>SJYX01008576.1:71462-110942 GCA_006410675.1 Oreotragus oreotragus | reverse complement strand
TGAAAATGTTATATGATTTAATAATAGTCAATAATTATTATTTCTGTTCCTCTCTTTCTCTTCAGATTTAGGAATACAAGTATGATCTCTAAACAATAAAATTTCTCAATATAACTAAAGAATAAAATGATGGCAATTGTATTATTTATGATTAATATGACTTATATTTTCATTAATATTGATTTCACTTCAGTTAATATTTAATCTATTCATTTATCAGTGTTTATACTTGATAATTAACTCATTTTGTATCTGAATAATATATAGGTTTTAATCATGAGTTATTATTTGGTGAAGGCAAGCAAACACAAATTTTAAAACCTCTTAATAAACTGAAGTTAGGTGAATAACAACCTTAAACTGAAGAATGGTTTAAAATAGAATATAAGCATTAGAGGTTCAACTCTTTATGAAAGTAAATATTAAATTTTGGGCAAATTAAGATTTGATTATGTACCAGAGGAAGTTTTGGAGTATTCTTAAATAATTAGGCTACTCTAAAAAAGAATGTCATTTATATTTTCATATAATCTCTGTATAAGTTATGGTTACTTAATATTGTTAAAATAATCATTCTACATATATTTATTCATTAAAATTTAGAGTCATAAAAGTACTTCATATTGAAAAAGGTATAAGTGTAGACACAAATAGTTATCCTCAAAATGTAATCTTACATATTTCCTATCATTTCCCAAGATTAATTCTGCTCATATGCAAAGCTGAAAATTTTTGGCAGTTCGACAGTTTAGGAGATGGCAATTTCTGCTGACACCAAAGATATTACGATGGCAGCCAAGACAACAATTCTTTTATTATTGCCTTTCTCAAAAAGAGTGTTTCCAAAATGAGTTAAGAAAATATTAAATTGATTCTTGATATATAGAAGCAGCTCATTTCCTTTAGCAATTGTTTTATATTTTGGCTTCTGGTTGTGTTTATTTGTGAAGAATTTACCCTAGCTCAAGAAATGTAATATTTTATTTATGAACTTCTGACAGGGCAAAGGAAAATTAAAAAGAAAGATTGCTAGTTTTCTAGTTTGTGTTGTAGGATAATGGCTTCCTGTTGGCAAAGTGAACCAAAGATAAAAGCAAGGCAAAATTGAAATTGATATATTTGTTTTCACATTGGGAGAAATTTACAAGTTGGGAAAATTATGGTATACTGATTTCATTTTTTCATACAAAATATTTATTGATGTAGATATGCTCATGTTGTCTGATCTAACAGGACAAATAAATCATTAGGGTCTTACTCAAAAAGTGAATTCTCATTGGTTAAAAAAAAATCAAGCATTAAAATTTTTATATAATCAAAACTGTCAGTACACAGAAACACTAGGTTTCAAATTCAAGATTGCCAAACTCTGCTTTACTCTTTATCTATTATCACACATAGTTACTGGTTACCTTCATTTCATACACATTGCTTTAACATCCACTTACTTTCTTCTTCTAGTATAAGCAATTTCCTAAATATGCTATGAAATAACTTATTTTTTTTGCTCCCCGAAGATAATCATTACCTTCCTATTATTGTCTTTTCTGGAAAGTATCACAATCTGCTCCCAAAACAAGAGAAACAAACCAATCAGAATGCATTGTTTGTTTCACATCTCTCTCTTTTGTGCAGTACATTACTCTGATTTTCTATATTTTGTTTCCTATTTGCATAATTTAAGTCCAAAAGCAGACATTTGATCTAGTTATACAGTGTTTAGTATATATCTTGCATCCAGTAAACACAAAACAAAAAATAATAGTAGACATAATTAATTTTTGTTTACTATTTTAAGAAAGAGTAGTGACAGATAAGATTAGGTGTGATGAAAATATCAGGTATATATTGTACCCAGGTAATTATGTTACAATCATTGAAGTGTGGAAAACTGATTTGAGAAGTGGACCCATTGCATAATAGACTGTTGCAACTCTGGATACTGATCCCTTCCCCTACACTTTAAGGATTATTTGTTGTTCTTTCTGCTTGCTTCTTCATTTGTTTTATGAATTAGTAAGATATATCGGTATATTTCTCTGCTGAATCTTTATAATTTTTTTTCAGTCATATTCAGAATGGAACTACTTTTATCAATGCTGGTTTAAAATCTTGGTCACATAATTCTAACATTGTGTTCTTGGTATTTTTTAAAATGAATGAAGAGATTATGGAAAAATATCTATAAAAGTGCAAATAATTTTGCATGTTATCTATACTTGAATTTCAAGTATAATAAAAGGGAAAATTATTTCATTTAGATCTTGGCTGTATTTTCTTGCTGCTTTTGCCAAACACCTCCCGAAGTGCCACTAAATTGTTTTGAATAGTAAATAACTTCTTGAAAATGGCATTTTAGAAGTCATTATAAGGCAATTGACTCATCAACACTGAGAAAACAGACAGGATTCTAATTTCCCAATGTAGACTCACAATTGGTGGGAAATCTGAAGGGAATGGTAAGAAGTACTCTGAGAGATGAAAGGTTATTCCGTTTCAGTAAAGGGACTGAATTTGCAGACTGAAAGGTAAAGAAGCAGGACCGCAAATGTACTGTCTGGAATGATAGCAAAGGCTTCAAAGGCACTATGACCAGCAGGACAAGCTCATCTTGTCACAATGTGTCAAACAGTTTCTGTCAGAGATCATTTTCTACAATTTGAAAATATCACGACATTTTGTATTGAAGTACAGAATTCTTTTCCAGCTTATTCTTATACATCCTGAATTTATGGGTTGATGCAATATTTGACCTGTAGTTTTTCTTTTCTTTTTCTTTGGTAATGTGAGTAATGTCAAACTTTCATACAATCTGCAAAGCTCAGTAAAAACTCCTCCGGTCTCTATTTATTCTTGATAAATGTTTAACTCTTAATGATTACAATGTTATTTTTCCAGCTTTAATAAAGTGAAATTCAAACTTGGACCACACTCAAAATATACATGCTAATCATAAGAAAAGTAACATAAACAAAATATATTATTGATAAATTTTCTATTAAAAACATCATTAAGTATCAGAAACCATTGTTCTCCCTAAAATATTAAAGCATTTCTATAGCTGCACAACTTGGGCTTCCCGGGTGGTTCACTGGTAATTCACCTGCCAATGCAAGAGACTTGGGTTTGATCCTTGGGTCCAGCAGATCCCCTGGAGAAGGAAACAGCAACCCACTCCAGTATTCTTGCCTGGAAAATCCCATGGATAGAGAAGCCTGATGGGTTAAATTTCATAGGGTTGCCAGGGTAGGACACAACTGAGCACATTTTTGCAAGAGCACAATTTTTTGAAGCAGTTTATTCCTATTTTATCATTAGGATGGGGATTAATGATATTATTGACTTCCAAGGGAACATGAGAATCAAAGGAAAAAATAAATCTATAAATAAATTACCAACGTGTGCAGTATAGACAATAAATATCTGTCTTTTTAGTGTAGGTGTGCCAACTGCTTATTCATATTTAGATATTTCCCTTAAATAGTTTGCTTTTTGCTAAATAGAGTCACTTAATTTTTATTAAAAAAATTTTAAATCCAGTTAAGATAATATATGTTAAATTGTACTTTCCATTTAATTCATTTAAATAGACTGTAATTTTGCTTTTTTATTTCCACTCTTGCTTCTGTGCCTGAGAAATTCAGTATTAAAAAATATGTCTGTTCATCTAAAGGTCACTAAAGGGTAACTTCTTCAAATTAAGTTGGTGATCCTTGAAGGTCAAGAATAAACTTGCTTTTAGTTGCATATACTTTCTGTCTTTTTTAATAAAAGATTCATAGTGAATAACAAAATGTATGTTTATCAAAACAAATGATCATGTACTTGTTGGACTGCATGCTCAATTTCATAGCTAGATCCTGTAATTAATATTCAAATAAAATTGACCCAATGGAAAAAATAAATTAAAATGAGATTTTAACCATTTTTACCACTTGCAATTATTCACAACAAATTTCCTGAATTCAATAAACATGTCACAAAATTAAGACTCTAAAAATATATTTATCTGAAACTTTGAAACATGAGTAAATCAATAATCATGAATTTGTACACTAAATAAAAAAGTTATACTTATCCTATATTTTGAAGTCACTACTTATTAATATTTTCAAAAATTTACTTTAGAAGAAAAATCAAAGAAATATTGGAACAGTAATAATTATATGAACACTAAGAAGGTAGATATTATTTATTCATAGAATTTTAGATTTTTTAAACATAATGACATAATGTGTTTATATTGTTGGCAGACATTAAAATGATTATCTTATTCAATACATTATTACTATTACATCATTCCTTAAATGTTTCTAAATCTATAGAGCATTAAGGTCTTCTTTGAAAGGCTCATAAGTCTAGTTGATAAACTTTACTAAAAGAAGTAATTTTTCAAGTGCTGTAGTTCTTTTACTAAGCAAAATAAAATGGAATTTTTAATGCAAATTATAAGGAAATTATCCTTATGAAACTCACAAGGGCCTACTGTAAAACACACAAGGAACTCTCCTCAATATTCTGGGATAGCCTATATGAGAGAAGAATCTAAAAAATGATGAATAGATGTATATGGATAACTGTATCACCTTGCTGAACACCTGAAACCTACACATCATTGTAAATCAGCTATACCCCAATAAAATTAAAGTTAAAAAACAGTTCTCGGGATTAGAAAATAGTCTGATCATTTTTAAAGCATTTGTAAGATAAGTACAAAGGCATGTGCTATCATGGCTTAGTTTTATTTTTTTCATCAAATGTATGTATATCACCAAGTATTATATATATATGTGTGTCTCTTCATAGTACAAAATACACTTTAAGAAAATAAATATTATTTTAGGTCTAACTTTTAGAAGTTTTTGTAGTTTAAATTTGCATGATGAAATAAATTTTCTTTTCAGTTTATGCTAATAATTGAACATTCTTTTAAGATGTTCACATAAAGTATTAAATCAGGAGAATACTTTAATTAGTAATCAAAAATCAGTACCATTTGAACACTTTTGTGTTTATGTCATTATGTGTTATATATCATTTAATTGTTCCCCACACTCTATTAGAAGCCTAGTGAATCATAAACATTCTTACAGTTTTTAAAAACTTCAAGCAGCTTAACTAAAATGTATATTTAAAGATGTGTTGTTTGCATCTGGCACATTTTCATGCATATTCACCTGCAAGGAAAGTTATAGAAATGAGTATATATTAAATTGAAAATACTTTATAGCATATTTATTACAGCTAAAATACTCACAGCATATTTATTGTCAAACCAGTGAAATAAGTGAGCACTATCACTAGTTAATTATGTAAATTTTTCCAAGCAGTTCACTTCTTGTACCTCAACTTTATTATATTGTATGCTATTGGTATTATGTGTATTATTGAGATTTTAGATTATTCTATTTGTTTATCTTACTGAAACCCAAATATTAATTTTTGTCATAAAATTTTGTGTTTACAGTACATTTTGGAAAGATTGTAGTGAAATAATTTTTAGTCTCTTGCAAATATAAAAACCTGTTTCTTTTTTAAGTTGAATAAATGATTCTTTAAATTCTATAGCACTTGATAATTTTCCAAGGTTTCACACACACACACACACACAAACACACACACACACACCTCCTTTTGGAGGTATTTTTGACACATATTGTTTTATTAATGCNAAAAAAAAAAAAAAGAAATGGCCAAGCGTGAATCTCTGCCGCCTGTTTGGGGTGAAGCATAAAACGAGTTTTTATTTCAAAGAATAGGACCATTGATTACTCAACAGAAACCATTTGAATTCTTGGGGGCCTTCTTATTTTCTGGTTCTAGAAAAAATTTTTTTCAGACTGCCATAGTTAGCTCCCGAATAAATAAAGTTTGCGTTGATCCTAAGATTTGAAAACAGACTCGTGATTAAGGGGGGGAGGAAAAAAAAACTTCCTGGTGAATAATTATCGATGAAATGTTTTTTAAAGAAAAAATACATCGACTTATGGGATATTAGGGACCTACCTAGCTCTCTAATGCCATGGCTTTTAATTGAGTTTCAAAAGCACATTTTAACAAGCCAGCTAGAGGTAGCTTTCTGACAAGTTTTCGATACTGTAGTTCAATGTTTACATTTCTTTTTCTGGCATGTCTGAGCCTTTGTTTCCAGCTTAAAAGTGGAACCATTATATTCAAAAGTAAAGCTGGGTTAATAATGCTTACTGCAATTATCTGATCTTTATGCATTTTTAATGAGAACACACAGCCAGCAGAATAATTTAATGAGGGCAGGCTAGCTTTTTAAAGCTGTGTTTTCACTGTGCCGAACCATATCAACTTTCTTGCCGAGAAGCAGCAGTGAGAAATGATGGAGAAGATTTATTTTTAACACACTTGGCCCAAGAAAGGAAAGGATATATTTGTTAAAGAATTCTTTCTGCCCTTTTCCGTTTTAAATTTCTGCCAGGCATGAGGAAACTGTGCTTTTTTGTTAGGCCTCGGAAGCATATGTTTACAATAAATGTGTAACATTTTTAGAATAGTTAGCAAGCACTGAAGCGAAGGAAAAAAAAAAATTGACTAGCCTAACCACTACCATGGTGAATGTTCTTCAAGAAACACCGCTGGCCTTTGAAAAAGACAAAGGTTAAGTGGAAAGATATTTGTTGATTGAGTAATATGTACATTGTGAGGATAATAAAGTAAAAATAATAATAATAAAGAGGTTCTTAGAGCCTCTAAATAAGATGAAGTTTCTTCAGCCAGCTTGTCTGAGCAGTGGAAGTCCTCATTTGAATAAGGGCAATGCCACGTAGATTCTTCTAGACCCACTGTTTTTACTTTCAAGGAGAAGTGCAGGACACTCGCCCAGAACTTCTGACGTCATCTCCCAACTATTTTCTGCTGTGTGTTCTTTTATTCAAGCTCGTGGAGAGGAATATTTCTTTATGTCCTGGCTAGGAACGTTCGGACTCCTCCTTGGCAGGTCTTGAGTTATGTCTTCATTTTCCCGTCCTTTCTAAAACCCGAACCGATTCTCCAGCAGAAATAGGGCATCTTCTCCTACCTGCCTCCTCACGTCGGGCAGGTCATTTGTCTGCAGGGCTCCGGCTGTGGTGGGGAGTGGACTGGCTCTGCTTCAGGCCTCCGTCCCCTCAGCGCAGTCTGTCTCTTGGCACCTGGGTGGACATCACCACCCAGGGGCCCCGTTGCCAGCTTCCCCTGGGGCCACTCTTTAGGATCCAGGCTATGCCCCCAAGTTCACGGCTGGCAGTGATGGTGGGAACAGCTCCTCTGGTAGAAAGATCACCATGCGCTGGTGTCGATGGACCCAGGGAAGGGCAGTCCGGCACGGCAGGCTTTGTCACAGTGTCACAAGTGGCAGCCTTGGTCACAGCGATCCAGGGACAGTTAGTTTTTAATAGGGAGCCTTTCGGGGAAAGAATTTCCATCAGAACAGCCTGGAGTTCTGGGGAGTTCCCAGCCTTAGTTTGCACCCTCGTTAGGACTGTTTGGGTTGTGTAGCCTCTAACAAGCACCCATCTCAGTTTTTTCTCTCCCTTAATAGAACTGATTAATACTTGCTACACTTTCCTTTATACTTCAAGCATTTTGAGAGACCTTGACCTTGCATCCAAAAAAAAAAAAAGTTGTTTGTCTCTTGACACAGTGAGCTAGTTAAAAGGGATAAAACCACCCTATGAATGAAACTGTGGAAAATGCCTTGTTAAGATACATAGTCATGGATACAGAACCCTTCACTCTACTTCATGTTCACGTAAATTTTCTAGGGATATTCATCCTCAGACCATGACATACGATTTCCAAGAAAATCAGAGCATCGCTTGTGTGCGTGTTCTCCTTTGATCTTGTGCAATATTACTAGAAGCTATGCAAACCAGATCCTTTCAGACACAGGCCTTGTAGTCTCCAAAGCATTTAGTGCTCTTTTTGCTTTGACTTGGGTATGAAATGTGTGCAAGTGGAGTGAGTAAGAGAGAAAATGAGAGGAGAGGAGAAAAATACGCTTGTGAAATCTACTGGTTGTGTAGCGTCCCTGGTTAACAGCCTGCCTTCTGCCTGCTAGTTGTTTTAATTTGCTGTTGCTATGGTAAAAACAAATCAATATCACATGGCTACCAGCCAGTCCCGCTCGGGGCGTGCCGTAGAGACTCGAGATCAGGTACTCACGATTCCAAGCAAGAACTGAGAGAAGAGAGAGGTTTTAGGTATTGGGTTGAAGAGAATTCCTTATGGGGGACCGATGAGGCTCATGCTTGCGTGTGTTCTCTTCCTTTCTTCCTGCTGATAGACTGAAAAAAAAAAAAAAAATGGGAAGACGTACTGGTTTGTTTACATTTTCCAAAATGACAAAACATATCATCGACATAGAAGGAGGTGGCTCCCGTGGGAAGTGGTAAAGGGTGCTGATTACTGAAGAGGTGGGACGCCTGCAGGGCATGTTGGTTGTAAAGACAGAGTTTGGGGTCTTGAGAAGCTCCAGGTACAGCGCAGAAAAGCTGGTGGGTCACAAGCCATTGCGGTTGTCATATCAGGCAGAGAAAGCTGCCTTATCTGGGGAGCAGGTGGGCAGGTTTGGGTGGGTGAAGGGTGTTGTGGAAAGGTAGGAGGTGGGAGGCACCAATGTCAGCCTATAGCAAAGTACCCAGAAAGCTGGATGTCCAACATCAGGCCAGATGAGCGCAGAGCTTGGGGGCAGAGCAGCACAGGGGCCTGGACACTGACCTCTTGTAAAACCTACCTGAGCCCAACGTGAAGGCCCAGCAAAGAAAGAGCAGTGGCTGTGAAGGGACATAAAGATGTCACATGCCCCAGCATCCTTTCTGAAATGAACCAGCTGGGCACAGATGTGCACGTGTGGAACAGGAAACTTGGTACTTCATGCCCTGCTTTCTTGCCGAAGAAGGAGGCAGGAAGACTTAGTGGGGCTTTGTAAATTAGTTGCAGTACCGTTTTTTTCTCCAATATTGTTACTCAATGTAGTTGTTTCTTTTGTTGGATTTTTTTTTTTTTTTTAAATACGTGCAAACAGTTACTTGTGGCTGTGATGATATTCATGGTGAGAAGCCCAGGGTGGCGTCATGGCTGGTCTGCGTCAGGCATGTGCCTCCATAGCTCAGCATTGTTGAGCGGAAGCTGGGCCCGGCTCTGTTGCTGAGAGTGAACACAGGTGTGAAAGAAACCAGAAGGTTTCTTCTGCGAGCAGGAGCCACGTTGCTGATGGTTAAGATTTTGGCTGGCTTGCTCCCTTCAATGTGGCAGAAATGCTTGATAATAAAAATGGACCCACCGATATTACCTTAGTACACAGACAAAGAATGCATTGTCTCAGATCCTGGGTCGGTTTGTTCCATCAATCAGTCAACAAGTGTTTGTTAAACACCTCTAGGCTCCTCCGGCTTTTGCTGTTTGGTTAGAACAAGTCAATTACCTAATACCTGCCTCTGAGTAGGTGCAAAACACAGGACAGAAAGAAGCGATGCAAAATTGTAAGTTTCAAAGACTTTAATAATAACTTTATTGGGTAATGTTAATTTCACATTGTTAACCATCAGACGTTAATTTTAGGTTTGAGACAGTTTTGGTGTTTGGGGGAGGATTAAGAGAAGGACTTTTGAGTTTTAAATATCTATCTGTAATTTCTTCACTTCTGCTGTATTTCTCAGCATAATATTGTTCAAATAACACATAATAATGTAAGATCAGGAACAGGCATACAGGAATGCTGCCGTCCAAATCCAAAATACTAGGCCACTGAGAGCAACCGCCCGAGTCTCAGCAAGCTGAGAGTCAGCCCCGAAGCGACTGGGGACCATGGGACCGTCATCTGAAAGCCTCAGCCGTCAATCAACCAGAGGAAATCCTAGCCCCTCTCCCACACTTCTGAGCCTCAGGGTGGCTGAGATCTCACTGTCCCCCTACCAGCCAGGAAACCTGATTCGTGATCCTGGAGAGTTAAAATTCCATACCCGCCATCCTGTCCTTTTAAAAAAACACAGGTACTTAAAAAAAAAAAAAAAATCAATTTCCTTTTTAAACACAAAATTTTGGTTTTATTTAGTTTTTCACCCTAACATCAAAATTAATGTAAATTCTCTGGGCAATGACAAGCTGTGAGGGAAGGAACCCAGTTTGGGAAGAGCTAGGAGAAGAGCGTGTAAGTAAGCCTCAAGAATTCTTTTTAGCAATGGGTCGTGGCAGGCACATAGGCAGGTTCTAAGGTCTAGAAGCATCGAGGCAAGCTGGATGCCACAGAAAAACTCTGAGGCAGTGAAAGTGGAAGTTGCTCAGTGATGTCCGACTCTGGTACGGAATTCTCCGTACCAGAATACTGAAGTGGGTAGCCTTTCCCTTCTCCAGGGGATCTTCCCAGCCCAGGGATCAGACCCAGGTCTCCCACATTGCAGCGGATTCTTGACCAGCTGAGCCACAAAGAAGGTCCAAGAATACTGGAGTGGGTAGCCTATCCCTTCTCCAGCGGATCTTCCCGACCCCAGGAATTGAACCAGTGTCTCCTGCATTGCAGGAGGATTTTTACCAACTCAGCCACCTCAGAGGACAACAGGAAGAAGCAGGAGACACCAAAGAGAGTGCAAGTCCACGGGCCTGAGCAGCATGCAGCCCGTCCTCACTGGGAAACAAGACATTTACAGACAAGATAAAAATAGTTCTCAGTTGCTCAGTCGTGTCCGACTCTTTGCAACCCCATAGACTGTAGCCCACCAGGCTCCTCTGTCCATGGGATTTCCCAGGCAAGAGGATTGAAGTGGGTTGCCATTTCCTTCTCTAGGGGAATCTTCCCGACCCAGGGATCAAACCTGCATCTCCTGCCTCTCCTGCCTCTCCTGCATTGGATTCTTTAGCACTGAGCCACATAGATCAGCACACAGATACCTTCAGAAGAATGGTTAGTCTATGTATACTTCTGTACCTTCTACGAAGGTCTTTCACAGACTTTATCTCAATTGACAGTTCAAATCTAGGTTTAGAAACTGGGAGCCTAAAATTAGAGCACTCCTGTGGGGACATGCTAGGTAAAGCTTCTGGCAGAGATGAGTTATAAACCAGATCTTTAAAACTTTTATTCACTGATTTTTTTTTTTTCAGTGCTTAATTGATTTGAATTTTGAAGAACAGGAAAAACTTACAAGTGCGCCTGGAACATGTGTGCACGTCTCTTTCTCCTGTCCTCAGATGCTTTCACAGACAAGGGCGTTTATAACTAGTATAGTAGGCAGCCAGGTGTGGCCATGGAACAGGAAGGGCGGATGGCTGGCTTCGTTTTCCCAGCTCTGACTGCTCAGAAGGCATTAGGGAACAAAACCCTACCCTGGCTGCACGCCCCAACCCAGCCACACAGTAGCAGCGCGAGCCTGGCTATGACTGGCAGGAAGGTGTTCTAGAACATAAAATTCACAAAATCGTTGTAAATAGCTTACAGGTCAGGGAAGAACTGAAGTCAGCAATGAAACCAAAATTCAAGTATTCCATTTTCCTATGAGAGAATCTCATTGAGTTCTCTTAAGCCTGTTAAAGGGGTGGGGACAGAAATTAATATTTTAGTGGCAAGTGTTATAAGCTGTTTTACACACATATCTTGGGGATTTTGAACCTTAAAGGAAGTGCACGGATTAATGTTATCCCCACACAGTTAGGGCTGCCCAGGTGGCACCAGTAAGAACCTGCCTGCCAATGCAGGAGATGCAAGAGATGTGTATTTGGTCCCTGGGCTGGGAAGATCCCCTGGAGGAGGAAATGGCAACCCACCCAGTATTCTTGCCTGGAGACTCTCATGGACAGAGAAGCCTGGCAGGCTACAGTCCACGGTGTTGCAGAGTCAGACACAGCTGAAGTGATTTGGCGTGCACGCACAAACTGCATGGTTAACGCTGACCAGTAGAAGTTCCGAAAGGTTCTGTAACACACCAGTGATCCCACAGCTAGTATTTGGTGGAGCCAAGATTTAAACTCAGACCCGATCATACCTCCGAGTCCTATAGAGAGAGAGCACTATGTTTTTTCATCTGAGCAGTTAAGATTGAGAAGATAAAAATAATTTGCAGAAAGAAATGAAAGCTCAAGGTGAAAGAAGGTTTATTATTTTAGAAATCTCAGATATACTTTACATAGTTTACACTATGATGCCTAAATACTGGGTATGATTACACTAGCAGTATCTTACATAGTGTATCATTTCTGTTTTTATGCTTGTCATATCTTTTAATGGCCTTTTGTCCCCTTTTGTCCCCATCTTATAAATTAAAAACCAAATTTGAGTTTTCAGTTAATTGAGGTTAAGCCATGTGTTAAAAATCTCACTAACCAAAAAATGGAAAAGTTGATCCTCAAAACTATGGGGATCTGAGCAAATGATATTTAATGAGATAAAATAGTCTTTAAATGAAATTACACTGCAGTCTGACTTGGAGTTTTCTTGCAGTGGATGTTGTGATGTGGACTAGAGCCCAACCCAAGCAATTTTGGGGAAGATAATGTGTTTTTAATTAAGATATGGAACTGTTTGCAAAAATCTATAAATTTCTGGCATCTCAGATGCAAGCTCCAATTAATCAACTAAAAAGTATTGGTGAAGTATATATTATATCAATGATTTACTACTTATAATTTTAAATTTTCTGGGAGTTCAGGAATGTAGAACTCCTTTGGGGCTGGAGAAGTAGATGATACATCAAGGAGAAGAGGCTCTGAATAGATGGACTTTGTCTAGATCAGGTTTTTAAAATGAGATGTCTACTCCCCAAGCCTAGGGTCAGATCATTCACTAGGTGAGGAAAGGAAACAGTTGAACTTAGCATCTTATATATTATTTAGCTCATCCTTTTAAAATGTCAATTTCCATATATGTTTCATAATGTATGTAACATTAATATTATTATGCAAGTATCACATTTTTAAAAAGTAGATAACTTTATAATGGTTGTTCCTGCAGAGAAGTATTTTTCTGATGGGGTGGCATGCTTGGGTGCTAAGTCGTTTCAGTCATGTCCAACTCTGTGACCCCATGGACTGTAGCCCACCAGGCTCCTCTGTCCATGGAATTCTCCAGGCAAGAATACTGGAATGGGTTGTCATGCGTTCCTCCAGGCGATCTTCCCAAACCAAGGATCAAACCCACGTCTCTTATGTCTCCTGCATTGGCACNTCTGTGACCCCATGGACTGTAGCCCACCAGGCTCCTCTGTCCATGGAATTCTCCAGGCAAGAATACTGGAATGGGTTGTCATGCGTTCCTCCAGGCGATCTTCCCAAACCAAGGATCAAACCCACGTCTCTTATGTCTCCTGCATTGGCACTTGGGTTCTTTACCACTAGCGCCACCAGTGGGATGTAATCCAAAAAGTTTGGAGTGAGCAGTAGTCAGAATTAGAGGAAGGAAGATTATCTCAAGGAGGAACAGCTTGGTATGAGGGCCAGTATAGAACTGAACTTTGAAGAACAGGGATTAAATACTGGGGAGTAGGGGAAATAAGTTTATTTTTTTGACTAATTTTTATTGGAGTGTAGTTGCTTTACCGTATTGTGTTTCTGCTGCGCAGCAAAGTGAATCAGCTATGTCTATACATATATGCAAGGAGATACAGCCAGTCCATCCTGAAGGAGATCAGCCCTGGGTGTTCTTTGGAAGGAATGATGCTAAAACTGAAACTCCAGTACTTTGGCCACCTCACGCGAAGAGTTGACTCACTGGAAAAGACTCTGATGCTGGGAGGGATTGGGGATAGGAGGAAAAGGGGATAACCGAGGATTAGATGGCTGGATGGCACCACTGACATGATGGACATGAGTCTGAGTGAACTGCAGGAGTTGGTGATGGACAGGGAGGCCAGGTGTGCTGCGATTCATGGGGTCGCAAAGAGTTGGACACAACTGAGCAACTGAACTGAACTGAAGTAAACTGAAACATATATGCACTCTTTTTTAGATTTCCTTCCCATTTAGGTCAACACAGAGCATTGAATAGAGTTCCCTGTGCTACACAGTTGGTTCTCATTAGTTGTCTACTTTTAAAAAAAATATAAATTTATTTTAATTGGAGGCTAATTACTAGTTGTCTACTTTATACGTAATATCAATAATATATATACGTCAATCCCAATCTCACAATTCCTCCCACCCAGAAATTAGTTTAGATGGAGTCATGGAAAATCAGAATATGGAAGAACTAAAGAGCCCTGTGGTGACTCAGATGGTAAAGAATTTACCTGCAATGCAGGAGACCTGGAAAGGGAATGGCAACCCACTCCAGTATTCTTGCCGGGAGAATTCCATGGATACAAGAACCTGGTGGGCTACAGTCCATGGGGTCACAGCTGAGTGACTAACATTTTCACTTTCACTTTTCAAAGAGCCATGTGGAGGAGTTTCTTTTTGGTTAACATCACATCTAATGCTTTATAAGGATTGAACTGAGCTTGTAAGATCAGGTCAGAGGTTAGAAAATTCATAACAAGTGATGCCACCGGCCAGAAAATTTCTGCAATATTTCAGACGTCATGTGGTAAAGGAGCTGGATTAGAATGGCTGTGGGCGAATGGAGGAGGAAGGGCAAATCTAAAAGGTGTCTTGAAGGAAAAATAGCAGAGACTGGTGAGAGCTTAGAGGAGACAAAACGACATTGGGGTTTCTGGCAGGAGAAAAATCTGTGTGATCCTAACAGAAAAAGGGCATAGATGGGAAAGGGGGCCAGTTAGTGGGAATGGGGTCAGGAGAGGGAGAGAGGATGAGTTTTGAGTCCTGATCATGGTGTTTTAGCTAATGATGGGTCCCCCAAGTGGGTCATCCATAGACATCTGACAACGTAAAATGGAGAAAAGCTCAGGTACCAGGCTGCAAATGTAAACTAAGACACACCTGTATGGAAGCCATCGTGGAGGCCAGGAGTGCTCACCATGTCCAAGAAGAAGGGAGCATCAGCGGAGGCAGGTCAGTGACCAAGGATGAGCCTTGGGGAGACTGCCAGGGCCCAGAAGAGAGTAAGAGGTAGCAAAGAACCATGAAAACAAGTACCTACAAAGGAGCAAAACTGTCTATCAAAAATGAGTCACCAAGACTGTTAAGCATATGCCTGTTACGCACAGCCTCCATGGCTTCCGGCACATTATCCTGCCATAGTTATCCTCTCTGACGTAAGTGCTCAGGCCATGGTCCTCCGGGAGGCAAATATCAGTTCACTGCCATGGTGAGAGTGATAGAACACCAGATGGATAAGGAGAATCTCCTGTTATATACACACACACACACACATATATATATATCTCATATACCTCATATATTATCATATCGTATCTATATCATATATATCATCATCTGCCACCCTCTTCTCACCCTTGCCTTCAATCTTTCCCAGCATCAGGGTCTTTTCCAATGACTCAGCTCTTCACATTGGGCTGAGATAGTTAGATAGTATCAGCAACTCAATGGATATGAATTTGAGTAAACTCAGAGAGAGTGAAGGACAGGGATGCCTAGTGTGCTGCAGTCCATGGGGTTGCAAAGAGTCATACACTCTTTAGCTTAGTTAGCAACTGAGCAACAAAAGCAACTTACACACACACACGCACAAATACTTGAATATTTAAAGAGTGAGTCTTCACTAATCAAAAGAAAGCATTTAAAACCAACAGTTATCAACAGGTATGCATCTATATCTCAAAGTATACATTTTGAGGGTCTCATTGGTTAGGACAGTAATTCCAGAGTGATTGGAGATACCGCTGGACACTAGGCTCCCTGTTGTCGAAGACCCAAGGTCCATTCATTCCTGGCTCCAAGGTCTCATTTGAATCAGCCATAAGGACTACTTTGAAGAAAATGGGACGGTACCCACGTGCCTACTGTGAGGAAGCCAGAGCAGCACCCCTCAGACCTTCATGTGCACAGCATTTCCTTGGGGATCTAAGTGAAATGGTAGAGTCTGATCCAGTCGATCCAGGGTGGGGATCGAGATTCTGCATGCCTAACAAACTCCCAGGTGAGGAAGATGACCTTCCTTGCTTGTCCCAAAGGCTCTAGAGCATTTTGCTGGCATAAACGTCGACAGTGGTGGATTTCTGAGTCGGAGACGGTTTTCATGGAGCCTCTGCAGGGCTGAGGGCCAGGACCTGCCTTCTCCACACAGGAGGCCTTTCCAGCCTGCCCGGGCTCAGACTAGAGCTAAGGTTGAGTCTGTCCCACAAGGCTGGCCACGATGCTGCCGTGGTCCAGGCTGTGAAGGTGGCCTTTCGGCGTTTCTAGCATCTCTGTGGTCACAGCAGCCGATGTCTGTGGATGGCCCCCTTGCCCACAATGGCTGTCTCTTTGTGGACACAGACTCTCACCAGTTCCCTAGGAGACTTCTCACCGCCTCCAGGGAAGGCTGGTGTGTCTGTTTACACGTCTGCTCCAGAGATATTTTTTTCCTACCAAATATCCGTGTTCAAAATCAGCCGTAGACTTTTTCCTCTTGATGGTGGTCAGAGCCGGAGCCTGGAGCTCTGATGGCCTCAGCGGATCAGTCTGGGGACCCCTGAGCAGCTCAGCATTTCCCGTAAGATAATGCTGGTTCTTCCTCCAAAGAACAGAAAGAGTATAGAGGAAGTGTTATGTGCAATTAACATCACATTTAAAAAATGCTAGTTCTGAAGTTGTGTGCGATGAGTAAAGACATTAAGTGAGATGGCAGCTGTCTTAGGTGGTGGCTTCAGTGAACATCCAGGCCTGACCGTGGACAGTCTGAGGTCTTGTTTCCTGTCCGTCTTTCTTTCCTGGCCTTGAGGGCTTCGTTTTTCTGTTTGTTCAGCCTGGGGCCTCCTCTTTCCTGGGCCAGGAGTCCCGCTAACCTGATTTAGCGGAAGTCTGCCCACTTAGTCCACACACAGATAGCCAGTACTTTTATGCATTTTTAATTCACGCAATAACCTTTTAGGGCCAAAAGGCACCAAGTCTTTATTGAGTTTATTGAGTGCCTACTATATGCCAAGCCCTCTGCTAAGAGCTTTATGTGCGTCAAGTCAGTTAAACCTTTTTATGAAGAGAATGAAGCCCCAGGAGGCTGAGTTCTTTGCCAAGGTCACACACCAACAAGCGACAGAGCAAGGCCGAGAGTCCGGTTGGCGCATCTCCAAACACCCAGGCCTTTTCTGACGGCGCTTCCTCGGGGGGTAGCAACAAAAAAAGGGATTTGCTTTAGAAACATTTCTCTCACGTTTGCATGAACCGTTAGCAGAATTCACTAAACGGTTAAGTAACAGGCAAACAAGCAAGTCCTGGCAGGCTGCTCGGGCATAAGCTCCGCGTTAGCCGCGAATTCCTCCTCACGGAGGACCTGGGAAGTCACCCAGGACGCTGGAGCGTCGTCTCCGGGACGCGCCGGGAAGAGTGGCCCTGCTCCTCCTCCCCGCGAGCTGCCGCCATGTCTGTGTGCGCATGCGCAGAGGAAGAAGCTTAAGGCCTCGGCCGAGGTGCCCTCTGGACGCTGTCGGTGGAGCACGTGCAGTGGCGAGGCCTGTACAGAAGTGAGATGCTTTGTGTTGTCAGGGCTTTACCACCGCATTTTCTTGTTGTTGTTCAATCGCCAAGTCGTGTCCGACTCTTTGCAACCGCACGGATGTTCCTCACCATCCCCGGAGTTCAGCCAAGTTCGTGTCCCTTGAATCAGTGATGTTCTGAGGGCCTGGAAGACCCTTTGCCTTTCCATCAATGCCTCCGTTCCCAGGCAGGGCTGTTCCACTCACACGGGTCACCCGTCCTGTAGCAAGGACGCATGGGCCTCCTCTCTGGCTGCGTCTCCTGACCATCCTCGCGTGGCAGGCTCTCCTCTCTTGCTCTGCGGGCTCCGGAGCCCACCCGTGGCCTCTTCTCTCTGCCAAGGTTGTACCTGGCATCCCCACTGAATGGCGCATGGAGGCCCCAAGTCTCTGGGGTTCTGGTCACACCTGGCTCTCACCTGGGGGAAAGGGTGGTTTATTTACCGCCTCAGGAAGCCCATCATTTGAACCCTGCAGTATCAGCTTCCTGGCAGCCACCACAAAGACCATCCCTTCAGGAAACAAAACAAACCCTATCTCCAGAGTTTCCTTGTTTCTTTTCTTCAAAGTCCCCTGTTGCAACTAAGCTGCAATTAAGAGGCAGGATCAAAGGGACTGGCGGCCTCTGGGGCTGTGGGACCCACGCAGAGCTTTGCCCTTTTTTAACTCTTTGCTCTCTGTGACCTGCTGCTTCCACCGACCGAGTCTTTGTTCCTCTGGGTGCTCAGGTGTCAGAAGGCGGAGCCGAAGGGAGACAGGTGAGAGTCGGTGGGGTAGCTTTGCACACCTCCCCCGACTCTGAGAGCCTCCCAACTGACAGAACCCCCAAGCGTCAGATGAAAAGCAGTGGGGTGCCCCGTTGGAAGGAGTTGGCGGGACTCCTGTCTGCCCTCCACCATGGTGCTACCCGACTGCCGCTTGTCCGTCTCGACAATCACGACCCCGTGGTGCGTGCAGACCACAACATTTCATTATAAAATATCTTCCCCGTGCTGAAATGCGATGTGACTCCCCAAGCCCTCCACTGCTCAGCCCGTGTTCAGGCCTTTGGGATGCCCCCAGAGAGTCAAATACCCCGTCAGCAGGCGAGCCCCTTCAAGTATTTAAAGACAACAAGCAAGCTTCCCCCAATAGGAGCAGTTAGCACCGCCGGTTATTTTCAGGAAATGATACTTTTATTTATGCAACCTAAGACTCGCAGTGTTTCTGGCAGCTTTGTCGCATTGGTGACCCTTATCGCTGTTACACTTTAACCTTGAACCAGCTGTAGGAGAGGAAGGGGTGGGGTTCTCCATGTTCCCTCAGGCTCTGTTCAGGCCTGAGTGCAGTGGGGAAAAACTGATGGGTAGGGGCAACATGGGGGAGGGACAGACAGTTTCCCCAGTGGCATGGAATGATTGAAAATTGACTTCCGTTCCAACGGGAGGCTTTAGGCACTTCTTGAAATAGCAGGTGAGTTCCTGGGCATTGACCTGCAAAACTACCCATAGAATGATTGATACATAGATATAGATAGGAGATAGATGATAGATTTAGATTAATATATAGATAACACACTCATATTACTGGAGTGGATTGCCATTTCCTTCTCCAGGAGATCTTCCCAACCCAGGGCTCAAACCTGGGTCTCCCGCATTGTAGACAGACGCTTTACCGTCTGAGCCACCAGGGAAGTCCATCTATATAATACATCACATCTATTAATCAAGATGGGGCTTCCCTGGTGGCTCAGACGGTAAAGAATCTGCCTGCAGTGCTGGAGACTGAGGTTCAATCACTGGGTCGGGAAGATCCCCTGGAGAAGGAAATGACAACCCACTCCAGTTTTCTTGCCTGGAGAATCCCATGAACAAAGGAGTCTGGCGGGCCACAGGCCATGGGGTCGCGACTGAGGAACGAAGCACACACATACACACACACACGCACACACACACACACACACTGATCTAGCTATAGATTAATAAAGATACAGATATAGATTTAGGGTTCTATATATAGATGGATGATTATAGATATAGATTAATGTTTATATACACAGAAGAGATAGGTAGATAAAATATAGATAAATGTATATACAAATAGCTATAGATATAGATTAGTGTATATATATAGATAGATAGATCTAGATTGATTGATAGATGATAGAATGATACATACACAATTTGAACACCACACTAAGGCACTTTTCAGAGGTAAAGTACCTGGTTTGGGATTGTGTTTTGCTGTGTTTGTCTTTGGCACAACAGAAAGGTGATCGTTTTAGCAGTAGCTCCGAGCCCTCCCAAGTTTCTCTGCAGCTCTCAGCACAGTCCTTAGCGGCTTAGGCACACACACTCAGCCTTCAGTAGATGCCAAGGTCACCGAAGGAACTAATTAATCCCAGCTCCCATCGACAGCAGGCTGCACTACCCCGCCCTCCTTCCTAGAGCAGGAGAAAGCAGGAAGGATTTTCTCCCTCTGTTCTGCCCAGGCCTACTCAGGGCCGCCCTAAGCAAATAAAGAGAAGGGGGAAGATTGGTAAACCATTTTACCGATGAACTGACCAGGCTTCATCTAGAGAAAGCCCAAAGAAGGCCTTTTCTAAGACTTTAAAACTTGAGGGGAGATAAGCCCACCAGTTTTTCTTAGGAAAATTCCCAGGTTGATATTTAACCTGAAGGTCCCTGGGTTCCTACTCCATCACAACGTTGCTTTTTTTTTTTTAACTACTAGTTTCATTAATGTCCTTTAAACTCACCCAACCGTCTTTGCCACACTGAAAATTTGCCTTTTTAATTGAAACTGCAAATTTTCCAGCTGGCCACGAGGGAGCATGAAATTTGTTCCCCCTCAGGGTGAAGCTGATGTTGTATAACCCAGACCACACTAAATAATTGATCAGAGAAATTCATTTTGAGGGGAGGGGTGATTTTTGGCTACACCAACGCGCCAGCCACTCAAGATGTGAGGCTGGGGAAGGTTGCGATTCAAACATCATGGATTCTCGAGTTAATATCCATCCCCTTAGCCAGATACGTGTTGGGTCTTGAGTTAATTGTTCTGCGGCTGTGGATTTTTATTTTAAGTTCAGATCCTTTACTTTAGCACAGAAAGTCACCGAGAAGCTCTGACATGGCCCGGATACTTTACCAGGTCAGCAGTCTGTGGTCAGTGGGTCCTCCCAGGCCTCCCGAAGCTTCCAGCACAGGACGGGCATCAGCCTGGAGTTAGTTTCCCCTTACACAGTTTGGCAGAACCAGCAAATCCTGGAGTTAGGTTTGTGACACTCTCCATCTTGTTCTCTGCTTCAAAACTGGAAAAAAAAAAAAATGAAAACCATATGTTCAATACAGTATCAGGCTTCCAGTGAACATTGTGCTAGGAAATAATGATCAGAGACCTAGCCATGAATCCAGAGGCTTGGGAAGTGGGAGCCGACCTGCCCCAGCAGGTAGGGACGGGCGATGCTGTGTGCTTCCTTTCTCAAAATGGCAAGTTGCTGGAAGGCGTCCAGCCTCTAATGGGGAAAGCAGAGAAGCTGCATCTACCGACTTATTTCCCTCCTTCACATCTTCCTTCTTCCCTTCACATTTTCAGGATTGAAAATTAGAAACACTTTTCTCCTACACACAAAATTACTCCCTCACACACACTTTTTTTTTTTTCTGCTTTGAAATGGCAATTGCTGCCAGAAAAGGTTTCTCTCTCTGTGTTTTTTTAAGTATTTATTTATTTGGCTGCACCAGGTCTTAGTTGCAACACATGGGTTCTTTAATCTCCATTGCAGCACGTGGGCCCTTTTTAGTTGCGGCATGTGGAATCGAATTCCCTGACCAGGGAACGGACCTGGTCCCCCTGCACTGGGAGAGCGGAGTCTTAGCCACTGAATCGCCAGGAAAGTCCGCATTAAAAGGTTTCTCAAAAAACACATGGTGTCCTAGCCAGAACAGTCAAAGGGTTGACTTCAGCTGTAGCCAGCTAGTTAGACGTGATTAGCGAGGGAGAGAGCTCGCCCTTTGTGGAGAGCAAGGTATGATGGGAAGGGAAGCCAGAGGAGTATCCAGGGTCCTGCTGGGAGTTATTGCTTAGCCTGGGTGTGCGTTATCCAGTGTGCTCAGCTGATGGAAAGCCAGCAAGCTGGACACTTAGGATATAAGGGGTGTGCCTTTTGGTCTTTCCTGCCTTTAGGAAGAGAGTTTTAAATGTAGCTGGTTGCCTGGCACTGTTGTAAAGGGAGAACTAGTCAGAAGGTCCCCTTATTTCCTTCCCTTATTTCACTCATGTGTCCCCACCTTGGGCTTCCCTGGTGGCTCAGATGGTAAAGAATCTGCCTGTAATGCAGGAGATCTGGGTTCGATCCGTGGATCGGGAAGATCCCCTGGAAAAGGGAACGGCAACCCACTCCAGTATTCTTGCCTGGAGAATCCCATGGACATAGCAATTTTGCTTGAATTAGTCTTTTTGATTTATTGTTATTATTCACCCTATACAATCATTTTGTTTATTTTTTATTATCAGTTTTCTCTGAGTAAAATATTAGTTCCACATGGAGACAAATCTGGCCTCTCTTTATTTTAATCACTTGTAATACCTGCGCTTAGTGTCTGGAGGGCTTCCCTCGTAGCTCAGATGGTAAAGAATCTCAGACCTGGGACTTTTTGAAGTTTAACTAACATTTTTTTTCTCTGATTCCTGGGTCAGGAAGATCCCTTGGAGAAGAGATGGCTACCCACTCCAGATATCTTGCCTGGAGAATTCCATGTACAGAGGAACCTGTGGGGTTGCAAAGAGTTGGACACGACTGAGTGACTAACAGACTGGCATCGGTCAGTTGGTACTCAGACATGTAGTTGGTACTCAGTTAATATTGGATTAACCAATAAATATATAAACCAAAGTAAATGGGTTTGTCCATTATAGTGATTTCATTACATCTGAGACATATTTTTCACTTTTAATCATCCTTTCAATATAAGTCATTGGAATTAAAATGTCATTTAGCATATTTAGTATTTAGTATAAGATTAGATAATTTCCAGTCTAAACTTCTGGGTTCACATACAAATTCCCCCATATGCTATGTGTGATTCTGACCAGTTTATTTAAGCTCCCCAATATACAGTTTGTTCATCTGTAAAATGGCACTTTTAACAGTATCTCTATCTAGTACAGAATGTGAGAATTCTAAGAATTAGCTGAAATACTGCATTTAAGGTACTCAGTACAGTGCTTGTTATATGCCTAAACTGATTGTGTATTTGCCTGTCTCCTTGTGAAATCTAAGTCATTACTCACACTGAATCACTGGGCTTAATCATTGTGATTTAGTGCTCAAATTAGTGAATTAGAAATGTTAAGGACTCTGTATGATTTCATTACCTTTAAACAATGAATTTTTTGTACCTTGTCTTGTGTCCCTGGGTATGTTCCAGTGTCTCCTAGTTTATAGTCTATAGGAATTCGAATAGAATCTGTATTGTACTGTTGTGTGAAAATTGTATACATCTTAATTGTGTTAAATAGGGTCATAGTGCTTTTCAGGTCTACCATACCCTTCTGTGTATGTTTAGTTGCTCAGTCATGTCTCTTTGCAACCCCAGGGACCAGAGCTTGCCAGGCCTCTCTGTCCACGGTATTCTCCAGGCAAGAATCCTGGAGTGGGTTGCGATTTTCTTCTCCAGTGAATCTTCCTCATCCAGGGACTGAACCTGGGTCTCTTGCATTGCAGGCAGATTCTTTGCCGTCTGAGCCACCAGAGAAGCCCATCATATCCTTCTACTTTTTTATATGTTCATTCTGTTAATTTTTGAGAGTTTGATATTGAAACTCCAGCTAAAAATATTAATTTATCTACTTAAAAATATTGTGATATATGGTGGGACTATGTATAACTTTGTTTTGTATTTTCCAAGTCTCCTTTAAATATGTTATCATACTTCATTAATTTAAAAAGAAAAAAAATGTTAGTTAAACTTCAAATCCACTAATTTATTATAGTAGACATTTAAGTACTTTAAGATCTCTAAATATTACTTTCTTAGTATTCTTGCCTGGAGAATCCCAGGGATGGGGGAGCCTGGTGGGCTGCCATCTATGGGGTCACACAGAGTCGGACACGACTGAAGCTGTCTCTTATACACANAAATCCACTAATTTATTATAGTAGACATTTAAGTACTTTAAGATCTCTAAATATTACTTTCTTAGTATTCTTGCCTGGAGAATCCCAGGGATGGGGGAGCCTGGTGGGCTGCCATCTATGGGGTCACACAGAGTCGGACACGACTGAAGTGACTTAGCAGCAGCAACCTATAAAATAATTTATACTAGTTTTTTTTTTTTTAGGATTAAAGGATATAACTAATGTAAAACACAGCACTGTGTTCTGTGTATCATATACATTAAACAAATTATAATGATAATTGTTGTTAGTTGAGTATTCTGTTATGCACTTATTTATACTTGTATTTTGTTACTCTATTGCCCTATTAAGATGTGTGATTCTCTTCTAAATTAATTAACATGTTTGTGATTATGACAAATCAGTAATTTAATTCATTTGACTCAAAATCCAATTTTTGTCTCATGGTAACTTTGTAATTGGGTTGATCAATCAATCTTTTAAAGAATTAGCTATCTTAATTATAAAATGAAAAAAATACCTTGCAAAGTTTTCAGAAGCATTTAATGTGATGGAATGTATGAAAATCTCCTACAACATGTCCGTGTTATGTGCCATTACTATGTATTTCCTCTATCATCAGTGAAGTTACTATATATATGTGTGTGCATGTATATACACTATTGCAATACTTCTTACTTGCTAAACCAAAGTAATTATGTAGATATTTTGAATTTGACTATATATTGTTTTCTTGGTAAAGAAGAATTTTATTATAAGAAAAAAAGAGACCTTATAACAAAATTGCTATATATAATCAGAAGGATGTCTCATAGAACAATATAAAGTAAAAGTGAAATATGATAACTAGGGCATATTAACATGCTTAGAGAAAACCGAAATAATTAAAAATTCTTCCAGTCGTGTAGGATGGAGTGTTACTGTGTGTGAACATGAAAATAAAAGGTGACCAGAGTAAGAAAATGACAGATATTAGGTCTGCATACACTGAAAGATAAATAAGAAACATGTCATATTTTTATGTGCACATATAGTAATATATTTCCTGATTGAACAGTCTGAAAGAACCAGTTGTGTGTTTTAGAGTTTGACATACTAGACACATATACTAGAAGAGAAAAATTTTGTAAATGTCTAGTGAAATATCAGGTTAGTAAAAGAAACATCAAAGACTCAAACTACACTAAGTTATAACATGTATAAAATCCTTTTTCACTATAGAGCATGAAAGGGAGAGAGAGCTAAAATTAGGTGTCTTCAAAGAAATAATATTCCTGCTGAGATTTAATATATAAATCAATGCATAATGATTTTCAGAAGATAGGAGCAAATCTTCTAAGATAAATACATGTGTCTAAGCTAGTTATATTTGAATTAGCCTGACAGTGCATTACTGTCTAAAGAAAAATACACCAATCAGAAAGGAAAGCAAGGTTAGGTAGAAATCTCAACATAAAATAGTGACAGTTCTCTTTCAAGCAATGTCCAAAGAAGAGTGTCCTCTATTCAAAGGATCTAATAATCAGACTATATTTTTCCTTGATGCTTTTAAGCATGCTTTTCCCATGCCCATTTCTACTGTGTATTATTTCATGCTTTATCAAAACATCTAGGTAAAATTTTGTAGTTCAGCTCCCCATAGAGCCGTGCTTGCTGAAAAAAAAAAAAAAAAAAGAGCAGCTAGCCAGAGGACTTGAGTTTCAGGTACTTTGGGATCATTCTAGGATTCACTGTCATGAATTGTCAATTGAAAGGGACTGCAACCGATATAAGGCCAATTATTTTTGTGAGCAACTTTGTGGTCTCTGAATTTGCAAGATTAAAATGTATTTACACACTGTGCTGTGCTTAGTGTCAGTCAGACTCTTTGCGACCCCATGGAGTATAACCACCAGGCTCCTCTGTCCATGGGAATTCTCCAAGCAAGAATACTGGAGTGGATTGCCATGCCCTCCTCCAGGGGATCTTCTCAACCCAGGGATGGAACCCAGATCTCTCACATAGCTGGCTGATTCTTTAACATCTGAGCCACCAAGGAAGCCCACCTCCCATGTACCTCCCCTCTAGGTCATCACAGAGCACCGAGCTGAGCTCCCTGTACTGTATAGCTGCTTATCACTAGCTGTCTATTTATAGCTGCTGTTGAGCACAAGGAGCTCCACCCCAAGTCTGTGAAGAGCTCGGGGAGGTGTGTACCGGAGGTGGCTGAAGAGGAAAAGGATACATGTATACATATAGCTGATTCGCGATGCAGTACAGCGAAAGCTAACACAATATGGTGAAGCAATTCTACTCCAATTAAAAATTTTAATTAAAACAAATGAGTTTATCAAGTGATGCCATCTGCTGGGGCCAGCCTGTAGTCAGCCAGCCATCCACTCTGAAAGACAGTTATCAGCAATTTTCAGCCAAAGACCACCAGGTGCATGTCTGAAACAGTTAAACGAGGTGGGTTTATTATTCATCTCAATGAGGGAAAACCCACACCATGAGGAAACTTGGGGTGTTCTGGTAAGCAAGCCAGGGAACACTTAAGGTTTTCGGCTTTGGTTGGGTAATTTTGGAAGATCTAAGGAAGCAGGGTTTCCCTCTAGAACAATTGTTGTCAGAAGGCTGGAGAAAATTTATCATGTCTTGCTAAATTATTCTTGTCTATAAGCAGGAAAAACTAGATTATAGTTGTAACAGAGAAAAAAAAACAGTGGTTTCTCATTTAGTGGGAAAAGGAGATGTTTGATGTTTTGTGGATTACAAAATACTCTTACCTTGCCTGAAGAAAATGCTTTGTGAGCTTGTTTATCTTCAACAGGAGAATAACATGGCTTAGCTGTAAGCATCAGATAAATTTGTAATAACACTGAGGTCTAGATGTGAGCCTGAGATCAATTTCCAGAAGTCAGAGACTGTGTTTTTTTTTTATTTAGTCTTCATCTGTTGGGCCAGGGCAAATGTGTTTTACTGAGTGAAGTGTTCTTGGCGACAGAAAAATTTGCAGAGAAAAAGAATTCTGTGTGTAAGGTCAAGATCTTTGGTGTTCCTCATTTCCTTTCCTCTCATGGAATTTATGCTCTAGAATAACAGATAAGATACAGAAATAAATCATCACGGTGAAGGTAATCCATGCCACATGGGAGGTATATGATGCCTTTCCAGGAGATTAACTGTTGTCCAGGTGAGTCAGGGAAGGCTTCCTGGAGGAGACAGCCTCTAATGGGCGTATGAGGGAAGGGCCAGACCGTGGTGCATGCATTCAGGGAGCACCCAGGCTGGTGTCCACGGAGTAGGGGGCAGAGTCCAGGAAGTACTCATGGGGGCACAGCTAAAATGTTTGAAGGACCCTGAATGCACACTGTGGAGTCTGAACTTTATTCAGAGTGTGGCAGAGAGCCATCATCTGTTTGTGAGCAGGTGAGTGATGGGGTGAGGCCCTGCTTGAGGGGGATAATTCTGTGAGCACAGCTTAGAGCTAGCACTGTGGACACCCAAGAGTCGTGGAGGCACGAGCTGGAATGGTGGCAGTGAGACTTGGTGGGAGATGATGCCCAGATACAGGGGCAGCGTCCTAAGACGGTGGGCAGGACTCGCGGAAGCCGAGGGCGAAGCAGGGAGTCTATGAACTGAGGTCGCAGGAACCTTCGTGATGCCAGTGAGAGCCTCGCAGAAGGAGCGGGGAGGGAAGGAGATTGTTCTGGGTCATCGGAAGATTGAAGTGAAACTGCAGTGTCCTCGTGGAAGTGTAGGTCGTGTTCTGCAGAGCTCAATGTGCATTTGGGGCTCATCCACAGAGGAGTCGTGCCTGGGCTCATAAAAGGAGTTGAGATTCCCTAAGGAAGCAAGTGTGATCTAGAACGTGGCTGACAGCACAGGCTTGGGGAATGCTTACGGTTGAGGGGATTTCCTAGACACGCTCCTGCAGGCAAAGAAATCCATCGTGAAGAGCATTTCAGAGGACAGGTGCTCCTTGGGACAGGTGTGTGGGCCTCTGGACATCTCCAGTTGCCTTTAGGTCTGTGAGAAGAGATTGGGATGTTCACTCTGCCCTAGAAATAACGCTGGTCAGTGATAGCAGTGATAGCAAGGCTTCCCTGTTGGCTCAGATGGTAAAGAATCTGCCTGCAGTGCAGGAGACCCTGGTTTGATCCCTGGGTCGGGAAGATCCCCTGGAAAGGGGAATGGCTACCCACTCCATATTGTTGCCTGGAGAATCCCATGGACAGAGGAGTCTGGCAGGCTACAGTCCACGGGGTCGCAAAGTCAGACATGACTGAGCGACTAACTCAACACAATGATAACAGTATGAATGTGTATCATTGTTTCCTGAGACCAGATGATAATGGAAGATAATGCCAGATCCTAAACAAAGTTCAGGAAAGCTGAAGACTGAGGCAGATGCCACAAGAGGCATTTTTGGAGCGCAGTGACCGGGCAGCTGATCAGCAAGGAACCAGAAGAGCAGAAGGTTAAAACATCCAGGGAGGGGGTGTGGGGAATTTAGAGCAGCCGAAGGAGAGATGCAGTAAGCAGAAGGGAGACAGGGTTAAGATAAGAGGGTGTCTGTTTGCGGAAAGGTGGGCTGGGAGGGCAGATGGCACCTGGTATGCCTTGAAGCCGGAGGAGGCTGCAGTGGATAGACAGGCTGAGACCACCAGGGAATAATGGTGTTTGAAACGTGTAGAAACAGGTCTGATCCTGCTGTAACAGGAAAGGGGGAAATCATCAGATATGTTTGAAGGAAGGTAGATATAAGCTGAGGTTTAAATGCTTCTCCAGGGAGACTCTGAGGGACCTTTGCCTTGAAATGAATCTTACTCTATTCAAGGCAACCATCGTGCGGTGATGCCAACACACTGCATCGATCCCCAATTATTAATTAAAGATGAGCCTTGCATCATTGAAGGCTTAACTAAAATACAGTGGCCGCCACTGCTTTCTAAAGTGCCCTGCCGATGGTATTTGTTGTTCCTTTGTTACTTACTCGTTCTTCTTAGCTGTTCCCTTTATCTCACTGGGTTCAGCAAATAGATAATTCATGGGCCCAGAACTCTTTTTCAAGATCACAGTCTGTCAGTAGAGATGTTCACATGTGGGGTATTTTTAAAGCCTCCTTATTTGAGCAACCTCCATGCAGTTGAAACCCATGTCTAGTAAGAAGTAAGTGTTCAATAAATGTTTGTGGGACACAATTCAGTGAAATATTTTATAACTGAGACAGGCCTTTCTAGAGATGATTATTAACCACGAGTCGTACTTACAGAAACGCGTAGCCCATCACCCAAATATACCCATAAATTTCTATCACAGACACAGAGAGAATTCGTCTCTCCCCCCGCCAACCAGAGATTGTGCACATGTGTATGAAACTGTCTTTTAGTACTGAAGAGGGGCCAGCTAAACCTTGACCCCTTCAGCCAGAGCTCTTTTTTTTTTTTTTTTTTTCCATTTAAACATCAGAGAAGAGGTGTCACTGATGAAGGCAACAGAGAGAAACCTAGGGTGAGATGCATCAACCAGGGAGTTATCTGGAGCGCCCTAACTGTGAAAATAAGTCTCAGTTGCTTAATTGCTGTAGGACAGAGCCTTCTGATTACATTCAGCTGCACAGAATGTACAGCACGTCTCACAAAATGGATTGGCCTATTTATTCGCCCTTGAGGGCCACTTGAAAACTAAGTCAAAGATAAACATGCCCACAGTCCAGGCCAAAATGAGCTCTTGTAGCCACTGGGACAAGGTCATATTTCTGTAACCACATGGACTGCCCCACCCAACTCTGTCCATGAAGAAAGAGGTTGTTCTTTCCAAGCGCATCTCAAAATCCCTCACCGGTTACTCCAAATGCTGGTTTCACTGGCTGCACAAACTCTTGGGAAGCTTGCTAAAAGAACAGATGAGAGATTCCTAGGCCTCAGCCAATGAGATTCCGACTTGGGACATCTGAGTTGGGACCCAGGAATCAGCATTTATTGCAAGACCACAGAGTGGTTTGTACACAAATGAGAAAGAGACCTCCTGGCCCAGAGGTTAAGAGAGAATTCAAGCCCTGTGTTCATAATCTGGGTAGACCACAGACTAAATGCACAACTTTAAAAATGTGTTTGAATCTGTTTTCTCATCTTTGAAATGAGGGCAGTCGTTTCCACTTCTCGGGGTGATGGGTAGTGTTACAGATTACACACATAGAGAACTGGGTTTATTCTCTACTGCACAGAATAAACACTCAGTGCAGAATATTTGGGTATATTTCTCTGGGTGAACGTGAAGCTGGTGGGGGACTAATTCCCAGTGAATGCTACAGACCCTCTACGCAATTCCGGAAAGAGGAGGGCTTCACCATGACTCTTTCTGCAGTTTCTCCAAGTCTTGCTATCACTCACCAAGAGTTCACTGTTTTCTCAGCAAAATGCAAGAAGGCTTTATATTCTACAGAATAATACTATACCAGACTTTGGGGGAAGACTTATATTTGATAGGGATGGTAAGACACTGGAGCATGTTACTGTGGACTAAAGAAATGTTTTTGCTTTGAAAACAGAAGGACTGGGCCACTTTCGAGAACTTTCATACCGTGTGTGTATGAAAGTAGAGCTCTTAGCCCAGCTCCCTGATCGCCTGTGCTTTGAGATGTTTCAGCAAAGATACAGGTGATTCTGCCCCCACTCAGGCTGCTGTTAGGTCATTTAGACAGAAGGCAACTGGCTCACATGGGGACCAAACTCCTGAACTTACACTTTTGGAAAGAATGAATGAATGAGCAAAGGAATTTCCTCTCAGACCCTGATATACTCCCAACAGCTGCCAGTCCATTCTGGTCTTCTGGTCCCTGAGGAAAGGATGGTCCTTTGTTGCTTGGAGAATAAATAAGCAAAGATTTCTCCAAGGTGTTTCCTGCAACCACATGCTCCTTCCTTCCTGGATGTAGTGACCCAGTTGCCTGTGTTGGAAGGCTCAATGTCACATGTCCGTTTTTTTTTTCCCCACTGAGAAGCCGTCAACAGCAGAAGTATTTTCACAAGTTAGGTGCTTGCTGGTGCTCCAGGTCATGAGATCTGGGTCACACACAGACAGGAGGAAAGAAGTGTGGAGCTGAGTCCATTTGATCTGTACACAGGGAGCAATAACAGAAAAGCGAAAAAATTTAAAAAGTGGGGGTGGAATGCAGAGAGAAATTTATGATACTCTGGGATAGAAAGTCTCGGTTTCAGCCCAGGATATCCACAAATCTTCCAGTTCACTGTGAATCATTTTCAAGAGGCTCATTCGCTCTACTTAGAACATCCTGATTAAAAGCCAACTTTGTGCCTGTCCGCAGATGCTTCAGAAAGCAAGCAAAACAAAGATGACTGATAGCCGGCAGTCACACCGAGGGGTTAAGACACACATGCATACACATCTTGAACACACACGCGTGCACACAATGGAGAATCTGACTGTGACTCTGTTTGGATTAAGGGGCCCAGGCACTTACTGCTTAATCTGTGGCAGGAGAGAGGGAAAAGCCATCAGAGTTAGACCAACTGGGCCTGACTCCAATTGGAGGGGCCCCGGGTTGAGAAGGATGCCTGGATTTAGATAACTTCGAAGGAGAGCGGAAGACATCCCATATCAAAGGAAACGGTTCAAACAAAAGCCAATAGGAGGAAATGAGCTCTCATTGTGTGCACACATGGGGCTCCACAGAAAGGAAATTGCCTGATTCAGGACACTTCCGATGCCTCCTGAAGCTGCGAGGAAAGACGTCTGTTCCCACAACCCGGAGAAGGTGTCTTTCTCAACCCAGAGCTGGCCGCAGTGAAAAATGGGTAGGACTTTCGATTACAAAACGTATCCTTGGAAACCTAGATGGTATTTTCTTATGCTTCTCGTGATGCTCTTGGGTGTTTGAAGATAAGAAAAACTAGGGAGAAGGCACATGGGTAAAGCTCATTCATTCTTCGGGGTCCATCAGCTGTCTGAGACATAGCCTGTGCTTTGCAGGGCCACCTCCTCTCCACAAGGCCATTGTTGGCTCCCTGGGGTGGATCAGACCAACCGGGATGAGGTCTCATGATCAGTTCAGGCCCCTCTGTTAGACAGTAGTAGCATCAGCAGTCTTGCAGCCCGCTCTCATCCATCTAAGCTACAGTCCTGACCATAAGCTTCTGATTTCGCAGGATACAGCTTGGTCTTGCTTGGTGCTTGTCCTGGGCCACATGGGGAACATAGATGTATATATGACATTCCCAGTACTCAGGACTTCAGTGTCTAGAAGAGGATCATTCATTCCAGTAAACAATAAGAAATAGGAATTTCCCTGCTCCCTGGAGACCCTGAAGTAAGGGTGAAGCGGGGCACCTAAGAGTTGTTGCAAAGGCATGGAATGAGCAGGACTTTTTTTTTTTTTCTCACCTTTGTGTTATTTGATTGACAGTTTGAGTACGGTCCAGCTTGAGTCTGTGAGATGCTACTGTAAGTGGCATGTATTACGCAGTCATCCTCTGAAAGTGGTGCTGGTGGAAGGAGAAATGACAGAAGACGTCAGTAGGGTTCCATGCCCAGTGGACGGCCAGGCCCCCTCCCCCTGGCCGAGAGGATGCGCCCCTATGGACCCCCTTAGCTTTAGCACAAGCTCGGGCATCCTCTCCTCCATCTTCCCCCACGTGACTGTCTGCAGCCATGGCCAGGAAGCGGGTGCAGACAGGATGTTGGAGAGAAAGTGGATCACAGGCCAGCGCTCCTTGAACACGTCAGGTTTCACTGCACTTTAGGCAGATGGATTTCCAGCTCACTGTGGAGAACGGAAAATTAAGGCCCTTAAATTTCCTTAGCAATTGCTTTTTATCCCTTGGGTCCTTTATTTCTTTGGTCAGTTCATCAGTCAGCAGACCCCAGGTGAGTACCCAGATGCTGCTGTTCTGGGTGCTGAGCTAGAAAGAGGTGTTAGCCTGAGCTCAGCTGGCTGGTGTTCTAACCAGACTCAACATCACCAAGGTCAACATCAAGGACATGACGACTCAAGTAGGTGGAGCACAGTGGCAGGAAGAGTGCCTTTCTAGGGCAGTGGGGGTGGGGGAACAGGGCCGGGAAGGACTTTCCAAGAAGAGACATTTGAAAGGGGGCCTTGTAGGGAGCATCCAATGACAGCCAGCGAAGAAGGGGAGAAGGCTGTCACCATCTCCTCATTAGTGAGCTCCTTCTAATTAGTGGCTTCTGAGGCTTATCAAGGCTCGTCTATAAACTAAAACTAATAGGCAGTTAGGTTTTTGTTTCATTCTGCCTCTTTCCTCCTACCTTTCAAAGGAAAAACACATGAATTAAAGAGTTATTTTGCCAGCAAATAGTATAATATGGATGCACCGAAATAAGGCTATTTTATTCAGCATGGATAGGGCTAAATATTTAGGGAAATTTTTGTCCTGCAGCCTAGATCTTATTTTGTTTTCATTCGTCAGAAGCAGCAGGGGAAAGAATCAAAGTGAAGCTTCTCTACAGATGCCTACTTGTTCTCCACACACCGTCAAAAATGCAAGGAAAGAAACTGCAGCCTTCTGCTCCACCGTGGTGTGGACTGTCTGCTGCCCTCCCAGCTGGCCAAAAGTGACAAAATCAAAAAAACACAGTTCATCTCACATGACATTGGATGATGGTTTCAAAATTCCTCAGAGTTTAAAGGCCTTAGCGTTACAGGGTTAGGTCCTAGAAATGCTTGTAAAATTCCAAAGCGATTCTTTAGTTGCATTTGCTTTCTTTCAAATATTACCACACGCCCCAAGAAAAACCGCACTCGTGAAAATAGATGCAGCAAATTTAAGTTTACTCGGATTTCAAACAGGTTGATTTTTTTTTTTTTAATCCTGAATAAACAGGCTATCATTTTAAGAGCAACAAATTGAGACAGAGAGAAAAAGAGGCCAGTGCCCAGGAATACTGCTGAGTAGATCCTGATCAGAAAGGGAGACATGCCGTCTGGTAAGGAAAATATGGAAACTAAACAGAGACAAGTCAACTTAAATTCAGGTTGATCCCACCAGCCATTGAAGTTCACTGAGAACCGTGAAACTTTGGCTTTTTCGTGTATTAACAGCGCTTTTGTGCCTTTGTTTTACAATGTAGACCAGCTGATAATGTGCCTTGTTCCTCACTGACTTTGCAATCTCATTCTTTGCCACAGATATAATGGCCTGTTTGTTTTGCCACTAATGCACACTGGCCAAAGAATCAGACATTTGTTTTGCAGCGCTTGTTTTGAAGGAATCAGCTCTCGGTACATCTTTGCACTGCCCATAAAAACAGAAGCTTATCTGGGTGACAGGCACCCCAGGTAGACTTCCGTTTACCCACTCCTATAGAAAGTGAAATGAAAACATAATAAAACTTCATTTCAATCTAATTACTGAAGAGCCCGAATTATAGACTACTCATAAAGATGTACACTTTTCTTAATTATAACGACATACAGCAATGTGAACAGGCCAAGACTATTTTATCTCATAATGACTCTTAAGAAGCGCTTATTAATGAAGAGATAAGAGTGATTTATAAGTAGTATTCTGGGTATTTATATCTAAATGAATAAATGAATGGTAATGAAATGCCTGAGACGTTTGTGCTCACAAGTAGGGTAAATATTCCCATTAGAATTACATGAAGACAGTTCATTTATTCAGCAAGCACGCACCCTCTGCCCTTGTTTTTCACAAGTAGTTCAAAGGTAACCTTTAGCCTAGTCTGGGGGTGGCTTCAGCTCACAAGGGAACTCTGATCTGTCGCTGGTGGCTGCCTGCCTGGAAACTTGTTTTGAGAAATTTTTGAGTGCCAAGTGTAGACTCACAGGGGGAAGAGCACTGGGATCAACTGGTCATGCCTGCCATGGACGAGGAAGGCGGGGAGAGGAGACCTGAGTGACATCCATTTGGTAGTCTGGCATAGGCCCTTCCAAGGTGTTGCAAAGTTGGAATCTTCACAAAAGTCCTCTCCAGATTAGACCGCAAGAAGATCGTAACGTGCATGCCGCAGGTAACACTAAATTTCTGGGTGTCTCCAAAATCCAGCCCTTGAAAGTTCTTTCTGCAAGGGTGGTATCCATGGAACCATCCTAACTCACTCCAACCCTAAGGGAAAAATTAAGTTGCCTTGAGTAAAGGTAGCTATATAAAATATGCACTTTTGTTTTTTCTAAGCTTGAGGAAACAAAATGATTTTACAACTCTCCTTTTCTCTCCTTTCTCCTGAAAGTGATATTAGGTGAGCCAGGGTGGTGGGGTTGGAGGCTGTTAACACAGGAATGAGCCTTTTGAGATGGGATTCTGCTGTTTTGCTATAGTTTAATTTGTAGTCATTTCTCTCACTGTTTTTGAAAGGAAGTGAACAAGTGCTTATGTCCCTCCACTAAAACAAATCAGGAATTCAGGGCTAGGTCTACAGAGCAGCACAATTTTCTTTGATTTCTAGGCTAAATAACCGATAATGAATAGAGCAGAAAAAGGGAACTAACTCTTGTAAAGCTCTTGTTATGTTCTAGGCACTTTGACAATTACTTTCAAAACATTAATTTTTTTTTTTTGATTTAATGTGCCCTGAGAGAGATGTATAATACTGCCTCATTTTACAGATTTAAAAAAAAAAAAAAAAAAGTGAGGTTTAGAGCATTTACACTGTTAGTTCAATATGGAGCTTAAATTGCAACCAGCCTCTAAAACTGGCTGAAATTTCTGTTTGGAGTTCAAAGTTTAAACATAACCACTCATCCCAACTTTCAAACAGGACTTTGGCAGTGATATTTCAGGCATTGACTAATAAGAATTTTAGAGCTTTAGCATTTTGAGAGCCCTCGATCAATGTTGGCTACTATTATTTCTCTTTATCTGCCTACGCATACACATATGCATATATATACATATATATTCATGGGCCAATGCCTGCTGAACTTCAGATGTTTATGGCGAACCACTTTGCCTCATTACTGCAAAAAGAAAAATGTGAATGCCTACTCTTTACGTTAGAAAATGATCTAAACCTCGAAAGGGGAAATTTTTATGGGAGGAAAAGACTGTAAAGTATACAATAAAATCAGCAGTGTGTATAAGGAACCAGAATATCATCCTGACATTTTATACAGTATGTAAATTGCACTTCTAATCCAGGGGAAGTCTGCTTTGAGTTAAGCACTGTGAATAAACTCCTGTTTCTAAAATTCTGTCTCTGTCTTCTGGTGGGAGGGGGCAGGGGGGTTGGCGGTAGAGAGAGATTTTTTTTTTTTAATCTGAGAAGGCTTTTTATTAATTTTTTTTGCTGAATTTTTGACCCTGTAAAGAAAAAGAGAGCTATTGTACTGAACCACACCACAGGACAGGCTCTCCCCCAGACGGGATTTTTTCCTTCCTGCTGAAGGACACAGATACCAGCTTTATGAGCTGGTTATAGTCAGCTTTATCACAAAGCCAGTAGATTTTCTTAATATACTTATTGCTGTTCTGTAAATAGCACAGGGGCAGTCGTGAATCCAAATACTTATGGGGTCACAATGAGACTGATATTTGATAATCTGGGGAAGACAGTGTTGAGTATCCTAGATAATGAAAGTCGTAATTGGAAATCTTCCTTTTTGTGCAGGCTGACAGTCTCCAAACCAACCCTTTGAGTACCTATTGTCCACGTCTGAAATTTAATGAGATAGTGCATGCTGGAAGCACTTTATTCACTGGATAAAATTCTACGTAAATGACAGCTGATGATATTAATGAGAATAATTATATTGAGGCTTTTCACTTTGACATGAAGAGCTTTAAAATTGCCCACCATCTCTTTTTAAAAAAGATGATTCATTAAAAACTGCTATCTGCGTTATTCTGTTTTTTTATGTTCAGCAATATTAGGAGGAACAGGAACCTGAATCCTGGCTATATGTTCATACAGAATCTCTCAGAGAACACGCTATTTGTTTTTCCTTTAAAATAGTTTGCTGCCCTGATTTTTTAAATTCCAAATTATCTTTGATTGGATTGTCTTTTGAAAGAGGGACCAGAAAAAGAGAGTCATTCCAAGGTCTAGGACAGAAAACCTCTAGCTTTTCATTCTAGAAGAACGTGACTATGGTTCTTCTCAGAGTTCTTAAGGAAGGCGTCATTTCTCTTGTATCTGTTTCTCTTGTTGATCAGGTGAAGTTAATGATACATTTTGGGATATGCATCTGTGAATTCAAATATAAAGTATCATGGATTTTGAGGCAGTGGTGTTGCTTATATGAAAAATGTTTTTAGAACTCTTGATGTTACTTTAGGTTCTTTCACAAAGTCAGATAGCTTTAAAAAGCAATTAACGATGCCCCCCTATATTTTAGTCACGTTTTGATTTAGTGGCGTTATTTTTGTTTTAAATAGTTTATAAGCAGTTTAATATTTTGGATCTGCTGACTGATTGCTTTGCTTGTAACTTTTACCCCCAAACGTAGATGGACCCATACCTAGAACACATTTAGTTTCAATCAAAACATATATAGCAAATCCTTCATCACACTTTCTCAACCTAAAATATTCTATCATCAGACAGTCTCACTCTAGGTTTAATGTTTTTATGTCCCACTGGAAACAGTGTTTCTTGGCAAATATTTCTTCCCATATTTATTACTCCTGGATTTAATGTTTAATTATTTATTTTTTGCATAACAATATACTCTTCATAATATTTCATAGTCATGTTTGATGCTAGTTGATTAAAGCATAAGGCAGTGATTACGGGGCCCTGATACCACAGACTCACGCTTCATTCCAGACCTTAGCCAACAATCCTTCTAAAATACATGCTCCAAGTCCCCAAAGAGACCAAACCATAGCCCAATATCTTTAGCCATTTGAAACACAAAAACAATCTCTAGTAAGAAAAGTAAAATTCAGATGCCTTTTTTTCCTTAAGAAACCCCTCTCTTTTTATCTAAAATCCTATTGAATCAAAGGAGGTGATGAGACAGTGGAGCCATAGCCTAAATGTCATGCTTAAACTGTCGCATTTGGTGCTTCCATTAGTTATGTCTTATTATTAGAAGTAATAACCAGCAGTTATAATGTAACATTTTTATTCCCAAGTTCTATGAAAAGTGCTATGCAAATTTTACTATTATTGGAAAGCTGCAATTTGCAAGCCATTGTCACTCTGTTCATTCTTTCCTTTAATCTCTTTTCTTAAAAGTTGGCCAGCCCCTCTACCGCCACCCACTCACTGTGAGTTTGAATTATTCAAATTAACATCAGGTTGTTGAAATACTAAGCTGTATTTTACCTTGTGACTTATTTTTCAGTAACACTGATTATTATAATTTCTGCTGATCAACTTGGACAACAGACTATGATATATGATATGCTTATTATCTCATCTAACTGGGCAGAGTTAACAATCATGAAAGTATGTCCAGACTTAGCAAAAGAATGTAATTTCTCTATCTTGCTACTTTCTTACATTTGAGGCTGTTCAGGCTGGGGAGTGTACTTGCAGCTTATACATGATTGTCCCTAGATTTTCGTAACATTTGACCTATTGTTCAGGAAGTGACATGTTTGCAAGCATAAAAGCCCAGGGGGTATTTTTAGAATTTTTGTCTTACAATATTTTTTGTCTTGTTTTCTGGTCATAGAACATTTGCTTCCTAAAGAAAAAATATTTATATCACACGAGAAGTGTTTGAATCAGATATTCTACATGGTTAGAAAACATGGTTATTAAGAGCTGATTAATGTCCGATGATATGAAGATACCATCATTTATTTAGCATTTCCTGTCACTTAACATTTGCGTTGTTTAAGCAAACTGTTTGTTCTCATAAATCATGCTGTGATTAACATCCTAATACATACATATTTAATCCCAATGCCTAATTTTTTTTCTTTCAGAATCTAGCTAGTGGTATTCCTGGGAACTGCTGTAGTTTTTGATCCAGTACATATTTGAGAATATTTTTCACTTTCTGGCAGGAAATAGAATATAATTGAGTGTATTTATTTGGAGTAATATATTTTTCACTCAAAATTCAATAGAGATGTTTCTATTGACTTTTATTAGTGTTTTGTACTGCCCAAGAGAAGTCGGAAGCCAATGAGTTCATTTGTAGCTAACTCTTTTGTGGGGGGTGGGAGCAGAAAGGCTAATAATTTTAGAAATCTCCCTTTATCTCTATAATTGCTAGGGTGTTCACAGGCTTTTTGTTGCTTTGCCTCGAGCACCAAATTCTGTTTGGATCTTCTTTCTCAGTTCCTTTCTGAACCTCCCAAGACTTTGTTACCTGTACCTTTTAAGTATTGCTCCTATTTCGTTTCTTTCTCACTCACTTTCTCTCTCTCTCTCTCTCTCTCTCTCTCTCTAAGGCATTAATAATAGTTCTTAGATTGGATCTTTGTTTTCTAACCTCCAAAGCTGTCACTAGCTCTCTGATCATTTTCCTCTTCTTCCTCTTTCAATATGTTGTATGAATCCGTCCGGTGTATCCTCCACCTCATTGATTCCATTTTGTACACTGACAATGCTCTTCAGTGCATAAATTTTTTTTTTTTTTAATCTGCCATTGAAATGTTGGTTTACTCAGATTCCTTTCTTACGTCAACCAACTACTATTTTTATTTCTGGATAGCTCTCAGTCCCTTTTAAGTTCAGTCTGTTGTCTTTTCTTCTCATCTTTCCTTTTTTAGTTCCTATGTCCGTGAAGAAAGCATGAATTTTACTCAGCTTTACTGAAAATACAAAGCAAGATGGTATCTTAATATTTCCCACTTTTTTATGATAAACCTTGAGCGTTCCATCTTGATCTTCGTTTTAGTTTGCAAAATCTTTCCATTGGTCTCATATTGGATCTTCCTTACAAGTCTAGTT
>SJYX01008576.1:26008-71197 GCA_006410675.1 Oreotragus oreotragus | reverse complement strand
TTTGATTGGATTGTCTTTTGAAAGAGGGACCAGAAAAAGAGAGTCATTCCAAGGTCTAGGACAGAAAACCTCTAGCTTTTCATTCTAGAAGAACGTGACTATGGTTCTTCTCAGAGTTCTTAAGGAAGGCGTCATTTCTCTTGTATCTGTTTCTCTTGTTGATCAGGTGAAGTTAATGATACATTTTGGGATATGCATCTGTGAATTCAAATATAAAGTATCATGGATTTTGAGGCAGTGGTGTTGCTTATATGAAAAATGTTTAGAACTCTTGATGTTACTTTAGGTTCTTTCACAAAGTCAGATAGCTTTAAAAAGCAATTAACGATGCCCCCCTATATTTTAGTCACGTTTTGATTTAGTGGCATTATTTTTGTTTTAAATAGTTTATAAGCAGTTTAATATTTTGGATCTGCTGACTGATTGCTTTGCTTGTAACTTTTACCCCCAAACGTAGATGGACCCATACCTAGAACACATTTAGTTTCAATCAAAACATATATAGCAAATCCTTCATCACACTTTCTCAACCTAAAATATTCTATCATCAGACAGTCTCACTCTAGGTTTAATGTTTTTATGTCCCACTGGAAACAGTGTTTCTTGGCAAATATTTCTTCCCATATTTATTACTCCTGGATTTAACGTTTAATTATTTATTTTTTGCATAACAATATACTCTTCATAATATTTCATAGTCATGTTTGATGCTAGTTGATTAAAGCATAAGGCAGTGATTACGGGGCCCTGATACCACAGACTCACGCTTCATTCCAGACCTTAGCCAACAATCCTTCTAAAATACATGCTCCAAGTCCCCAAAGAGACCAAACCATAGCCCAATATCTTTAGCCATTTGAAACACAAAAACAATCTCTAGTAAGAAAAGTAAAATTCAGATGCCTTTTTTTCCTTAAGAAACCCCTCTCTTTTTATCTAAAATCCTATTGAATCAAAGGAGGTGATGAGACAGTGGAGCCATAGCCTAATGTCATGCTTAAACTGTCGCATTTGGTGCTTCCATTAGTTATGTCTTATTATTAGAAGTAATAACCAGCAGTTATAATGTAACATTTTTATTCCCAAGTTCTATGAAAAGTGCTATGCAAATTTTACTATTATTGGAAAGCTGCAATTTGCAAGCCATTGTCACTCTGTTCATTCTTTCCTTTAATCTCTTTTCTTAAAAGTTGGCCAGCCCCTCTACCGCCACCCACTCACTGTGAGTTTGAATTATTCAAATTAACATCAGGTTGTTGAAATACTAAGCTGTATTTTACCTTGTGACTTATTTTTCAGTAACACTGATTATTATAATTTCTGCTGATCAACTTGGACAACAGACTATGATATATGATATGCTTATTATCTCATCTAACTGGGCAGAGTTAACAATCATGAAAGTATGTCCAGACTTAGCAAAAGAATGTAATTTCTCTATCTTGCTACTTTCTTACATTTGAGGCTGTTCAGGCTGGGGAGTGTACTTGCAGCTTATACATGATTGTCCCTAGATTTTCGTAACATTTGACCTATTGTTCAGGAAGTGACATGTTTGCAAGCATAAAAGCCCAGGGGGTATTTTTAGAATTTTTGTCTTACAATATTTTTTGTCTTGTTTTCTGGTCATAGAACATTTGCTTCCTAAAGAAAAAATATTTATATCACACGAGAAGTGTTTGAATCAGATATTCTACATGGTTAGAAAACATGGTTATTAAGAGCTGATTAATGTCCGATGATATGAAGATACCATCATTTATTTAGCATTTCCTGTCACTTAACATTTGCGTTGTTTAAGCAAACTGTTTGTTCTCATAAATCATGCTGTGATTAACATCCTAATACATACATATTTAATCCCAATGCCTAATTTTTTTTCTTTCAGAATCTAGCTAGTGGTATTCCTGGGAACTGCTGTAGTTTTTGATCCAGTACATATTTGAGAATATTTTTCACTTTCTGGCAGGAAATAGAATATAATTGAGTGTATTTATTTGGAGTAATATATTTTTCACTCAAAATTCAATAGAGATGTTTCTATTGACTTTTATTAGTGTTTTGTACTGCCCAAGAGAAGTCGGAAGCCAATGAGTTCATTTGTAGCTAACTCTTTTGTGGGGGGTGGGAGCAGAAAGGCTAATAATTTTAGAAATCTCCCTTTATCTCTATAATTGCTAGGGTGTTCACAGGCTTTTTGTTGCTTTGCCTCGAGCACCAAATTCTGTTTGGATCTTCTTTCTCAGTTCCTTTCTGAACCTCCCAAGACTTTGTTACCTGTACCTTTTAAGTATTGCTCCTATTTCGTTTCTTTCTCACTCACTTTCTCTCTCTCTCTCTCTCTCTCTCTCTCTCTAAGGCATTAATAATAGTTCTTAGATTGGATCTTTGTTTTCTAACCTCCAAAGCTGTCACTAGCTCTCTGATCATTTTCCTCTTCTTCCTCTTTCAATATGTTGTATGAATCCGTCCGGTGTATCCTCCACCTCATTGATTCCATTTTGTACACTGACAATGCTCTTCAGTGCATAAATTTTTTTTTTTTTTAATCTGCCATTGAAATGTTGGTTTACTCAGATTCCTTTCTTACGTCAACCAACTACTATTTTTATTTCTGGATAGCTCTCAGTCCCTTTTAAGTTCAGTCTGTTGTCTTTTCTTCTCATCTTTCCTTTTTTAGTTCCTATGTCCGTGAAGAAAGCATGAATTTTACTCAGCTTTACTGAAAATACAAAGCAAGATGGTATCTTAATATTTCCCACTTTTTTATGATAAACCTTGAGCGTTCCATCTTGATCTTCGTTTTAGTTTGCAAAATCTTTCCATTGGTCTCATATTGGATCTTCCTTACAAGTCTAGTTTTTTTTTTTTTTTTTTTAATTCATTTATTCATCTTGAATGAAGTCTGCTCAGGCTTGTTTCTTGTTATTCAACCAGGGCAGAGAAATCTGTGTTTACGGCTCATCACTTGCCACCTGACTGTAGATAGCATCTCACCTCAAACATGAAGTAAAAGGTTCCTTGGTGTCAATTTGATGGAGTTCCATGGTGGTACAGCTTCAGTACAGGGTGGAGGGGGTTCTGGGCAGGGGGTGCCTGGTAGGGATATGCTGCCTCTGCTCAGTTTCTTGTTATGGGGGTTACTTCTGTCTACCCACCATTTCCGTGTACTCAGCCTGTATGCGAAGTATCCAACCTGGCCAAGCCTCGCTGCTGTTGCTGTTTCTATGGCACAAGGGAGTCTGATCAGTGACCTGTTGTTTATTGGTTTCATATAACTCCTGGGCAAAAGCTGGGGTTTTTCAGTATAACTAGTAGTAGCACAGACTTCAAAACGTGTGGCTGATACACTTTCCTTGTTTCTAACCCTGCTGAAATTTTTCTTTTTCCCCATTTCTTAAATCAACTGTTAGTTATTTTACTGGGGATTTTGTGGGATATTTATATATATATATATATTTTTGGGGGGATATTTATATTTTGTTAGATAGCTGCTTGCACTCAAGCTGACACTGAACCAGAAGCTTCGCGTCACCACCGATTGAAACCAGAAAAGATCGAGCTTTTTATTGTTCTTTTTGTTTTCTTTGTATGCATTGTTTGCTTTTTTAATTCTTCAAAAGACAAGCCTGCTTGTTACTGCTGAACGATTCACCTATATTTTCTTTTGCCATTTTGTGGATTATCTTTTTTAATCAAATCAACATAGAATTTATTTTGAGGAACATTATGAGTTTACAAAATAATTATTTCTTTTCAATTTTTCTAAACCTTTTTCAATATGAATAAGGCATCTTTTCCCATATGCAGTACTTATCTGGGATCCTGAGTTCTTGGTGAACTGGGGTCTCTCTCAAGAAACTTTTAGTCAGTTTCATTGATTTAGATATCTATTCCTTCGTTAGTAACAAACTGTTCTGATTGTTTTAGATTAATAGCATATGTATCCATCTACTGGTGCCAATTCCATATACTGTGATTCTTTTTCAGAAATTTCTTTTCTGTCCTCATCTATGTCTTCTTCAGATTAATTTCAAAATCATTTTTAAGTTCTTTCCCATAATCATAATAACCTCTTCCAGCAACAAAAAATCCTTTTAATATTTTATCAAAATCATGTTGAATCTATAATTTTGTAAGATCTAATATTCTTAAATGATAAGAACACTAATCTAAAAATCTCTCAATTTTATTCACTTATAACTTTATATCTCCAGATAGTTTGTTAATTTTTATATCTGTCTAAAACATTTCCAGTTAGCGTTATTCCCATTTGTTTTATGTAGCTATTATAAATGATATATTTTTCTTTTTTGTATTCTACGTGATTATTGCTCTGCTGGAGAACAAAAAGACTATTGGTTCCATTTAACTCTATTTAGTTATCTCATTTCTGGCAGCTCAACAGAACTCACTTTTTCCTAGTGAGAATTAAATTTAATTCTCTTGGATTTTCTAGCTATATAATCATATCATCTGAAGATGATGATAACATTTTCTCTTCTTTTCCAATAGTTATGCCATATATTCCTGTTATATATTAAGGTATTGGCTGCACTGTTTCCTGACTGTTTGAAAATTTTGAACAGCTGATCTTCTGAAACATCTCAAAAGCAAATAGTTAGTGACAGATGTTTCTCTCTATTTTATATCTTGCTATGAATGCAGGCTTCCCCAGAGAATTTTCAACTAATAATGCAACCAGCAGTAGATATTTCATCTTGCTAACTGAAAGTTCAGACCCTTACACATCTCATAAATATTAGCTTTGATGTATTAAAAACACAGTTCAGGCTAGTACATTTAGATTGTACAAAAGTTTCCTTTATAGAAAATATAACTATATATACATTTAAAATAAAGAGAATCATTTTTTTTTGTTCTGTCCCATTTATCCATCTATCCATTTATCTACTCAACAGATATTTATTGAATCTTGTAATTAAAATAAAGAAATGAAAACTACTCATCCCAACCATAGGGAACCTCAGCTTAGACTTATTTGGGATATATAGTTTATTCATAGTAGTGTACCCTCAAAACTTCATGACTTAATTAAATGATATCAAGTAGAAACATATATAGATATTAAGTTCACATTACAGTCTAAAAATTTCCTTATGAGCTAAAACTTCATGTTTTTAAGATAGAAACACCTCTGACACATGAGTAAAAGCTACTATCACTTGTGGATCTCGTTCATTTGTTACCAAGGAAATTAAATGTATTCCAAGTTTACTAGTTTTCACTCTCATTAGAAAAAATCCTTAAGCTAATCCTCTCTTTAAGGCATAATGACGCATAAAAATTATCTTTTTACAGTTACATCATACTTCTTTTTATACTTATTACAGAATTATCAGATAGTGTTTTTTTTAGAAGTTTACATTTTAGAAAATGCACTAGATTTTTTTCTTTAGGGGTTTTCCAATACAGTTTTTTCAAGCATATAGAATTTTGGTTGATAAATGTTGCTGAGTAAGAAGCATCTAGATATCTAGATTAAAATATTATAACACTGAATCATTTCCAAATTTAACATTTGTGATTTGCCTTTGAAAAATCACAATTCACACCTAGAAATCTGAAAAAAAAAATTCCAATTTTTGAAGCATGATGGAGGATTTTGTTACATTATGATTGGAAAGGAAGGCATTTAGCAAATATCAGGAGTAAGTAGCTGGTGAAAATTTTGGTTATAAAAGTTTAAGATAAAAACTAACATTATTAACTTACTCTAACACTCTTACTCTAACTTATCTCTATATAGCCTCTGAAAAACATATGCCTCAATACTTTTTCAGTCTAAATGTTTGATTTAAACTTGATTTTGAATTCTTTTGACCTTAAACCTAGTCCCCCATTCTGTCATGTTTAATTCTTTTATGTGTGGAGATATAAAATGATCTGCAATTCCAAATCTGTTTTTTCATTACCATATTATCCTTAGTCAGATTGTAAATTCCTAAGAAAAATAGTTAATTTGATGGATTTTTTTAAAGCAAGATTATCTCCTGTCCAAGTGAGCAAATTACAACTTAAACACAATGGATACCACTTCTCAGCGACATGAACAGTCCAAGTGCTTTTGACCAGCTCTGATTTTATAGTAGATTAATTGGTACATTAGATTGCCCAGCCCCAAAGGTAACACCAAGTCCAGAATACACCCCCATGATCATTTTAGGCAAGTGAATGGCCTGGAAAAGCATTATTTTCTTTGAGGAGGGTTAGTGATTCAGATGAAATCTTTCGCTGTAGTGAACTTTGTGTTCCTGCTGCAGTTAACAAACTAAACCCCACTGGATCACAGGTCCCTAGAGATTCCTCTTACTACTGGGTAAGAAACACCATCCCTAGATGTTAAAAGTAGAAGCAGCAGCCCAGGAGACCCTGTCCTTCAGTATTTCTCAAGTTTTTCCGTTGAGGCATCATGATAGCATAGGAGAGAGGAGTTGGTCTCCTGAGGCTTAGAAGCACTGACGGAACAGGTCTCCTTATTTATTTGAAGGCTTCTAAATCTTGTCTTCTCTCTGTATATGTGTTAGTTGCTCAATTGTGTCAGCTCTTTGCAACCCCATTGCCTGTAGCCCACCAGGCTCCTCTGTCCATCAGATTTTCCAGGCAAGAAGACTGGAGTTGATAGCCGTTCCTTTCTCCTGGGAGATTGAACCCGAGTCTCCTGCATTGCAGGCAGATTCTTTACCATCTGAGCCACCAGGGAAGCCTATATATATATATATATATATATATATATATATATGTTCTAATATTAAAAAATAAATGACCCTTTTTACCCGCAAACTTTTAAAGTAAAATCGTTGTTTCCGTAAACTACACTACACGTTTACCTTTGGCCTCGTAGCTGCTCACACCCCAGTGTGAAAACCACTGCTTGGTTGTTTTTTTATGACTTGAGTAAACTCACCCCCAAATCTCCTGGCTCACATGTCACTGTGCAGAAGCTCTTCTGACTCCCAACCCTACCCATTTTCTGACAATTAGGCAATTAGGCTACTCCCAAGGGGCAGGCAAGCGCATTTCAGAGACTCTTCACTTTTTATACTTTTCCACTTTGGAAAAAGAGATGCTGGTTGCGCTTTCCTTCTAGAAACTGCCTGGAATCTGATGAACTAGCTGCGTCTGGGGTGGGTAATGAGAAGAGCTGAGCTAATTATCCATAGTTGGTCCATAGTCTACCCAGGGACTTGTGCATTCAAACACTGCATCTTCTTTCTGACGCGCGGTAAGCAGAGTGCTTCTCTTTCTGAAGGTCACCTTTGGGTAACCTAAAGCATCCACTTAAGTAAGAGGGCTTCCCGGGTGCTGCTAGTGGTAAAGAAGCCGCCTGCCAATGCAGGAGCTGCAGGAGATGCAGGTTCGATTCCTGGGTCGGGAAGATCCCTTGGAGCAAGGCATGGCAACCCACTCCAGTATTCTTGCCCTGAGAATTCCGTGGACTGAGGAGCCTGATGGGCTACATGCAGTCTATGGGGTTGCAAAGAGTCGGACAGAACTGGAGCAACTTAGCAACAGCAGCAGCAGCAAGGCAAGCGAGAGGGAACCCTTAAAACTGCTGGCCTGGGGACAGGGATCTTTTTTATCAGCTTTCTTTGGACGTATCAGAACTACCATTTGGGAAGCTAGATGAGACCTGGGAATAGCTGTTAGCAGAGCTGACGAGGAGGTATAGTGCCAGGCCCAGGGAAGAGCGTGGAGCCAGGCTTAATAAATGCTTGCTGCTGCTGAGTCATTCTTCCTGGGAAAAGCAGTGCAGACAGGGTTGTCTCTCTCTGGCCGGGGCTGCAGGATTGCCACTGGCCTTCACTGAAGTCTCTAGCATCAGTGGCCATCTTCCCGCCATCGCTCAGGAAGGACCCTGGGAATGAAATCCTGACACTGGTGCCCTGCATTAAGTCTTCCATATGCTTTCATGGACAGCTGATTAGTGGAGTCTTGGCAACAAAAGTAATGGGGCAAAGAAAGTCTGCATTTTAAAGGCTGGCCCAAGGGCACGTGGTTGTGTAAGCTGCAATGTCTTTGACTCTCAGAATCGTGGATTTGGGTAAACCATGCGTGTCTCCCTTAGATGCACACTGATGTTCAATCCTGAGAAAGACGTTCTGATTGCTGCCAGGAAGACCCATTGCAGTAAGCAAAATCCCATTTACATCTACACATAAAGTTTTATTGTCATCATAAAAATTATTTCCAATTTCATCTCTGTTAGAGACTGCATTAGGAAAATCATATTTCAATTGTAAAAGCTTTACTTTGTGGTCAAGTTGCTTTTTTATACATAGTGTTAATGATCAAAAAAAAAAAAAGATTTTGGGTACTGGAATAGGCAAAGACTGTTAAGTGGGTGGTCATGGGATGATCTTCATATCAGAGAAGGTGTTGTTCAGACTCCACCTGTTTTTTTCCTCTCTTATTTTATCTTGTCACATTTGGTTTGATTCGAAGCCATCAGTTCCCTTTGAGAAGGAGGTCAGACTGGTTTCAGGAATAACCAGTGTTAGAAGAGCAGCTGAGCGTGCACAGGGGAACACAGGTGATAAAATCAGTTTGAAAAATAATGAGCAGGTAACTTGAGAGCTTGTCGCGAGGGTGGTACCACAGGTTATACCAGGTTATTAATTTTCCGACTCAGCAGTACACCTCTTTAAAAAACACCTAAAGGAAAATGTATCTGTTTCGGAAAGAAATGCAATGGGCAGAGAAGAACTGAGGAGCTGAGGGACGTGCACACGTTGCATAGACCTGGGAAAGCAAAACTACTTAGACATTTAAATAAAAATTGTATGTCTGGAAAATAATGTGCAAAACCTGTAGTTAAGAGACCAACGTTTAGTGTTACATTGAAACAGATGCCTAAGGAATTCTTGGTTTACCTGCAAAATAGTAAAGCACCCACCCTGTCTGGTGTTTGCTTGCTCGTTTGTCGAATGACTGACTGAGTGACCGCCACATCAGTGGGGGAGCACAGAGCCGGACAAGGTGTGGGCCTAAGGTTTGGCGGTTTGCCCCTCCAGTTCCCCGGAAGGCAGGAGAGCCTTTGTGTGTTCCTCAGTCTCCCCTTCCATAAAATGGGAAGAAGCACGTTTACCACCCCAGAAGTTGCCCGTGACTGGGAGCGGTTCGGCACGTGACCCGTTTTTTCCTCTCCCCGTTTCCCTGTGGCACTCCTCCGAGTGGTGGCCCGCCGTTGCTATGGTGACACAGCACTGGGTGACGTTGCTTAGAAATAATGACAACTGGCGGCAGCAGGGAAGCAGAGCCACAGTGGTGATTAGCCTCCAAGGAGTGCCCTGTCTGGGCAGAGCGCAGCAAAAGGAGGAAGGAGGGGTTTAACAAGTCGTGAGCCGATGCCACCTCCCTCCAGCAGTTAGCAGTTGTCACCCCTGATAATGCCCAGCCTCAGCGTGCCGGACGCTTTTATAGAATATCCCTTTGGTTGCCAGATTTGTCCTTTTTTTTTTTTTTTATTACTCAGAACCCCAAGTTGTAAGCACAGTAAAGTATTTGTTGTCCATTTCGATTCCAGCAGTTAGCTCAATTTCCTGAAAGATAAGGGGAACTGTTGACTCCCACCGTCTTTTGTCGCCTGCTTTGTACTTGGGACTTGAGTCATGCCTTGTCAATTGCGGCTTTAAAAAGTGTGGCAGGAAATTGATTTTTTTTTAACTTCTAAGGTGAGTGAAATGACAACAAAATTAAAATCTTATTTGAATAGATTGATCCCTCCCTGATCCTGAATTCCTGGGTTCGGTTTTTCAGCTGAAGTCAAATGGTGCTCTGTGGGGAAAAGTTTTTTTTGGGGGGGTTAGATAGTAATGAGATACTATCACCTGCATGCCTGACCCTGCTGGTATCTTTCCTACAGGGTTCAAAAAAATAAGTAGCATTCTCCATCCTTCTGGGGCCTTCTGAACCCTGGGAACATCCAATCCAGATACCCCCCCTCTGCCATGTCTGGTTCTGTGATTGTATTCCCCAAAGTTAGTGGGATGTGATTGGAAGTGAAAAGAACTTGGTGGGCTGGGAGGATCTTCCCAGCAGAACCTCCCTGGGATGGATTCAACACTAGCTTGCAAATATCAAGAAAGGGTACCTAGCAATGGCTGTCACTTAAGGGGACCAGAGCAGAGGAAAATCTAGTCTCTAGTTTGCCTTCAGAGATGCATTTAACCCCAGGGTATCCTGTGTTGAGGGTCCCTTGGGTGTGTGCTAAGTTGAGTCAGTTGTGTTCGATTCTTTGCAACTCCATGGACTGTAGCCTGCTAGGCTTCTCTGTCCATGGGATTCTCCAGGCAAGAATACTGGAGAGGGTAGCCGTGTCCTTCTCCAGGGTATCTTCCCTACCCAAGGATCGAACCTGTGTCCCTTAAGTGTCGCCTTCATTTTTAGGCAAGTTCTTTATCACAAGCACCACCTGGGAAGCGCCATGTGGCTCAAAAACTGGGCCTTCACTTGCTGGAAATACCAGCGTCTCTTGGAGCCCAGTCTTACCAAGCAAGAAATTCACTTCCACTTTTAGCAATCTTTCTTTCTTTTTTTTTTCTGAGAGCCTTCAGGAACCAGTAGTGCTCCCATTCAGAAAGTTCCAGACCCTTCCTTGAGGTCTGAGAGCAGAGCAGCTCCCACCATGAAGACAGGACTGGGAGTGTTGCTGAGTTCCTGGTGCATGGTAGCGCTCTATGTGCTCTTCTGGTGGGAGAGAAAACATGAAGAAGAACTAAACCCCTGGGGTCCTGAGACCTAGATCTGTGTGCTTTCTGCAGCCTGGGACTGCAGTGTTTAACACCTGCTCCTTCCTGGACACTGAGTACAGAGCCTGCGCAGAGCCCCCTTGAATCTGAATTCTGGCGCAGGAACACAACGAGCTCCCCAAAAGACCCTTCCCCTTCCCTTCTATTCTCCCCTCCCCACCCCTCCCCACCCCCCACCAACACACACACACACGCCCTTGCTCCTGTTAGATCCCTGGGCTCAAACAGCCTGGTAACAAATCTAGGCCAAACCCAGCCGGGCTGATAAGATTTCCAGAAGAGGTCCTAAAAATACATTTCTCCTTAAATCAGCCTTGCCAATGACTGTGCAATCACAGAACGTTAAGGGCACAAGTGGCCTTAGAAATCGTTGCGCCCTCTCATTTTCAAAGCTAAGAAATCAGAGTCCCAGAGAGCTAACAGCGAGAACAACAGTGGCTGAGGTATGTTTCAAGTCACATCATGAAGATGGAACAATGCAAACCATACAGGCGGTACAAACTGTGAGCTGCGTAGTATGTTCTTTTTGCTTATTTGTCTATTCAGCCTGTCACTTATTTAGCAAATATTTATTGTGTACTTGCCCTGTCCTGCAGTTTGGATGTTGCCCTAGGTGGCAGGGATACAGACAGACCCTTCCCTCGGAGACATCACATTGTGCTTGGGGGAGAGCTTGAGCAGACAGGTAAGTCAATATGTTGAGTGTCAGACAAGGAACAGGACTTTGGAAAGGAATAAAGCAGGGTGAGCTGGAGTAAGGGGTTAGGACTGATACAGTATCACATCAGGAACTTGGCAGCATCCTGTCTCTGCTCCTGTTCTCAGGGTGCCGAGGGCAGGTGGAGAAATCGTGTATTTCAGGTCAACTTCGCGCTGTCGCACTGAAGTGGTGCTTCCTGGACTGTTTGACACCTGTGGCTTTATCTCTGTGCCCTTGGGGGACATCTCAAGCCCCACTCGGCCGGTCTCAGCCTGTACCGTATCTCTTCCCGGACTGAGATATAAAGGCCCCAGAAGAGCTACTCCACGAGACCAGTCTGCCATCCTTGCTCCCCGCTTCTGTTTGCCCAGCCTCAGAGCCTCCCACCCTGGCCGATGCCCAGTCTCTCCTCCTCCTTTGGGTGCCTCTTCTGGCCCACACCCCATCCTGCTGTTTTCCCATGCTCCCGTTGTGTTTCCTCTTCCACTCAGAAGACTAAGGAAATGGGGGAGAGTGATGGAGAAGCAGGTTCTTGCCTCTCTCCTGGGGCTCCACAGAGGGTGGCCTTATGATGCTGTGAGCAGATCTCAGATTCACAAAGGGCGCTTCCGCAGGAGCCCACAGGTGATCAAGGGCCATCTGCCTGCTGGGCACCAGAGGTCAGAATTCTCCTGGCTGCTCCATGATGTTCTTGCAGCCCCAGGTATTCTGGGGAGCCCCAGACACTGAGCACCTTGTTCCCCAGCACCCACCTCCCCCCCGTGCTAAACTGCCACCTGCAGAGTCAGCAGTGACGTCTGCCACCACCAGTTGTCCACATACCCTTGACCTCGGGGCGATGATCATTTTTGACTGCTCAGTCCACCCTGAAACTCTGCATGTCTCTCCCATCACCTGGATGTAACACTATTCAGAAAACCCTTTGTCTCATATTACTCTTTTCTTCTGGTTTCACCTCCTCCTCTTCTTTCTGTCATCTCTAAATAACTGGACAAAGTGTCTTTGACCCTGTCCAAATCTTTCTTTTTTCTCTCCTACATATATGTGTGTGCTAAGTCGGTTCAGTCATGTCTGACTCTTTGTGACCTAACAGACTGTAGCCCGCCAGGCTGCTCCTTCCATGGGGTTCTCCAGGCAAGAATACTGGAGTGGGGTGCCATTCCCTTCTCCAGGGGATCTTCCTGACCCAAGGACTGAACCTGTGCCTTACACTTCCTGCATTGGCAGGCGGGTTCTTTACCACTAGCGCCACGTGGGAAGCCCCTCCTAGATTATACACACAGATGTAAATATCGTTATAAGTATTTCTCTTTTCTCTCTCATTTTAGCCATTCTGTGGTGTTAGCTATCATTTCTATGAATAGTAATTCCAACTCTAAACCATGACCACGACCTCTGTGTCCCAGTTTCCAATTTGCCTCCTCTCTCCAACTTCCCTCCTCCTGGGCAGAGCATCATTGTCCTCTCGCTCACACACGACCTGCATTTTGAAGTCCTCTTTAACTGTTCCCTTCCCTACATTGCTCACTCCCAATCCTGCAGGCTCCTCTGTCCATGGAATTCTCCAGGCAAGAATACTGCAGTGGGTAGCCATTCCCTCCTGCAGGACATCTTCCCGACCCAGGGATTTTCCTGTGTCTCCTGTATCAGCAGGCAGATTCTTTCCCATTGGTATAACTTTGGGCCTGAATTGTTCCTTCTCTCCTGGACCCTTGCCAGAATCACCAACCAACTTCACCACCTGTGAGCTCTTCTAATTCTAATGCCTCCTAAGTGATCCTCTAGCTGGGGACTTGTCTAGATCTCAAGTGTTCCCCAATATCTACATTACTAATGATCCTGATATAACGGAGTCTACTTACTCAGACTTACTCAGCACTGTCATCAGTGGAGATAGCACTGCCCCCTATAGAGAATCTTGGACATTTAAAGGAGCATTTTTCCCTCATCGTCCTAATGACCAGGCAACATCTCTGGAATGTAATGGGTGGAAGTAATGGATTTTGAAATCTTGCAATGGATATGACTCTGTGGGAGTGAAAAACTAGTCTGTATCTAGTGAGTGCTGAGTGTACAGCTGGACGTTCACATAAGTAAAAATGCAATTCTGGGCAATCTGGGTCAAGATCTTAACTCTTTCACATAATTGCACAAGTGTTTTTTTCTAATTGATTTTTTATTTTTTGGAAAGTCGATAGAACTGAATTTTTCGAGAAGGCAACTATGTAAACTGAGGCAAGATTGTTCTTAACTTGTTAGGAACTTTAACAGGAATTGTTTGGCATTCTGAAAAGCCACATCACCTGTCACACCTATATCAGTTTGCATTTGTGTGCCCATCACACAAGATAAGTCATGGATATCCATCACTTCATTCTGTCTTCTAATGTACTTGTGCCTAAGCTTGGACATTCTAAAACACATTTATTTTATAAATAGCTTTGTTGTTGTTCAGTCGCTAAGTCGTGTCCGACTCTTTGAGATTTTGTGGGCTGCGGCACGCCAGGCTCCTGTGTCCTCCGCTGTCTGCTGGAGTCGGCTGAAATTCGTGTCTATTGAGTCAGTGACGCTATCTAACCATCTCAGCCTCCGTGGCCCCGTTCTCCCTTTTCCGTCCGTCTTTGCCAGCATCAGAGTCTTTTTTTCCAAGGAGTAAGCTCCTCGAATCAGGTGGCCAAAGCACTGGAACTTCAGCTTCAGCAACAGTCTTTCCAATGAATGTTCAGAGTTGATTTCCTTTAAGATTGACTGGTTTGATCTTCTTGCAGTCCAAGGGACTCTCAAGAATCTTCTCTACTTCCTTTGATATTTAGTTGTATTTCAGTTATGACAATATATTGATTTTTTTTAAATGTGTGTATGTTGGCTAGATTATGTATGATTTTCATCTGTTGGTAATAAAAGTTATGTTACAAAAATTTTGTTCAAAAGGGATCACTGGCATTTGTACATGTACAGGCAGATGAACGAGGCATTCGGCTGGTGATTACAGAAAGAGAGAGAAGGAAAAGGGTCAAGTGAAAAGCAGTCCTGGCCACCAGAGGCAGGAGATGGAAGTTCTGACAAAGGATTCCCTGGCTTTCAGGCCTAGATGGCTTGATAATTAAACTGACTGCACCCACTGGGTCCTGGACTTCCAGGAAACCGGTAAGTGCTGTCAGGCTTAACTGGTATCTAATACAATTGTTTTTATTCTAATAAGAGTAGCTCCTAACTTAATTATAAATGTTTAGATAGAACACACAGGCATAGCAAAAAAACCATAATTTGAATACAAATATGTGTTGAATCCGTTCGATCTAGCTGTAGTTTCAGGAGTATATTTAGAAATCTCTCATCTTCTAACTGAAGAGGGGATTTTTCTCTCTGTCCATTTCTGGAAATAACAGTGAAAATGGGCTGGAAATGTTTGTGCAGGAAAAGAAGCTCTGGATTTTATGAAGTTTTCACTTGTACTGTAAGATACCAGGTCCAAGAGGAAACTTGTTCGTGTGGGAATTTCTCCTTTTATTTCTCTTATCATGAAACATTGGCTTATCTGACTTACTGCATGACCTTGAGTGCCCACTGTTTAATTTCCCCTATAGAAGTGGATTTGAAAGTATGTTCAAAAGAACAAGTATCATATGAAATGAAGACATCACTGGTAGCCCGGGTTCTTTCCCAGGTTAGAATGAACGAGCGTTTGGAAGTAGTTTTTGAAGACCATCCATCAAAGGATTGTTTAACATTCTCTGAAAGACTTCATTCTTTGTACCACCTTCATGGAAAGAGGCCCTACTTTCTTTAAGCTACAGTTCATTTGCTTTGCAAAAATGTATAACAGTGAATAGGAGTCATTTCCACCAGTGTGTATGTATGTATGAACACAGATGTAAGGCAAGTTGATATCTTATCTAGCGCTGATAAGGGTTAGACACCATAGAGAGTCATTAAAATATACTAGTAATTATACTTTGGTTGCAGTACATCCATTTATGGTTTACTGCTGAGCCACCTGGGAAGCCACATATATACTGCTAATTATATTTTGGTTACAGTACATCCATTTATGGTTTATGTATTGGTTGGCCAAAGAGTTCATTTGATGTTAATGGAAAAACTCAAATGAACTTTTTGGCCAGTCCAGTGTTTTCAGTCTTCATGATTCCAAACAAGGAAACCAAAGCTCAGAGAACTTAGGTGACATTTCACAGCTATTCAGAGAAGCAGAGGAGCAACTGACGGGAATCCAGGGTAGAAAGTTCCATTCTTACCCACATGTGTGTTCAGTCACTAAATCACCCCTGACTGTGACTTCATGGATTGCAGCATGCCAGGCTGCCCTGTCTCTTGGAGTTTGCTCAGCATTATGTCCACTGAGTCAGTGATGCTCTACAACCATCTCATCCTCTGTCGTCCCCTTCTCCTCCTGCCTTCAATCTTTCCCAGCATCAGAGTCTTTTCCAGTGAGTCAGCTCTTCACATCAGGTGGCCAAAATATTAGAGCTTCAGCTTCAGCATCAGTCCCTCCAGGGAATAGTCAGGGTTGCTTCCCCTTNCTCCTCCTGCCTTCAATCTTTCCCAGCATCAGAGTCTTTTCCAGTGAGTCAGCTCTTCACATCAGGTGGCCAAAATATTAGAGCTTCAGCTTCAGCATCAGTCCCTCCAGGGAATAGTCAGGGTTGCTTCCCCTTAGGATTTGACTGGTTCTTACCCATAATCTATGCCAGAGTTTCAAAGCACGATTTCATTTACCTTTCCAATATATTTTTTAAAAAAATCTGAAAGGTGTCTAGAAACAAAAATCTTTTTAGGGACAATCACTTTGGCTGCTACCTTCACTCTCTTTCTTGGAAAAGTCAGTGAGGTTCTATATGGCTTTGGGAGTTGGGACCCCAGTGGTTTCTGTATTTTTATTGGTCCTCTGTGGTTCCTGTGGGAAGGGACCTCTTCTCAGGGGCTGTGATTAGGGCGGGATTACACCACTCCCGGAGGTCAAGTGGCTCTTAGCCCAGTGCTTTGGATGGCGCTGCCCTGGGTCCCTCTCCAGCCCGGGCATCTTCATCTCCCACTCAGGATGCGCCGAGTCAAGGACCAAGGGAGCGTACACGTGGAGAGCTATTTTAAATTAAGCTCCAGAAATAGAGGTGGGGATGTTCAGATTTCAAGCCACTCACAGGAAGGAAAAAAAAAATCATTCTTTTAAATGATGTATTTTAAGAATTTAAAGATTTAAAATAGGAAATCCTCAAGATTTTCTCCACATTAAAATTTAGAAAACTCTGGGAGACATGGTTTCTTTATTGTAATTAGATTTATGCAAAATGAAATTAAAGGCATCCCATAAATTACTTAATGGATAATGAGTCCTTGACTGTCTGACTCAGGAATCGGTTTGTTTTGCAAGGATCCTTTAATCAGCTCCCTAGGAGGCCGTTGTCTGGCAGACAGCTGAAATACCTTAGATGACCAAGAGCCGGCTAGAGGGGTTGTATGCCACACAACTATTTTCCTTAAGGCGGTCTTACGATTTGATCAATCTCAGGCTCAAGATCGGACATGATGAATGTGTTTCCCTTCAGAAACGTACAAACTGGCTACAAAGTGTTGGTGAGGCGAGGACACCTGGGGTCCTCAGCCTGGGCTTGTCTGAGGGATGTGGCCTGGGGGCAGTTCACCAGGGTCAGGGAGGAAAGGACCTAAACTCTCCCTGTGACATCATGACATCACAGAGCGGCTGTAACAAGGCAACGTGAGCAGCGAATGCTTGCCTACAGTCAAAAGTCACAGCTTTCCAAAATATCTAACACCTACAGGAGTTTTCAATATGTTTTGAAAAATGAAGTGTCATGTAAGTGAAGACCCTAAAAAAAGCTTGGGATTCTTCGGTGCCATTGCACAGCGAGTCCCCTGGCATTTCAGGAAATACTACAGAATCTCCTTTCAGTATCCTTGAACTTCAGTCTTGCCTTTCCTTTGAAGATGAGTGATGCTCCATGGTCTTCACATCTGCTGTCTAGAGAAGTGGCTCCTCTGTAAAGAGCTCTGGCCTTATGGGACTTGGGACCCAGCTCTTGGTCACCAAGGACCGCCAGCGCCCTAAGACGGCCCTCTCTCAGACAGGGGTCCTGGAAACAAAGCTCTGTTTATCCCCACCAAAGGCCTGCTTCATCCTGAACAAAACCCGCAAGCTATGAGAGTCTATTTTTCAAATTCTCTTAGAAGCACATCTTATCTGGGGCAGATCTCCCAGGTGTTTTCTGTATCATCTAGTTTTATTTTGTTTGACTGGTCAGAAACACAGCCACTGGGAGAAGCCCTCAGCCAGCCCTCCTGCAATTGTTGGTGTGGGAATCAGTGACCCCAGGACCTGGCCATCAACTCAGGGCAGACATCCGGGTTCCCTCAGAGCCCAGAGGATGCCAGGCACCCAGGAGGATGGCAAGAAACGCTTGCCCCAGGGGTACTACAACTTGAGAGTGTCTCAGAGTTAGTCCTGAAGGCTGGTTAAAACACAGATTGCTGGGCCCCACACTCAGGACTTCTGATTCAGGACCTCTGGGCTGAGACCCAAGGATCTGTATTTCTAGCAAGTTCCCAGAGGCTGCTGGGACTGCTGGCCCACATAGTACACTTTGAAAACCGCTGGGCTGAGGATTCAGGGTTTTGAAGCTCAAATAATTTATCCCTGGAGCATCTTCTCACCTTCACCCTCAACTTGCTTGGCAGCAGCAGGGTAAGCCCGTGGCACTTGCTAGAATTTTCCTGCAGGATAATACTGACTTTCTCTATTCAGAGCCTTATTCCTTTAGGTTAGACTCTGGTCCATGTGTCAGTCACTCAGTCATGTCCGACTCTGTGACCGCATGGACTATAGCCTGCCAGGCTTCTCAGTCCATGGACTTCTCCAGGCAGGAATCCTGGAGTGGGTTGCCATGCCCTTTTCCAGGTGGTCTTCCAGACCCAGGGATCAAACCCAGGTCTCCTGCACCGAGGGCAGATTCCTTACTGGCGGCCACCAGGGGAGCCCAGCGTTGGTCCATATTAAAGTGGAAATGGACCAGGAGGAGGACCAGGAGCTTATTTGACAAAGGTTCGTTGAGCTTGTGCTATGTATCAGGCACTGAACTGAACTCTGGATTTGAAAATAGTAGTCTGTTATGCAGGAGACCTGGGTTTGATCCCTGGGTCAAGAAGATCCCCTGGAGAAGGGCATGGCAGCCCACTCCATATTCTTGCCTGGAGAATCCCATGGACAGGGGAGCCTGGCGGGCTGCAGTCCATGGGGTCGCAAAGAGACAAGACTGAAGTGACCCATGCATGCCTTCTGCACACAGACACACTTTAACAGGGGCCCCTCTCGGCAGATGAACTGGAAGATGCCACCCTCTCCCCGCCAACTTCCCCCCGCACCCAGGGGCTGGGAGCTCAGTCCAGAGCTGTGCTCTCACCAAGCCCTCAAGCCACCTAGGTTCCCTGTCACTGCAGCACCCAGGGTGACTGCTGGGCCCGGAAAGTGTCTCATTCGGTTCTGGGTTAGCAGCCGCTGGAGGAAGACAGCAGGCCCAGGCCTTTGTAGTGACACCGTGGGATCTGTGCTTGGGGGAACCGCCTCCGGGGGCTCCCTTCAACTGCAGACTGAAGGCGACCTGAGAAAAACGCCGAGCGCTCTGGATACGCGGCCCCGGACGAGCGCCCCCTGCAGGCAGTTCTGTGTCTTGCTCTCAGAAGCTACACCTGGAGCAGATCCACCCCAGGCAAGACCCGGGTCATTGGTAACCACTGCGGAGAGGAAGCTTGGGAGTGCATTTCTTCAATAAATATTGATAGAGCCGCTTCTCCTTTCATCACCTTGCATTGGGTCAGCACTTTACTATTCACAGAGTGTCTCTGTGTTTCTTTTGTAATCAGTCCAGTCCTTCATGACAGCAGCCATGTAAAGTAAGTAGGAACTACCAACATTTTAGAGAAGAAGAAACTGGATCACAGAGAAAATGGACTTACCCAAGGTCAGATGAAGGAGCCTTGGCAATGTAAGGACTAGAAACTGGCTCTTAGGGCAGGGTTCTTTTCACCATTCCAGAAAGTTCTGTGGCTAATAGAAGAAATGCAAAAGCCCTTACAACATCAGTAGAATGGTAATGCAAACTACAGATATAATTCTGAATTTTTTTGGAGAAGAGTTAAAAGGAAGATAGTTTAATTTTAATAATAATATTTAATCCGATTTGTTAATATTATTATCAATTCACCATGTAGTAAATATGAAACAATATTGAGATTTTTCATGTTCTTTTTTTTTTTTTTTTTCATACTAAAAGTGCTTGAAATTGGTGTGTATTTTATACCTGGGTTTTCCAGGTGGCTCAGTGGTAAAGAATCTGCCTGCAATGCAGGAGCTCCAGATTCAGTTCCTGGGTGGGGAAAAATCCCCTGGAGGAAGAAATGGCAACCCTCTCCAGTATTCTTGCCTGGGAAATCCCATGGGCAATTTTATACTTAGAGCACATCTCAATTAGGATGCTGGATTTTTGTTGGAAAGATTAATACTTGATCTGTATTTAGATTCCATGAAATTTACAATTGAAAAGTAGACTCATAGTTGGTCCGAGCATACTGAAAAGTTTTCCAATAAGTATACTGAGGATCAGTTTTTAAGTTAAATTTACCTTAAGAAGAAATAAAAAATTTAAATTTAATTCCTCAGTGGCTGTAGCCACATCTCACGTGTTCCGTAGCCATCTGTAGCAAGTGGCTTCTGTATTGAAGAGCGAAGCCCTAACAAGTAACCCTGCCTCGCTGGAGCCTCCAGTCTGGTAGGCTCGGTATGTAATTTGTTCTGTGTGTTACTATAGTTTAGTCTTGTCCCTTGGTCACCATGTTAATCGTCCTCACCCATCATTGTCCATTACCTTTGGTGGGCTCCCTTGACCTGATATAAATCTGCTCTCAGTTCCCAGAGCTGCTGCTGCTGGGGCTGCTAAGTCACTTCAGTCATGTCTGACTCTGTGCGACCCCACAGACGGCAGCCCACCAAGCTTCCCCGTCCCTGGGATTCTCCAGGCAAGAACACTGGAGTGGGTTGCCATTTCCTTCTCCAATGCATGAAAGTAAAAAGTGAAAGTGAAGTCGCTCAGTCCATGGACTGCAGCCTACCAGGCTCCTCCATCCATGGATTTTCCAGGCAAGAGTACTGGAGTGGGGTGCCACTGCCTTCTCCGCCCAGAGCTACTAGTTGTACCCATTCCTGAAGAGGGAGATTGAGAAGGCCCGAGGGAGGCGATATCTTTGATAATAGTAGTTCCGGAACTTTTAGGATTAAAACAGAACAAGCTGGGAGAAAGAGCGGATTCACCAACAGTTAGGATAGCAGTATATTTAGCTGCAATCTGATACACTTTCTGGAACATCTTTGACTTACACTGGACTGGCCGTCAGAGACTTGTCTCCTCTGCTTTTAAAAGCAAGTTCATCTTGATAGAGTCTGATGATCTAAATGCCAATTGGATTTTCACAGAAGTAGAAATGGCACTCTGGTTCTCCTGGGGTGGGGAGTGGGAGCAGGGAACTGTCTTCGTACCTAAAAGTATGAGCAAAAAGTGTACCCCATTCACTGGACTGGGTTAAGAGCGTTGTTCTGGTGTGGTTTTCAGGAATACTTGAGTAATTATTCATTGGTGCTTGAATCCATATTTGCCTGTTTCTTTTCCTACAGGCAAAGGGCTGTAGGAAAGGGTGAAGGGTTGGCCAAGACTATATGGCTTTAAGGATGAGAACCCATCTCCTGCATCTGTGTTGTTCTGAGACCCTGGTAAACCCAGGTCCTTAGGACTCAGGGATGCTGTAAAATTTTTGCAAGTATAAACTCCATGTGTCCAGCCTCTCACTGTGTCTCCAACATTATCGGCGCCTCATCTCCACTGAACACACCGGCAGAAATGTTTCCTCGTCCCTCACTGCACTCGTCCTTTGTTCTCATGGGGGTTAGAGGTGGGGGGTGAGCTAAGAGTGCAGGTCCAGGCTGGTCGGTGAAACCTGACCTAGAGTCAGCTTGGTTATTAAACTCATCTTCTTAAACTCTTGAAGTTAAGATGGTTGAATGTTAGCTTCTGGGAATGCAGTGCTGCCAAACAGACAAGCAGGAGCCTGTCAGGCCCCTCAAATATTTCACAATTGGAAGTTAGGAATGTGTCACAGCTTCCCAGGTTGCCGAAGTCCTTCGATGCACATACAGTTATAGCTCATTCAGACTCTTCTACTGACAAGTAAGAGAAGGACTGTGATGAAGAAATGTTCCCCCCATCCCAGGAGATATCCCACTAAATATTAATAAATGATCCACAATTAGATAAGCTTCACAGATGCCATTGCAGGCCCTCCCCCCATCAGAAACTCATTCAAGGCTGGAAAAAGCCCTATTGCAGGTAAGCCTTGTTCAGCTTGGTTTACCTGGAGTTAACCTAAACCTAACTGACAGTCAGACCTACTTTTTCAGGGAACACTTGTGAACCACTCAAGGATTATTGCTCTCTGAACTTATTTGGTACATGATGATTTTAAATAACCTACTTCCAGCCTCCATTAAGTTTTTAGTTATAAATTTTTTAAAAGGACATCAGGACTAAGGAAATAACTAAGGTAGCCTGTGGCATACTCAATATATGAAAATGACCAACTTCTGCTATTTTAGTCTTTCTTTCATGCTGCACTCAATACTAAAATTTTTAATGTTTTTATAATTTCATAATCCTTAGAGATATTAAAAGAAACAAAATGGGCTGATTTTAGAAGTCTGAAATTGATCAGTCATATTTTTGTTGTAGATCTGTGATTCAACTCCAGCATTCTGCAGAACCCAACAATTTTAAGTTGTGACTCTGTTAAAAACGAAACTGCACCAAAGTAAAATGAACTTGCATTCATTCACTTAGTGAGTCAGTCATCAGCTAAATTGCTCGATAAATACTTTTTGAGGACCTAATAGCCCTGATCTAAGGCGCTAGGGAAGTGGAAATGAAAAGTACAAACGGGGAAGAAAGCAACATTACCGTCAACCAAGTATTAAAAGTAGAGAGAACGTATGAGAGATCTGAGAATAGTATCAGGAGGGGTCTGCCTATCCCTCTTTAAGCTCAAACCTCTGTAAACTGGAAAGGACATATAGGGTGAGCAGTGCATATTTCATCCAGAATGACAATATATCCTTATTATATAGAAGAAACACATCCCAAATAATTGTTTATAGCATTTTCAACAATAAAATCAATGGCCTAAATGTGAAATTAATTGGAAGCCACGGTTCTAATACACTGTTTTGGCGATTAAGCACATTAGATTGAATTGTCTCAGAATGCCTAATTATTGTGTCTGCCACACTCATCTGTTTGAGTCATCCCTAACTTTTGGACTGCTGCCTGGATCATTTCTGCAATACAGTTGCAGTTCCGTATTCTTCTCTCTCCCTCTTTTAATGCATAACCTCTCTTACTATATTCAAAGCTCAAAGCTCTCAACTGCACTTTTGCAAATTCGAGATAAGAGCTAAATAGTTGGTTCAAGTGTTGAGTCCATTGAGTTGGGGTGTAAGTCGATTTTATTTTTTAATTGAGAAATGTTTTATAGCATAGGATAGTTCATTCCCCTCTTATTCATGTTTTACAGCTTCAAGATTTAAAAGTGCCTGTGTGAAGTCACTTTTGCTGGAAACCACAGTCCGGGAGCTTTTTGTTCAAATCTCGTTTTTCTGTCAAATATACATTACCCTGACCTTACGAGTGGATGAAGATACCTCAACTGTCTGACTTTGCCAATTGCTTGCTTTCAGAATTTTAAACGGTGGAAGGAAAAAGAAATCCTGCTAAGATCTGAACATCTCAGTGGCTTATTTTCCAGCGTCGTCAATAGCTGTGAGTGTCAGGACTAAAGATTCTCCCAAGGAGTGCCATGATATTGAGGTCACTTTATTAAAAACAGTTGTGTCTGCGAAAGGATCAGGAGACTCGGACGTTTGCAGTCAGAGATGACACTGAGCATGCTTTTATTGCGGCCCGCAGTCTTCGAGTGGGGCATATTGATTGATGAGTGACTGCCTGCCGATAAATTTTCTCCGCTCTGTTTCCTGGATTGGACTTCATTAAGCAATTTATCACTTACCTTCAGACTTACATGTGGGATTTTTCACAACAATAGTTTTGGAGTCATTGGAACTTGGATTGATTTCATCGTTTAGCAGGGAGGAACAGGATCCCAGTGATTTTCTCATCATGGCTTTGAATGTTGCCCCCGTCAGAGATACAAAATGGCTGACGTTAGAGGTCTGCAGACAGTTCCAGAGAGGAACCTGCTCCCGCTCTGATGAGGAATGCAAATTCGCCCACCCCCCCAAAAGCTGCCAGGTGGAAAATGGAAGAGTAATTGCCTGCTTTGATTCCCTAAAGGTAAGACAACGTTTTTAGGGAGTCACATCAATGCCACATTGGACTGTCAAACCGAATGCTTTCCGTTGTACTTCTAACAATCGATTTTCAATCGTGTTTTTCTTATTTGTGGTGATTATTGGGAGAGTTGCACTCAGAATTTTTCATGTCAGGCATATATAAATTTTTTACCGATCCATGTTTAAATTAAAAATACATGATGGTGTATTTTTGGTCTGGCATGACATTCATGTACTCAAGAGTTTTAAATCAAAGTCTGGCTTGTGACAACTGAAGATAAATATTTTATTAACGTTTGATCTTCTGGAGGTTATATAAAGGTGAAGGAATTGAATGTGTCACTTTTATGTGCCAGTTCCTCGGATTCACCTCTTGAAGAATTTCTACTCTCGTGGCTTTCTTTCTTGACCAAGGGCTTCCTAAAATACTTCCTAAGAGGTTTTTCACTCTTTGGAAATTTGCCATGGCTAACAGGAATTATTAAATACACGCTCAGTGCTCCCTGAGAACCTACTGTGTGTAAGTTAACACATAGCACATCGGAGAGGAAATGAATGTGCTTCAAGTTGGTGTCCTTGATGAGCCCACTGTCTGGTTGGGGAAAATACAGCAAACGGCTGTAATTCAAGACAGAAAGGGTGTGTACTTAGTCGCTCAGTCGTGTCCAACTCTTTGTGACCCCATGGACTGTAGCCCTCCAGGCTCCTTTGCCCATGGCGAATCTCCAGGCAAGAATCCTGGAGTGGGTTGCCATGTCCTCCTCTAGGGGAGCTCCCCAACCCAGGGATCAAAGTCGGGTCTCCCGCATTGCAGGCGGATTCTTTAACGTCTGAGCCACTAGGGAAGCCCAAGACAGAAAGGGACATGTGCCCTAGGAAAGGACAGAAAGCAGACTTCTGTGATAGAAAGCAGATTCATAGAAGGGAGCGCTGGCTTCCAGCTGATTGTTTCAGAAAGGTTTTTGGAGGCTGTGGCACCTGAGTTGTATACCAAGTTGGGTGGAGATTAGACTTGAAGAAATGGGAGAATTATTGTGAAAGATCTCATGGAAGAAAATGGGGATGACTTAACCCGTAATTCTTTGAGGTGGATTTTTTTCCTCCCTAAAATTATGGATCCTATCAATCCCTGACTGTCTAGGATAGTTCTAACGTAATCGCAATATTGTTTTCAATGATACATGTAAGACACATAGCTAAAAAAAAAATAGTGCTTAAATTTTACATCTCTGAAAAACTTCATATAAATAAGCTTACCAAACAACAACAAAAAAAAACTTTGAGGTGGATTTTTTTCTCCCTAAAGTTATGCATCCTATCAATCCCTGACTGTCTAGGATAGTTCTAACATAATCGCAATATTGTTTTCAATGATACATGTAAGACACGTAGCTTAAAAAAAATAGTGCTTAAATTTTACATCTCTAAAAAACTTCATATAAATAAGCTTACCAAACAACAACAAAAAAATTGATCCATGCTCTTAATATACAATTTGGGAAATCATAGTGCTATGAGTTTATGAAATAGTGACCTTAGCCTATTTTGGAGTATTGAAGGGACTGGGTATGTTTCTTGAGAAAATTTCTTCTTTAAGTAAAAAAAAAAAAAAAAAATAAATTTTACATCTCTGAAAAACTTCATATAAATAAGCTTACCAAACAACAACAAAAAAATTGATCCATGCTCTTAATATACGATTTGGGAAATCATAGTGCTATGAGTTTATGAAATAGTGACCTTAGCCTATTTTGGAGTATTGAAGGGACTGGGTATGTTTCTTGAGAAAATTTCTTCTTTAAGTAAAAAAAAAAAACACTTTCTTATTTGATTTACAGATGAAAATTGAAATATAAGACTTCAAATCATATTTTAATTGGAAAATTTGTCTATACTAAAACCAGAACTTATTTATAGCTCAACAGAATAAAGATTAAAATTTGAAAAAATTAGATTTGCAGTTTACCTCAATAACTACCCCTCTTTTCTTCCTTTTTTATCTCTCAAAGCTTATTAGTTTAGACTTTAAAATTATAACTCATTTTGTCTACATAGAATTGACTAGATGGTTGATAAATCACAATTCATGTAGACTGTAACAGCATGAGCACATTTTTATATTAGTATGTATTTTGCTTATAGTCAAAAAAGCAAGTAAAGTGTTTATTCACTTCTGTGATTATCACAAATGACAGCCTTCACTGTAAAAAATAGTGTAGATTAAAAACAAGAATGTAAGAACTTTTAAGATATGGAATCAGGTTAGAAATGAGGAATTCATTTTCCAGGTCATCCCCAAGCCCTTTGTTTTATCAAGTCAACCCTTTTTTGGTTGGATAGTTACTATTAAACTGAGGTTTTAGTAATTTCTTAAAACTTTTAATTCTTTTAACTAGTTAGGAAACTATGCCTGACCTATTGAGGCTCAGTATTTTTTGACTACCAACAGCACAACTCCCAGATTCATATATGTCAATATTGTACTGGAGAGTCACCAAGATCACAATTGTTTGAGAATTCCCACCCATGAGAAAGAATCGAGAACAATTATGTTTAGAATAAAAATGTAAACCAAGCTGTGAGAACTTGAGTACTACTTAGAAAGAAACCTTGAAGATCATTTTCAGAAGTGTCTAGTGAAACCGTTTCCAAGTGTGGAAGCAGAGTTGTATATTGCCTCAAGTTATTAGTTTCCTTTAAGAACTGTAAGTTTTTAGGTTATTTAATTTGAGTGCAATGTTATAGATTTGTGACATTGTCAAACTGTGAACAATGTATAAAGAGCCCAGAGGCACAGGAGTAAGACAGACCCGAGTCTATCTGCTCAACCCCTTCCCAGCCTTCGGTGGGTCATTTATCACTTCTTAGCTTTGTTGTCTCATCAGTAAAATGAGAAAATTCACCAGGGACATTGGCTAAAGAGTTTACAGTGCCCACCACCACGCTGGCCTGTTAACCTTGAAAGGCGGCTGTAAGGAGTACAAGTCCTTACAACAGGAACTGGTAAATAAAACAGACACTCAAAAATACAGGCTAAAATGACAGATGATGGTGATCATAATGAAGCTAATTTAATTTTATTTCATGTGTTAAAAAAGGTAGCTCTGCAGCAGTAGAACCAGCCTAGGGTAGAAAGAAGGGCAAGGGTTTTGAAGTCAGGACAGGCTGGGACTTGAAGAAACCCTGGCGGGGACACGGGCTAACTATATCATTTGAGACAAGTTATTTTACCTCCCTGACTTCAGTGTCATCCTATTTTAAATTGCTACGATAATTCCTCCTTCATAAGGCCACTGCAAAGACCAACTGGCCTAAAATATACCTGTCGCCCAGCACGAGCCGGACATGGTGATATTAGTGTCTTTCCCTTCCTAGTAAAGTATCATATAGTATGCACCTTGAGTTTAATGACTGGCTTTACAAGCAAAACGTGGCCAACTCTTAAAGCCTCCAATTCTTAATGTGTCCAAACTCTTAATCTATTGTAATAATCCTCAGTAATACAAATTAGTCATGAGGTTAAAAGAAATCAACATTGTTTTTGTTGTTGTTATTTATTGCAAGATATCGTCTGCAAACACTGTAGGGTACTTTTATTCATAAAAATAGGAAAAACAAATCTGTGATGACTTACATAGGTACAAGTTAATTTGTGAGCCTCAGAGACTCTGCTTTTGTTTTTGTTATGAGTTAAGTTTGTATATGTGACCAAACTTCCATAAATACATACTAAACAAATTTGTGGGTGTTTGGAAAAGAGATTTGCTGAGGCCTTGTCAAGAGAGAGGTGTGCGTATATAGATGCTATTATAACAGAGATTTTGTAAAATGTACAGAGTTCTCACAGTGACATTTGTAATTTATTCACAACTGTTACCACACTGCATTTTATGTGAAACCACTGGACATGCAAGCATTTGTGATTTTTTAAAGTTACAGTGTTGTTATGAACAGTAGAACTGCTTAAGTCTTTTACAGAAGGCCAGAACATTCCAGAACACCCTTGTATCCCTGGAGCCTAGAACAGTGTCTCATACCCTGTGAAAGTGAAGTGAAAGTCGCTCAGTCATGTCCGATTCTTTGCAACCCCATGGACTATATAGTCCATGGAATTCTCCAGACCAGAATACTGGCGTGGGTAGCCTTTCCCTTCTCCAGGGGATCTTCCCAACCCAGCGATTGAACCCAGGTCTCCCACATTGCAAGCGGATTCTTTACCAGCTGAGCCACAGGGGAAGCCCCTTCATACACNCGATTCTTTGCAACCCCATGGACTATATAGTCCATGGAATTCTCCAGACCAGAATACTGGCGTGGGTAGCCTTTCCCTTCTCCAGGGGATCTTCCCAACCCAGCGATTGAACCCAGGTCTCCCACATTGCAAGCGGATTCTTTACCAGCTGAGCCACAGGGGAAGCCCCTTCATACACTGTAAATGCTCACTAATGGTAGAGCATGTTCATCAGGGAAATACTCAAGCCTCTCAGATAGGGCTGTTGCATATTGTGGCATAGGGGCGCACTGAACAATAGGGATCCATTTCCCATCATAGTGAGATGGGCGCCCTCTGGAGTTGTGCAGTGCGCAGCCTGTGCAGCCACGTGCTATGGCCCTATTCTTCATATCCCAGTCTATTTCAAACTCAGGGAGCTCTCTGCAAGGACTGAAGACACAGGCTGACTCCAGAAGTACAATACAACACTGGAAAATTGACAGGACAGTTATTTCACTTTCTCTGAAACTGCACGTGATGCAAAAAGTACTTGTTTGTACTCTCCCATTGTATGAGATGCTGGCTATAAGCCGACTGATGACAAGTAAAATTTTAGTCTTCAGATTTATGGATGAAAAATGTAAAAATTAGAAGTGGTTAGATATGTGGCCATTTGGGACAATTTTTAAAAACTATTCCCCAAAGGTATCAGAATATGTCACTGCCCTCCACCTTAACTTCACATTTTTGAATTGCCATTGGGCTCTTCAGTTCAGTCACTCAGTCGTGTCTGACTCTTTGCAACCCCATGGACTGCAGCACGTCAGACTTCCCTGTCCATCACCAACTCCCAGAGCTTGCTCAAACTCATGTCCATTGAGTCGGTGATGCCATCCAACCATCTCATCATCTGTCGTTCCCTTCTCCTCCTGCCTTCAATCTTTCCCAGCATCAGGGTATTTTCCAGTGAGTCAGTTCTTTGCATCAGGTGGCCAAAAAAGCTGGAGCTTCAGCATCAGTCCTTCCAATGAATATTCAGGATTGATTTCCTTTATGATTCAGTAAGATTTTCTTTACAACTGGGCTCTTAATAGGGGCTAATTCTTTGCAGAAATTGCTTGAGTGTTTTCTAAATTATATGCCTCATTTTGGCCTGATTTAGAAATATAATCTCAGGTAATTATTTCATTATCAATGGAAATCACTGTAGTCCTATAGAGCCTGCCAGCCAGGCATTTTTCATGCAATTATCTATTCTTTCTAACAACTCTGTAAGGTAAATATGACTCAGTTAACCCTTACAAATGTGGATACAGATTCAAAAATACAAGTTGCTCTCCTATACCTTATAAATGGTGGAGCAGGGATCTGATTCCAGGTGTGACTCCAGAACTAATGTCATCTCTTCCCTCTTCCTAATGCCCCTTACAGAATAATCACTGATGTAATTAATTCTAAAGCTCCTAATAGCTTAGTAATATTTATGTTTAACAAGTTTAGCATATTGAAGTGTAAAAAAACATTCCAAAATAGAAGCCCCCAGGAATGAGCCTATTTATGTCCTTGAATATTAAATATTTTTTAAAAGCGAGAAACTGTGAGAGAATGCAAGGCACATCTTGTATTTGTTTTTGCATCTGCACACAAATATTATATCATCGCTTACTGGGTCTCAGTAACAACAGTGGTTTGGATTCAAGGTGTTGGAGTGTGTGTATGCCCCCGTGATTCTGAAGTGCATGGTTTCAGATATATGATGTGAGAAGGCAGGACAACTTTGCACTTTAAGAATTCTTGGATCCCCTGATTAGACTTCTCTCTTATGAGAGATCTGTTTCCCAACCATGATTTCCACTCTCTCCTGTAAATCAACCACTTCCCCTTTGTGCCCTCGCTTGACACCGTTGAGACCTCCGTATATAGTTTGCCCCTCTTGAGTACGTGTCCCAGTACAAGCGGGTAAGCTTCCTGAAGGCAAGACTGTGTCTCATCTCTGCGCCCCAGCACCTAACATGGCGTCATAGCAGAAATGTAATCATGACCACTCAAAGAATGCATAAGCCAACAAAGAGTCCCATAATTTTTCAGAAGGGATTTATTGATAATCATCAGTGCATTTAGGATACAGCATTGATCTCTGGATGAGCGTTCACCCTTTTCTTTAAATATTTCATTTTGCCGGCTTGGTCAGCCTCTCCTTGGAATTCTCTCTTGCTCTTTCCCCCACGGTGTACTCCTAGTTCTTTCACTGCTCTAACCTCCCTGTCTATTCTGCCTCTAATCCCACCTCATCCTCCTCTTGCTCCCTAAGGCAGATGCTCTCCAAGACCCAGTGTTGGGCCTTCCTAGGTCAAGTCCAGTGATCCGTTCTGAAAGGGGAAGCAGAAATGAAACTGTTAGTCGCTCAGATATGTCCGACTCTTTGCAGCCCTATTGACTGTAGCCCACCAGGCTCTTCTGTCCGTGGAATTCTCCAGGCAAGGATGCTGCTGTGGGTTGCCATGCCTTCCTCCAGGGATCGTCCCCACCCAGGGATCGAACCCGGGTCTCCTGCATTGCAGGTGGATTATCATCTGGGCTACCAGGGAAGCCCTCTGAAGGGGGGACCTGCCCTCAAATATTCAGTTCCTACCTCTGTGCTGATCAGTCCCAATTCTGGGTGTGTGCTCTTTCCTTGCCAACTTCGAGGCTCCGAATTCCTACTGAACACCTCGTGTGAATGGTTCATTGTCTGCTGCAGTTCAGGATATCTAAATCCACACCCTTCATCCTGTCTCCACCCTGAGCCATCACCCACTCCATCCCCATGCCTTGTTCCCCAGGTGCAAAATCTTAGTTTGATCCTCACCATCATGCTAAGCACACTTAATGGTTTTTTTTTTCCCCTCCTTGTCTTGATAGTGGGAAGTACGCATCTTTCCTAAGTAATCAAGACTATGGAATCTTTACTCAGAAAAGTGGTCATACCCTGAGACTACTGGAAAACAATCTCAGGATTGCAAAGGTTCATGTTTACCTCTAAAAGCTATCTAAGGACTGTGAGTTAAGGAAGTCTCTCATTCACAGAGAAGTCTGACACATTAAAGTGGGCACAAGAAGACCAGGGGACCATTAAAGATACTTTCTGATTGTTTCCCAAATTTTCCTAGAGCCAAGATAAGCGCCAGATTCTTCCTAATGCCCAAGATAGTCTCTGCTCAGGGTGGATATACTTTTAGTTTTCCAGGACAAGAGAAGGACCATTACTTAGCAGACGGAATCAGCTTTGGTGCCTTCAGGGAGCAAGGGAATGAAGCTCTGCAGCATCTGCCTAAATGTCTTACTTAGGGGCAGCATACTTGCGGCGTTTATTTTATGGGTGATGCCACTTTCCTGGGACATGACTGCTACCTAACACAGTTTACACTGACGGGTCAGACAAGATCACCTCCGTGTGAGTTTCCTAGGGCTGTGATTACGAAATACCACCAACTGGGTGGCTTAAAACCACAGAAATGCATCATCTCCTAGTTCTAGGGGCTGGAAGTTTGATCAGAGTGTCTGGGGACCGTGTTTTTTCTGAAACTCCTGCAAGAGCAGCATGCCTTGCCTCTTCTGGTTTCTCGTAATGCGTGCCCTATGACCGCGTAATTCTGGTCTCTGCCCTCCTCTGCAGATGTCTGTCTTCCTGTGTGTCTCTCTTTGCATCATCTTCCCTCCGAGTCTGTGTCCAGATTTCCCCTTCTTACAAGGACATGGGTTATATTAAGGTAGGGCCACTCCCCTCCTCTAGTATGACCTCATGTTATCTAATTACTTCTGCAGGGACTCTGTTTTCAAATCGAGTCACAGTCGGAGGGACAGGGATTTAAGATTTCAGTATATCTTCTGGCGAGGGGTGGAGGGGGACAGCATGAGGCAGTACATGACAGTAACATCTAAACATCAGAATCAAGCACTGTGGTCTAATTCATCGAGTCCAAACTGGGTTTCAGAATCCATCTCCACCTACAGCCCTAGATGGCTACTAGCCTTCATCCGAACTAGCAAAAGAGAGGAGGCTTAAAAAAACTCCAGGTTTTGATATTGAGTAAGAGAAGGCCTGATGATAAACAGTCATTCTGTGATTATAATGATCTGTGTTTAAGCACGAAAGAATAGATAAAAATAATTCACAGAGAAAAATGGCGAAACTTACTTCTCCAAAAATAAAACTAATGAAATAAAATACCAATTGTAACCTTAATTATATTGCCTAATAATTACATTTGTTTATTTACTCACTTTGCCTTGGGCAAAGTGATGGTAACTTCTGTTAGACCGTGTGGCAGTTCTTGGGAAACCATTTCTCTACATTTATCATAATAAGTAAATTGTTTCGTATTCTGTTTTTCTGAAGATGGAAACAGCATTTTGTCAGTACCCTTCTTCCATTCAAACTCCTGTTTTTATTTTAGGGTGTTTTAATACAGTGACAAACTAGGAAGCAAAGAGCTTGGATAAAAGCCCCGGCCTGAGACTCTGCACTGGTCCTGAATTATGACATTGCTGCATGTAAGCTTACGTCATTTCACCTCCCTGGGTTTCAGGTGATGCAGCAGTAAACATTCACTAATCCTTCATTTGGTCAGTCATTCCCTCTAACTAAACAAAAGGTACAAACTCAAGGTCTGTAGGAATCTGCAAGTAATATGGATGAGTGACTCAGCACTCACTGCTGGGGAGACCTAGGGCTCACTGGAGACAGCAGGAAATTAGCCAAAGAGCACATAACCCCTCTAAAGATGCCAGCAGCCACCCAGCCACAGACAGCTGTTGCCTGCCTTTTGAGCATCCTGGGGATTTAAAAAACAAACAAAAAAGAACCAGGGATACAAGTTTTGATGTGAAGTTTCTCAATTTCTAAATCTTGGCAGCCAATTAAAATATCTTTAAATCCCGAAGTTCAAATAGAACACATCTACCGGAGGGATTCAGCCTAAAGTCAGCTACATTTAGCCTCTGAAATAAGCAAAGAAGTATTGATCCTGTGACAGGCGCCACTAAACACCGGGACTAGAACAGCATATACAGCTTCTTCCATCGTTAGAGCTAGTTGAGGGTGGAGTGAATTTATGAACTGCTCTTCATCATCCTTCAAAGACTGTTTTCACACCGCTTTGGTGATTCACTCTCTGGTTTCCCCTTACCTCACTGGCCACTCCTCCGCCGTCTCTCTTCCTGAATCACCCTCCTCCTCCGGACCTCTAAGTGCTGGCATCTCTCCAGGCTTTGTCCTCAAGCGTCTTTTCGACGTTTTTTCACATCCGTGGTGGGCACCTCAATCTTCTGATGACTTACTGAATACATTCTTACTTTGGGGACTTTGGGCTTTCTGCCCACCTACCCCTAAACTGGACTTCCCTCAATGACCTCATTCTGCCCAAAGGCTGTAAACATTTCCTATATGCTGAAAATTTTAAATTTCTGTGTCTAGCCTTGATTTCTCTTCTGTCTAGGCTCTGCACCCAATTGCCAATCTACCATCTCTACCTGGATATTCAAGTGACTTCTCAAGTTTAATATATCCACTAATAAGAACTCATTGGAAAATATATCCACTAAAAAGAACTCATTGGAAAATATATCCACTAAAAAGAACTCATTGGAAAAGACTCTGATGCTGGGAGGGATTGGGGGCAGGAGGAGAAGGGGACAACAGGATGAGATGGCTGGATGGCACCATGGACTCGATGAACCTGAGTCTGAGTGAACTCTGGGAGTTGGTGATGGACAGGGAGGCCTGGCGTGCTGCAATTCATGGGGTCGCAAAGAGTCGGACACGACTGAGCGGCTGAACTGAATAAGAACTTGAGGCCCCCCCCCTTCAATCTGCTGTTCCCATGGTACCTGTTCTGAGTAGATAGTACCATTTATTCAGTTGATGAAATTAAACATCTTAAAACCAGCTGGAATCTTCTGTTACCATTACCACCATGTCCAGTCTTTCTCTCTGTTCTATCAGCAAGTCCTATTATTCTCTCTGCCTTCAGAAGATGTCCTAGATCTGAGCACTTTTCAGCGCTTCTATGATGACTGCCTTGGCCCGAACTACCATCATGTTTCAAATGGATTGTTACAATAGTCAACCGTAGCTTTCACTTTTGCCATTCCTTACTCTCGTGACTCAATAGTCATGTCCCTCTCTAGCTTAAAACTTTTCAGTAGCTGTTCATTTCACTGATGAAACCAAAGGGCTAAAGCCCCGTGTGGTCTGGGCCCCAGCTGCATTCCTGGCCCCACTTTACCCCCTTTGCACTGGCTGGTCCCTCTACCTGGAATCCTCTCTCCCCAGGTAACTACAAGCCTCAGTTCTTCACTTTGGTCTGGACTTTGCTTAAATAGCACACATCCCTCCACAGGAGCAAGCTCAGAACTTGTCCTTAAGGGATGTTATCTGCCTCTGTATCTCCTTCTTAACCATCTCCATTGCTGGAAGGTAATGCTGTAAGGCTGGGGTCTTCATTGCTCTGTCACCGTACCTGGCAGCTTCTGGGTGCTCATTCATATTTGCAGAAGAATTAAGTGTGTCTTTGGGCTTCCTTGATGGCTCAGTGATAAAGAACCCACCTGCCAATGCAGGAGGTGTAGGTTTGATCCCTGCGTCGGAAAGATCCCCTGGAGAAGGAAATGGCAACCCATTCCAGTATTCTTGCCTGGGAAATCCCATGGGCTACAGTCCATGGGGTCACAAAAGAGTCAAACATGATTTAGTGACTAAACAACAAATATATCCTTAAATCTTTAAAATACCACTTTAAAGTACTTTAAAACACTTTTTTTTCCCCCCACTGTTTTCTCCACAAAATTCTGTTAACTCTTTTGGCTACCTACTGCTCATTTTTTCCCATTAATCTACAGACAGAAAACCCTTCTTGGTTAAAGGTTTTGTACAAACAAGTTCTTTGATTTACAACCCAAAAGGTGTTTCTGGACCCTGTGCATGATTTTGACTGCCTTGATAGGCAGGTCACATGGAGACGTGCCCACAAGTGTCTGGTAAGAGCTATTGAAATTCTCGGAGTGGCCTGTTTGGCCCCTGTGAGCAGCTAACTCATCAGTTTCCCAAAGCCTGACTGTAGAGTGATGCTGGTACTGGACAGCATTTTCCTAGTCTGTTGTAAAATCAGGACATTGAAGTACATGTGGGTATTATTTTGTTTTTATTGTGATGAGAACACAACAGGAGGTCTACCCTCTTAACACATTTTTGGGGGGACTGGGCCGTGTGACTTGTGGGATTTTACTTCCCTGACTAGGGATGGAACTTTCAACCCCTGCATTAGAAGCATGGTGTCTTAACCACTGGTCCGCCAGGGAAGTCCATTACCACATTTTAAAATGCACAATTCAGTATTGCTGTCTACAGGTACAATGTTGTAATGCAGATCTCTAGAATTTATTCATCTAACATCCTGAAACTGTATAAATATATTTTTTTCATGAAGGTAAATTCTTTAAATTTAAAGGTTGCTTTTTATTCTGATTGTTTGCTCCTTTTTTTTTTTTCTGATTATCATAGTATCCTTTTCTTTTCTAAAACGATTGTCAATAGATGTGTTTTCTTGTCCTTTTCTCTTTAATGGCCTTACTCAGCAAAAAAAAAAAAAAAAACTGGGCAGCTGTATGTCAGTTTCCCTCTCTTCTTATGACATATTACTGCCCAACAAAATTCATAAAAATCTATATTATTTGGTCTGAAATTCCTACCATCAGACTCACTCCTTTGAGTCACACACAGGAAAGGCTTTGTCATTAGAAAGTTTCCCGTTGAGTCCACGTTCCCTGAGCGGACCCTGGAACTTCCTGGAACTTTTCTGTTAGCTAATGAAGCCAGCTTGATCTATCAAATAAGCTCATTTTCATTCTGGGGGAGGAAAGGAACCTGACCCAGAGACTTTGAGACCTAGGACATATTTGCTTTATTGTACAAGAGCAAGTCCCTAGGAAACCAAAAACAGCTGGCGTTCAATATCAAGCTCTAATCCACAGTGGGGGGGCTCACCCCAGGGGGCTGGGGAGACCAGGGTTACTCTGGGGGAGCTTCACCAATAATGAACTTCACCTGTTTTACAATTTCCCCATGAACTTATCTGCTAATACTAAATAGCATATTCTTTCCACTTGGTTTGGTTCAATTTCCTCTGGCTCAAAGATTACAGTCTAGCATGTATTACTCTTTCACGGCACTGCTATGACCAAGGAGGATAAAATGGATAGAGGACAGATTCTCCCTGAGCACCTGCCCTTGGGATTCAGGGAGTGAGTGGATGCTGACATGTTTATTTGTGATCAACCTTGCCCAGCCATCCTTCCTGACCGACCAGCATCCTGGGGATTTGACTGATGAGACCATCTTCTTGAGACTGAGGTCATATACCCATAATGAATATTAAGCTCTGTAAGAAGATGAGATACTGCCAGGAGAAAGAGGGAGAGAAAATGACTCAGGGCTTTAACCTGGTTAAAGCAAAACAAAACAACTAGAGTCAGTCCACTTCAGGCGTGTTTGTGTATTTCATTTAGATTGCTGTTATCGTACTGGAGCATTTTGTATTCTTTTGAAAGTCAGTGCTTATCAGTTTTGATTGAACGTGATGTGGACACTAAGGTCCATCAGTAATCAGTCTTAATATGAAAACTTCTTTGCTGAAAAGCAGGAAACAGTTGATAGAGGCTTCTTAAAAATGCCCATCTGGTCCACATCTCAAATCTCATTTGGAAGAATTTTCAAGCGCTCTCAGCCCTTAGTAAAATCATTAATAATGACACTGAAGATATCATTTCCACACCTGCTATGAAACTAAGCACTGACCCAGATGCTCAGGATCTAAAATTAATCAGCAGCAGCTTCATTTGAGTAATTTAATTCACATTGCTTCTCTTCCATTCCCGTTGGGCGCTGGGTTGTTAATGGAAACAGTGATACTGGAAAATTTTGGATAGTCGAATTCTTAATGAAGGATTCTAGTAGATCCAAACATTCTGAGTAGTGTATAGAGGTGAGGCAAAGGAAATTTCACAGTCCTAAAGAACTTCAATATCTTTATTCATTTATTTCTTCTACAAATAGTCACTGAGCTACTCCTAAGCGCCAGACACTATGTTTGGTACCAAAAAAAGACACAGGAACCTTGTTCCAGTGGAACTTACAGTCAAGCAGAGGAAGCAATAGCCAGTGGAAAGTCAACAAACTCATCACATCTTCACAGTTTATCAGGACTCTTACTCATTCATGAAAAGCTGAATGCCCAGAGAATGCAGGCACTGGGCCAGGCATTGGCATACAGCACTGCATAAAAGCAGTCTTGACCCCATGGGGTTTTCAGTCTAATGCGAGTGACCAGATGGGGGGAGAAACACCTCCCCTCCTCCCCCAAAAAATATTAGCTATTTTCAAGTTGTGTGAAGTGCTAAAAAGGAAATACATGGAATGAGGATAGAAAGCAATGTGTCTGAAAGAAAGTGAAGTTGCTCAGTCATGTCCGACTCTTTGTGACCCCATGGACTGTAGCCTCCCAGGTTCCTCCGTCCATGGGATTTTCTGGGCAAGAACACTGGCGTGGGTTGCCATTTCTTTCTCCAGGAGATCTTCCTGACCCAGGGACTGAACCCAGGTCTCCCACATGGTAGGCAGACGCTTTACCATCTGAGCCACCAGGGAAGTCCTGTGTCTGAAGAATTTAAACAGAAAAGATGGCCAGGGATGTTTTCCCCAGGAGTGGCTTTCTGAGCAGAGACCTGAAAGGTGAGAAGGAGGCAGCTGTGAGAAGAGCTTCTCCAGCACAGAGAAACAGAGCAGTCCTAAAGCCTGGAGAGAAAAGCGCTTGGCTGGCTTCTGGAAACCAGAGGCCAGGGTGCCTGAGACAAGGAATAGGAGAGCCACTGTGCAGGACTGGGTTTGATGCTCAGTGCTAAGACTTGAGCAAGAGGCCTGCTGCCTGGAGAAGGAGTTGCTGGCAGGGGCTGGGCCAGGAACTCAGAGAGGGAAGCTATGCATCTTCACACTGTCCAGAGATGACCGCCAGTGCCACCCGGGGTGGCTGGGGGTGTGCAGGTTGAAAGTGTGTTTTAGAGGTAGGTATTACCGGGAAAGTTGCATCTTGACAGTTTATTCTTTAACAGTTGTCTATTTATTGGGGGCTGTGCTGGGTCTTCCCTGCTGCACAGGCTTCTCATAGCAGTAGCTTCTCTTGTTGCAGGCTACGTGGTCAGTAGAAGTGGCACACGAGCTCAGTTGCTCCAAGGCATGTGGGATCTCCCCGGACCAGGGATCGAACCTGTGTCTCCCGCACTGGGAGGCGGATTCTTTACCACTGAGCCACCAGGGAGAATACTGGAGTGGTTTGCCATTTCCTTCTCCAAGGCACCTTCCCGACCCAGGAATCAAACCCAGGTCTCCTGCATTGCAGGCAGATTCTTTACACACTGAGCCACAAGGAAAGCCCATTGAAAGCTTATTGAAAGGGTCAATTAATGTGCATCCTTGCTTCGTTTGTTCCTGCCTTTATGGTTCCTGGACCTGATGGTTTGGAGTGGGGTGTTAGCCTTTTCTCTTGAGAGTGCATTTCTCCTGGTCCTGTTCGCCCTGTTGGCCGTTTCATTCTTAATGTTTTCTCTCTGTGTGGTCACTCAGGAGCTGGGTGGGATCCAGAGCTCCAGGAAGAAGTTGGTTTCTTATCCGAGCAAATGTACTGCTTTGCAGAATCAGACTGCTTATATCAAAAACCCTTCTAATTGTGTCTTGTGTAATTGAAGTTCCTATTACTTTGGTTTTCTTAGGGTCAAGTCTTGAGATTGGCTTCAATCTCATGAACTTTTCCTTAGCTGTTTTACACAGAAAGTTCTATTGGATCTTTTTTTTTTTTTTTTCAGGATTAGTTTTTATTTCCAGTTTCAGCTCTATATTTAAAAACCTAGATTTTTCTTTCCGTTCAGTTTAGTCGCTCAGTCGTGTCTCTTTGCAACCCCATGGACTGCAGCACACCAGACCTCCCTGTCCATTACCAACTCCTGGAGCTTACTTAAACTCATGTCCATAGAGTCTGTGATGCCAGCCAACCATGTCATCCTCTGTCATCCCCTTCTCCTCCCGCCTTCAATCTCTCCCAGCATCAGGGTCTTTTCCAGTGAGTCATTTCTTCGCATCAGGTGGCCAAAAGATTGGAGCTTCAGCTTCAGCATCAGTCCTTCCAATGAATATTCAGGACTGTGGGGTTTAAGCCCAGTTCTTTAACTACATTGCAGAAAGTGTTCCCAAGATCCACATCTCCTTTTTCAGAGGGCCTTCTGTCTCTCAAATTTCTGAAATCTCTAACTGAAGTAAAAGTAAGTTTTAGATAAGTGGTTCATTTTCTTCTTTATTTATCTATAGGTTTTCTTCTCATTAATTAATTTATATTTTTCTCAGATAATTATTAATTTTACTCATTTTCAACTTAATCATTAATTCACGTTCCTGTTATAAATCTTAATGTTTTCTTATTAAATAATTTGTTTATTTATAAATGTTATATTTTTTCCTTCTAGTTTTTCCTTTATCTATTTTTCTTTATCTCTCTATCTTATCTTTTTCTTTCCAGATTTTCCAGAAATTTATCTGTAGCATGTTCTTGGTTTAAGCTATCAATTCTACAAAAGATATGCTTTATTTTTTTCTTTCTACTTCATCGTTTTCCTTCTCACTGCATGCATGCCAACTCAGTTCAGTCGTGTCCGAATCTTTGTGACCATGTGGACTGTAGCCCANCTATCTTATCTTTTTCTTTCCAGATTTTCCAGAAATTTATCTGTAGCATGTTCTTGGTTTAAGCTATCAGTTCTACAAAAGATATGCTTTACTTTTTTCTTTCTACTTCATCGTTTTCCTTCTCACTGCATGCATGCCAACTCAGTTCAGTCGTGTCCGAATCTTTGTGACCATGTGGACTGTAGCCCACCAGGCTCCTCTGTCCATGGGATTCTCCAGGCAAGAAGACTGGAGTGGGTTGCCTTGCCCTTCTCCAGGGGATCCTCCCAACCCAGGGATCAAACCTGCATCTCTTAAGTCTCCTGCAGGTTCTTTACCACTAGTACCACCTGGGAAGCCCTTTCCTTCTCACTAGCTTTGCTTAATTTTTTTTCCCTGAATTCCCATGTTGAATGTTTTGTTCTTGTCTCTCAGTTCTTTTCTTTTAAAAGCATTTAGAGCTGTATATCTGCTACATAAAGTAGCTTTGGTTGAGTCTTATAGGTTTTTGGTCAATAATGTTCTCCCATTTGTTATTTTCTAGTTTGCTTATTAACTCAGGTATTTTTTATGTGGCTATTTCTAAACTGTCCGTAGTTTGGGGGTGTTTTCCCTTTAAAATTCCAATATGAATTTCTTATAATGTTTTATTATTAAGATAATGGAGTCGTGCAAGTTTTACTTTAAAAATGTGCTGAAATATCTTATTATCCAGATCATGATCAGGGTTTTATAAGACGCACTTCCTGTTCTTAAGTGCAAAGTTATATCAAGGCATAGATATTTCTAGAAACATTAAATAATTCTTTATGTCCTTAATTGCTAATTTTTGTCTCTGGGACCTACCAGAGAATTATGCAGTTTTGAAATTTTAATATGACTCATACGATTTCTTATATTTCTAGAAACTTTTGCTTTTCATGGACTGACGCTGTGTTATTTTGAGCCTGGTGTTTCATGACTCATGGCTTTTTATGTTTCTACTTGTATCAATATGCAGTTGACCGTCCATCAAATTTATTTTGTGTTCAAATCTTTTTTCTTCTATACTTTCCAAGTATAACTTGTCACTTTTATTTTTATTATATCTCACTCATGTGAGCATCATTTTTTCAATTTGGTTTTTAATTTGAATAAATTTTTAAATCTTACCTGTCTTTAATATTAAAAAAGCAGCCTAGGAACTTCCTTGGTGGTCCAGTGGTTAAGACTCTGCAGTTCCATTACAGGGGACATGGGTTCGATCTCAGGTCAGGGAACTAAGCCACATGCTGTGGTGTATGGCCAAAAAATGTATTTAAAAATAATTTTAAAAGAAAATTTTGAATGCCTATGTAGCTATTAAAGGAACCCCTTCATCCTTATCCTGAAATCCTTATCAGGACCTACAGTGTCCTCACTTTGGACTTTGTCAGATTATAGACTTGAATCAAAAGAGACAGAACTAATTTACGTCTGGTGTTTCAGATGGGCTGGAAACACAAGAAATAATATACCTCCTGGCCATATGTCTATAACGTCATCTTATGGACTACCATCGAACATCTCTAAGGATCAGGTTTGATGAAGGTGGAGAAATCCAGCATAGTCCGTGAACTCTAGTACTTACACCTGGTAGCCGGCCATAGCACAGTGTGAAAGAAGCTTCTTTCGAAAGAAAAAGACTTTAATCTCCCTAATCTTAAACCTTCCCACCTAGACTCATACAATGTCTATCTCCTTTTTGTCTCTAACTGCTTCAGCTACCTCCAAAACCCCTCATCAATCAATCCATGACCCTGTTTAATATTGTGCCATATTCCTTGGGTGTTCTTGCCCTGAGAGATTTTATAAAATACCTGAGACAAAAAGACGTGTAGAAATAACAATTAAATGTCCAACTATTTGGTACTGATTATTAGAGGAAGAGGCTTCTTTGAAAAAGAGAGAGAGTCATTGGCAGTAATAGGCTTCCCTGGTGGCTCAGATGGAAAAGAATTGACCTATGTTTGATCCCTGGGTCAGGAAGATCCCCTGGAGAGGAGAACGGCTACCCGCTCCAGTATTCTGAAGATTTCCACGGACAGAGGAGCCTGGCACGCTGCAGTCCGTGGGGTCGCAAAGAGTCGGACCCAACTGAGCAACTAACACTTTCATTTCAGGCGGCCAAAACGTGCCAACAGCCAATCCTAGTTAGTCCCTCTTTAAAACATGATGGTACCATTGAGAGGGGGAGGGCAGCCAGGATATGAAGTAAGGAAGAGCTCTTTATAGGCTGGGTAGAATTAGCTCAAAGGGATGACTGATCCTCATGTGTGTACCCCACACCATGGCTCCCAACGGCTTTTCCCTTGGGAACTTTCAGAGGCACCTGTTCAGTAGGTCTGGGTATGGATCCCAAAAATCTATTTTTGGAAGCTCTCCAGTGATTCATATGCATGGCCGAATTTAGAAAATATTACTTTAAATGAGCTCATCCCACACTCTGAAACTGTTTGTTCTTCTGCTGCATAAATCTGTTAAGCATCCCTGAAGGTCTTAAAGTTCCCATTAGTCTTGCAAGTTTCCGATAAGGTATAAATGCCATGATTTCTCACCGGTAGCATTTTCCAAGTTAGGATTAAAAAAAAAAAATCAGGCACTTTTTCATACCCTTGATGAGCACTCTTATTCCTGTGCCAATTTTAATTGCTGTGTTCAGCAACACAATGGCCTGTAAATCATTAGTCATAACTGTCAACTATGAAACAACAGCAGCCAGTCCTAGTTAGTCCCAGTTTAACACATTATGGTGCCATTGAGAGGCGAGAGCAGCCAGGATGTGAAATAATGGGGATGGATAAGGGAATGAATTGGATACACTAACTCTGCAGAAGACGTGCTGCTGCTGCTAAGTCACTTCAGTCATGTCTGACCCTGTGCAACCCATAGACAGCAGCCCACCAGGCTCCCCCGTCCCTGGGATGCTCCAGGCAAGAACACTGGAGTGGGTTGCCATTTCCTTCTCCAGTGCGTGAAAGTGAAAAGTGAAAGGGAAGTCGCTCAGTCGTGTCAGCCTTCTCCAAATAGCAGAGTTAACATGTTGAAGAGGAAGTATACTTGCTCTATGTAAGGAGTGGAACCAATGTGTGAGGACGTAAGGAGTGGAACCGATCTGTGAGGTCTGTAGAAAAAAAGTCTCCATTCAATAAGAGGAATGGTAGGATAAAGTTCCCAGCTCCGGAACTCCTCAAATAATGCAAGCCTGGGATTTGCATTGTTGTTTGTATGTAATCACTCTGCCGTGTCTGACTCTTTGCAACCACAAGGACTGTAACCCACCACGCTCCTCTGTCCGTGGGATTTCCCAGACAAGAATACTGGAGTGGGTTGCCATTTCCTTTCGCAGGGGATCTTCCCAACCCAGGGATCGAACTCACGTCTCCTGCATTGGCAGGTGGATTCTTTACCACTGAGCCACCATGGAAACACACAGGTTTTGTATTGTATCCTTTAAAAAGTTATTTCTCTGTCAGAGATACTCTGAGAGAGTCCCATGCTGAAGTAATTATTAAAATGGCCAAGCTCAGCAAGAGAAATTTTCCCCAGTGTCAGTGTTAAATTATTTGGTTGCCTAACAACCAGTAAATATCTGTGATGCAGTGGAAAATCAATAGTTTGTGTGTCTGAACTGATTGTATAGTGCCTAACACCACCCTTGGTTCATCCCGTTGATGATAAGTATTCCCATTACAGTTTGTTGTGTATCAAAATGGCATAGAACTGCAACCTGCCCTGTTCTGATTTTTATCAAACATGAGCCAACTCCCCAACTTAACCACAATGTACACAATAGATGTTGCATTCAGATAGGAGTTGACAGGATACAGTGGTGAGAACAGAATAATTTAGGGATCTGTAAAACTGTTACATAAAGTCAAAGCTAGTAGTGTCTCTAGTATGACGGAAGAAGTTTAATCATGAACTCTTCATCTTTGGAATTCTGTGGATTTTTCCTAAGTGACTAATGCCACCATTGAAGGTATAGAACAAATTTTAAATATTGATATATAACATGATTTAATTATTTAATCATAGCTTTCCATCCATCCCGTCTCCTAGGAAACCAACAAAATATATCTGGATAGTTTAAAAGTTTGATCTCGTTTATAAAGGGCTGCTTTACATTATAAGAACCCAAGAACTGTTATTTGTCAAACTTGTGCATTAAACATCTGCCAAGATATCTTATTAGGTTTTCTGAGCAATAATGACTCGTTACAAAATAAACCATGGAAGCCTGTCGGATTCTATCCATACTAAATAACTGAGACGCTCATTTTCCGTCCTTTGTTTGATCTCTCAAGCCCAAATCATAATTTTAAAAAGTGATTGATATGGATTAATTTAACTTTCTCCTTGAAAGATTCAGAATTGCTTTAGGTAACTTTTTATTAGCCAGTCCAGGACATTTTTACAACAATATAATTAATAGCATTTTTAATGAAAATGATGGCATATTAATTGGCAGTTTTTGGATGACTGTGCTTCCTAATTACTTATTAACCTTTAAATCAGATATACACAAGGGAGAGGAACAAGATTCATGTCTTTGAGTATCTGAAAGCTTTTTTTCAAGGTGCTTTTTATAAAAAGAATCCAAAAGAACTGTTTTTTCCCCCAGAGGAAACTCAAAATTATATCAGGAGCTAAGTGTGGTGTGACGCTTAAAAACACATTAATATGCTAGAGAAGTTTTCAGTGTATCTATTCTTGACACTTCAGTGAATCATCATTAAGAGAAGTGTGGTTTAATACGATAGTAAAAATGATGCCATCAGTTTTCCTTTATCATTTAAATTTGGAGGTAGTTGCAAAAGGTGCTGGAAAGTGGAAAAATACTATTATTAGTTGAGATGGTCTATTTTAATATTTTTATATATATATATACATATATATATATATATATTTGAAAATGAGGAAAACCAGACCTACAGAAGATTTCCCCAGGTGTTTTGCCCCAAACATCAAGTCTGACTTCGTGAAGCCAAAATAGGCTTTTAGATAAGACCTGGTGTGATAGAACCAGAGATCAAATTGCCAACATCCGCTGGATCATGGAAAAAGCAAGAGAGTTCCAGAAAAACATCTATTTCTGCTTTATTGACTATGCCAAAGCCTTTGACTGTGTGGATCACAATAAACTGTGGAAAATTCTGAAAGAGATGGGAATACCAGACCACCTAACCTGCCTCTTGAGAAATCTGTATGCAGGTCAGGAAGCAACAGTTAGAACTGGACATGGAACAACAGACTGGTTCCAAATAGGAAAAGGAGTACGTCAAGGCTGTATATTGTCTCCCTGCTTATTTAACTTATATG
>SJYX01008576.1:4125-24316 GCA_006410675.1 Oreotragus oreotragus | reverse complement strand
TGAAATTAAAAGACGCTTACTCCTTGGAAGAAAAGTTATGACCAACCTGGATAGTATATTCAAAAGCAGAGACATTACTTTGCCAACTAAGGTCCACCTAGTCAAGGCTATGGTTTTTCCTGTGGTCATGTATGGATGTGAAAGTTGGACTGTGAAGAAAGCTGAGCGCCGAAGAATCGATGCTTTTGAACTATGGTGTTGGAGAAGACTCTTTGAGAGTCCCTTGGACTCCAAGGAGATCCAACCAGTCCATTCTGAAGGAGATCAACCCTGGGATTTCTTTGGAAGGAATGATGCTAAAGCTGAAACTCCAGTACTTTGGCCACCTCATGCGAAGAGTTGACTCACTGGAAAAGACTCTGATGCTGGGAGGGATTGGCGGCAGGAGGAGAAGGGGACGACCGAGGATGAGATGGCTGGATGGCATCACGGACTCGATGGACGTGAGTCTGAGTGAACTCCGGGAGATGGTGATGGACAGGGAGGCCTGGCGTGCTGCGATTCATGGGGTCGCAAAGAGTCGGACACGACTGAGCGACTGAACTGACTGAACTGAACTGAACTGGTGTGATCTTATCTCATTGTCATTTAAACAGTAGGTCTATTGAAATAAACGTAAACTAGATGAAGAGACAAGGCAAGAGTCCCATTTCTTCTAATATGATGGAGAGATCATTTTTTCTGTAGACCTGCTTTCTTTGAGCTTCTGTGTGGCCTTCCTGTCTGTCTAGCGCTGTTCAATGAGTGCTACTATTTGAAGGTCAAAGTTGCTTTTCACTTCTTCTGGAGATTTGTTTTATACCTGTGCCTTCTTGTTGACTTTTGCCCTGTTGAATTTCCTACTCTCTCTCTCTGTCTCTGTCTCTGCCTTAATGCATTCATCAGATATGTTTGTGAAAGTCTGCTCTTTGACACAGAGGATCCAGAGGCGAAGATGCTCATAATAAGTTCTAGGGCATGTGCTCTGGAAGCATACTGTGGGCTAGCCAACTCAGACTGGAGGTTGGGAGAGATCAGACTTCACCAGGAGAATGGAGCTGGTGGTGGTGGGTGAGAAGGCAGAACACACCAGCTCTGAATCTTCCTTCTCTAACTCAATGAAACCACCTGTTTCCTCACTCTCCCCCCGCCCGCATCTGCCTGGTTTCATGTGTCTCCATCTTCCATGTCTCCCTATTGGATCATTGTCTGCTTAAAGAGTAGACCCTATGAGAACCATCCACCAAGCCATAATGCGACAGTAGAGAGTAAAACCACTGCCTGAAGGCCCTGCTGCACCTAGAGAAGGCTGCAGGCTGAGAATTCTCCTTCAGTGCCTTGCCTCCCAATTACAAAAGGTCTGGTGCACATGAAGTTATAACTGGCTGGGCTTGCCATTCCAAAGAAGAGATAACTGCCAAAAAAAACAAGACGTAAAGACAAAATACTAGACTAAAGAGAGAGCAGCAATAAATACATACAGGCACTCAAAAGTAAACAAACGGATAGAAAAATAAACTGAATGTCTCTTGAAAGGGAAAAAGCAGACACATGAAAGAAAATAGTAATAATCATAGCTGTCATTTGCTGAGCATACGCTATACATCGTTGACTGTACCAGCCACGTTCGATATATTATATGTAATTCTTAAATTTATTATATGTAAATCTAGAAGGCACTTTCTTTTTTATTAATTTATTTTAATCAGAGGCTAATTACAATATTGTAGTGGTTTTTGCCATACATTGATGTGAATCAGCCATGGGTGTACATGTGTCCCCCATCCTGAACCCCCCCCACCTCCCTCCCCATCCCATCCCTCAGGGTCAGCCCAGTGCACCAGCCCTGAGCGCCCTGTCATGCATCGAACCTGGACTGGTGATCTATTTCACATATGGTAATGTGCACGTTTCAGTGCTNGCTGTCTCTTATACACATCTAGATGTGTATAAGAGACAGGGGTGTACATGTGTCCCCCATCCTGAACCCCCCCCACCTCCCTCCCCATCCCATCCCTCAGGGTCAGCCCAGTGCACCAGCCCTGAGCGCCCTGTCATGCATCGAACCTGGACTGGTGATCTATTTCACATATGGTAATGTGCACGTTTCAGTGCTATTCTCCTCAAATCATCCCACCCTCGCTAGAAGGCAGATTCTTAAAGCAAGTCCTAGAACAGTCTTTTGCCAAAGTATGAGCTTCGTAACCATTAAATAAATGAATAGATCAGCATTTCTCTTCGCTTGGTGTCTGTCTCTCTCCCCTCCCCCACCTCCAGAATGTAAGTTCCTTGAGAGCAGGAACCTCCTATTGCCTTTTTCTTTACCCTAAGCTCCTAGAATGGAGGCTGGCATTTGGTAGTTACTCAATAAATATGCCTCTTCTAAAGCACGAGGAAACTCAGATTTAGCACGATTCTGTACTTTATGCAAAATCACACACAAAACTGGGGCGATTTGGGACTTGCTCTCAAGTCAGCCCATGATTTTCTTGCCTCCATGTCACACCAGTCTGGCCTTTCCTTCTGCACAGTTCATTCTCTAATTCTCTCAGGTCTGCTTATATTCCAGAGATAGTTTTCTGTCTATGATTCACCAGTAGGGTCTTGTTGAAAGGACTTAGCACAATAGCAGCTATGGGTGAATATTTAGCATACACCTGTTATGGGCTTCCCTGGTGGTTCTGTCAGTAAGAATCCGCCTGCAATGTGGGAGACCTGTGTTCACCCCCTCAGTTGGGAAGATCCCCTGGCGGAGGACATGGCAACCTGCTCCAGTATTTTTGCCTGGAGAAGCCCCAAGGACAGAGGAGCCTGGTGGGCTACAGTTCACGGGGTCGCAAGGAGTAGGACACGACTGAGTGGCTAAGCATAGCACAGGGCCACACATACCTATCATAGTGGCGAGAATCAGTTTTCCTTAAAATACTCTTTGAGGGAAGAGAAATAAAGTTTTATTCCTTCTGCTTATGCTGAAAAAGCCCTAGAGGAGAACAGCTTGCAGTTGGGCTTCAGCTATCGTGATCATGCAGCTTAAGGTGCTCATCAGCACTTATTTACGTTATTAAAATGCAAAGACAAATGCGCTGAAGTTCCTCCTCATGGTTACCTACAGTCATTATGGTAACCTAGCATATAGTAGAAGAGCAGAGTGTGTAACTTGTGGTGAACTTGGCTGGTGTGGGACAAAGGCAGCAGGAAAGCAGTGGGATGTTAAAAATCCTGGGATTAGGACTGACAATCGCTGTGATCGTCGGAACAGTACAGGTGGCTCAGAAGTTCACCAAGTGTGATCATTTCACACTTGGTTTTCTTGATAGCTTATCATACTTGATAGCATATCATACTCTGTTTGTTCTAGACATCTTTTTATTATTTCCATAATAATTTTTCCCCCAATTTTTTCCCCATTAGCTGGGCAAAATTGAAGATGGCTAGCACTGACAATGTTATAGAGACTTATGCACTCTCATATGCTATGGAAGTATACATTTATATGGAACTGCATATGGAAGTACAAATTTCATATGCTATGGAAGTATAAATTAGTTTAGACTTTTAAGAATACAACTTGGAAATATAAATTGTATTCTTAAATGTTCGTAGCATTCAACTCAAGAATCCCATTTCTAGATTGATACTAGAGAAATATTTATGTATCTGAACAGAGAAGTATGTTTAAGAGTATTCATGTTAGTAGTATTAATAATAGTGAAAAGTAAAAACAACCACAAAATTAGCCAATAGGGTAATCCAGGAAGGAAGCTGGTTAAATAAACTATGGATCTCTGAAACTATGAAATATATCTGACATTTCAAAAATAAGGTGAAATTACTTTGTCTGTCATTAATATCAAACACATACACATCTGAATTGGAAAAATCTCTGAAACATATTATTTAGTAGGAAAAAAGGCTAACTGCAATATTTTACATGCTGTTATCTAGTTGTACTTAAAATACATTCCAAGAGATCTATTTCTAAAAGTGCATATATAAGGCTCCTATTATAAATAATGTTATATATTATATCACATGTTATATGTATATGTGATATTCATGGATATATAATATCTATATGCTATATATATACAATATGTGTTATAGTGTTTTATAGACATATATATATATATAGACATATGCTGCAGTCGGGTTGCTTCAGCTAAGGTGTAATAAGAGACCAACAATCATGTGGCTTTTAACCACATGGTGTAGACCAAAGGACAAGAAACATTTCTCTCTCATACAGGATGTAATGAGTGTTCCACAGTCATCAGAGCTAGGGGTCCTTCCACATCACAGCTCTGCCATTTTCAAGCCTTAGAGTTTTAGCATCTGCGTAAGCAGGGATGCTTCACTACTACATCCAAGTTCCAAGCAGTCTTAAGGGAAGGAGGGAAAATATGAAAGCAGCCTACACACTGTCTCAAGGGCCCCAGCTTGGAGGTAGCACTCATTGCTTGCCACTTATCATCTATTGGTGATGACGTGGCTAAACATCTACCTCTTATAGCAAAGGAGGTTGGATGTGCAGCCCCGGCTAGAAGACCACACACAGAGCCACAGATTATTACAGTGGAAGTAGCAGGAAACAGACTGTGGCCGACAGCTAGCTGTCTCCTCCACCATGTAGAGAACATGAACACAGACAGAAAACAAATAGGAAGTTTCCCTCTCAAGTGAGGATGGGGCAGCGTTTCAAAGGAAATGTCTGCTTTGTTGGCATTCTTTGCATTGTTTGATGTGAGTAGGAGAGATTATGGCTGCCTGGGAGCTGGGAACAAGGTCAGTTGGCTAATCTCCTGTCTAACCCTGAGTGGGTGTTGGCTCCCTGCAGCGCCCTTGACCTCCCGCCTGACCTCTCATGAGTGCTAAGTCACTTCAGTCTTGTCTGACTCTGTGTGACCCTGTGGACTGTAGCCCACCAGGCTCCTCTGTCCATGGGATTTTCCAGGCAAGAATACTGGAGTGGGCCGCCATTTTCTTCTCCAGGGGATCTTAACCCAGAGGTGGAACCCAGGTCTCTTGTGTCTCCTGCGTTGGCACGCGGGTTCTTTACCACTAGCGCCACCTGGGCAGCCCTGACTTTTCATAACTCTGGCCAAATTGCCTTTCTTTCCATCTTACGGTAACCTGACCGCACTGTCCCGCCATGCTAACCACCACTGAAATGCTTCCAAAATATGGATGTTCAACACTACTGGATTCAATTCAGTTCACTTCAGTTCAGTCGCTCAGTCGTGTCTGACTCTTTGTGATCCCATGAACCACAGCATGCCAGGCCTCCCTGTCCATCACCAATTCCCAGAGTCCACTCAAACCCATGTCCACTGAGTCGGTGATGCCATCCAGCTCTCTTATCCTCCGTCGTCCCCTTCTCCTTCTGCCCTCAATCTTTCCCAGCAACAGGGTCTTTTCCAATGAGTCAGCTCTTTGCATCAGGTGGCCAAAGTATTGGAGTTTCAGCTTCAGCATCAGTCCTTCCAATGAACACCCAGGACTGATCTCTTTTAGGATGGACTGGCTGGATCTCCTTGCAGTCCAAGGGACTCTCAAGAGTCTTCTCCAACACCACAGTTCAAAAGCATCAATTCTTCTGCACTCAGCTTTCTTTATAGTCCAACTCTCACATCCATACATGACCACTGGAAAAACCATAGCCTTGACTAGACGGACCTTTGTTGACAAAGTATGCTACTGGATTATCATTTATTAAAAAGACAGGTCACCACTGACCTTCATCCTTGCACTGGGATTTTCTCCTTTACTCTGTAACTCTCACAGATATATTGAGCATTTTTAACAATTCAGTAGAAAGTTTGAGTGGTGAGACAGAATTTTCACTGACACTGGCCCTCCCCTTCAGGAAAGTCCGTCTAACTGACTCAACAAGACATCAGTGTCTGGGCAGATGAGTAACAGTGGCAGCTGATATGCCCGAGTTAGTGGTGCAGCCATTAAAGTAAGAAGGACTTAAGAATGATGACTGGGAAAGGAAGTTTAAATGAAGATTGTTCAATGAGATGAGCCTGGAATCAGGCCCCAGGCACATGTGATGTTTGTCTAGACATTAAAACATTCACATGTATTGGGTGGATAGAGTGAAAGTTCATTGACACCTACAACATGCTGTGTGCAGTGCAGACATTTTGCATTCATTATTGCATTTATCCTACCTTAATGATGTATCCATGGGATTCTCCAGGCAAGGATACTGGAGTGGGTTGCCACACCCTTCTCCAAAGAGAGCTTATATTAATGATTCAGGATCCTGGAGCCAGTAAGTGCAGGAGGTGGGATTTGGGTCTAGACACCTCTATTTTCTGGATAGATCGAGGTCTTTCTATGGTTTCTAATTACCTCACTGTGTGAGCATTTCAGGCATTTCAGGAGGAAAGTGTGTGTTAGTCATTCAGATGTGTCCACCTCTTTGCCACCCCTTGGACTGTAGCCCGCCAGGCTCCTCTGCCCATGGGATTTCTCAGGCAAGAATACTAGAGTGATTTGCCATTTCCTTCTCCAGGGAATCTCCCTGACCCAGGGATGAAACCCTGTCTCCTGCATTTGCAGGCAGATTCTTTACCATCTGAGCCACCGGGGAAGCCCTCAGGACGAACAGCAGAGGCAGTGGCCTGGAATGGGGCTGAGCATGGCCTGTGGAGGTACAGGAGGGGCACAGGCTGAGGGGCACGGTGTCAGCTCAGACGCTCTGGGGCTGAGGCCACCCTGAACGCTCCATCGAGTGCGGGAAGATCGAGTCACTTTAGGAAGCCCTGCATCTCGTTTCACTTCGCCTCCAGTTCTTCCCCACTGCCAACCCCCCGCTGCCCCCAGCCGGGGAAGGAAGCTCTAAAAGTCGGCCCAGCATCACTGGCCAATTCAACAGCTTCACCAGTTTAGAAAAGGGGCTTCGCTGGCAGAAAACACCCCCAGCCTGTGTGAGTTCATCAACTGCGAACAGTGATGAGCCCTGTGTTGCTCCAGGTCACTTGTGGTCCCTAGAAGTGAGGCTGGGTGGGGTCTTCCCGCCCCTTCGAGGGCTCGAGGGCGCTAAGCTGCACCTGCCCCTCTCCGATTTCATCTGTTGGACCTTCCCCAGCTCCTCGGGGGGTGACTACCGCCATGTTTTCTCAGAGGCCATGGCCTTGAGATGCCGCCAGATCCCTGCCGCAGTCCCTCAGCCCATCCTCAACCTGTCTCTCCCGGGTACCACAGCCATCTCCACCGGCTCCTTCCTCCCGAAGCCCCTCTCAGCTGGAAAGTCTAAGCAAAAGTCCCCTCTCTGGGCCATTCCCCCATCCCTCATCCTCTGACCCAAGTCGTGTGTGTGTGTGTTAGTCACTCAGTTGTGTCCAACTCTGTAGCCCTCCAGGCCCCCCTGTCCATGGGATTCTCTAGGCCAGAATACTGGAGTGGGTAGCCATGGACGACTAAAGGTTGTTTAAAGAGCTTGCCCCCAGGAGTACCTCTTTATTCTCGTCAGTCAAATGGGAGGAAAAGAATCTCTATCAACTGGATAAGGCAGGGGTCCTATACTCTGGAAGGTCTGAATGCCCAACAGAGCAGTGCATCAGTTCAGTTCAGTTCAGTTCAGTTGCTCAGTTGTGTCTGACTCTTTGTGACCCCATGAGTTGCAGCATGCCAGGCCTCCCTGTCCATCACCAGTTCCCAGAGTTTACTTAAACTCATGTCCATTGAGTTGGTGATGCCATCCAACCATCTCATCCTCTGTTGTCCCCTTCTCCTCCCGCCTTCAATCTTTCTCAGCAACAGGGTCTTTTCAAATGAGTCAGTTCTTTGCATCAGGTGGCCAGAGTATTCGAGCTTAAGCTTCAGCATCAGTCCTTCCAGTGAATATTCAGGACTGATTTCCCTTTAGGATGAACTGGTTGGATCTCCTTGCAGTCCAAGTAAGCTTCAGCATCAGTCCTTCCAATGAATATTCAGGACTGATTTCCCTTTAGGATGAACTGGTTGGATCTCCTTGCAGTCCAAGGGACTCTCAAGAGTCTTCTCCAATACCACAGTTCAAAAGCATCAATTCTTTGGCGCTCAGCTTTCTTTATAGTCCAACTGTCACATCCATACATGAATACTGGAAAAACCACAGCTTTGACTCGACAGACCTTTGTTGGCAAAGTAATAATGGCAAGAGTGAACGTCGACATTTTAGGAGCAGTGCATACTTTTTTCTAAATGTTAAACAGAGCATTTTGGTTGTGGGTTGAGATCAGGTGGGGAAAGCTTTGGAGTTCTTAAGCTGGAGACGAGAGGGTAGGATAAAGTTGAAGTTTGCAATGTGTGATCAGGTGATAGCATGTAAGACTAATTTCAAGTGAAAAAGAGACCGTACTTTTATAAATTGGACAGTAATTGCTTTCCAATGTTGTGTACAGTTTCTACTGTACAACAGTGTAAATCAGCTATAAGTATACATAGATCCCTCTTGAGTCTCCCTCCCACCCTCCCCATCCCACCCCTCTAGGTCATCATAGAGCACCGAGCTGAGCTTCCTATGAGTACAGAGGATTTCTATATGTCTAGCACCATGCCAAGCTCTTTAAAACCACTGTTTCACTTAATATTGATTTTTGCCCATTTCGTGGGTTTGGCAACCGAAGCTTCCAGAGTTTCATTTTTCCCGTGGCTGGTACGTGGTAGAGCTGAGTCTAATTCTTAGAACAGTCATCATAGAGCACCGAGCTGAGCTTCCTATGAGTACAGAGGATTTCTATATGTCTAGCACCATGCCAAGCTCTTTAAAACCACTGTTTCACTTAATATTGATTTTTGCCCATTTCGTGGGTTTGGCAACCGAAGCTTCCAGAGTTTCATTTTTCCCGTGGCTGGTACGTGGTAGAGCTGAGTCTAATTCTTAGAACTTTAGTCCAAATACAACAACAGGTGCAGAAATGTCACCAGAGCGAAGACAGGGGTGCTCCCAGGAGGCTGGCATGAGTCCTTAATTTCTCAGGGTTGGGACTCTGTTGGTTTGAGGGATAGACCAGAAAGGAAGCTGGAGGGCATCAGAGGACAGGCCGGCAGGCTGAGAGTGAACAGGGACCCTGAGTGAGCATCCTGAGTGCCCAGCACATGCGGGTGGTTATGTCAGCCAGCTCCGTATTCGCTCTGTGTAGGAGATCTTGTTTCATCCCTCTTGTGGCTGAGGAGACAGGTTCAGAGGTTTGTGATAACAGCCCCCTGAGTGGCAGAGGAGGGATTTGAACCAGGACCTTTGGGATCACAGTCCTGCAACTCATTGCACTGTCTCAAATGTGTTTTCAAACTGGAGGCCTGGGCTTGGGGGAAAAGGGCCGTACGATTCCCAGAAACAGGAAATTGTTGGGAAAAAGAACAGGCAAGAGGGCACAGGGTGACCAGGTTTGCTGGGGGTGAGGTGGCAGGAGTCTACTTGGTTAGGATTGTCTTGAGCATCTGGAGACTAGAGCTGGTGAAGCCAATTAGGTGGCAAAAGTCACATGGCTGATGCCAGCTCCTTAAGCTGGAAGCAGAGTGAGAAGAGGAGGGGCCAGGAGAGACCCTGAAAGTGAGTATTAGTCCCTCAGTTGTGTCCAACCCCATGGACTGTAGCCGGCCAGGCTTCCCTGTGCATGAGATTCTCCAGGCAAGAATACTGGAGTGGGTTGCCATTTCCTTCTCCAGAGGATCTTCCCCAACCTGGGATCGAACCCAAGTCTCCAGCATTGCAGGCAGATTCTTTACTGTCTAAGACACCAGGGAAGCCCAGGAGAGACCCTAGGCACCACCAAAAGAGGTGGAAAAGCGACAGTTGGCACGGGAAGGAAAATAAGAGGGTGCTGTGGTCAGAGACTCAGCCTGGAGGACGTGCAGAGAAAGTTCCAGGCCAAGGCACCACAGCCAGCCAGCCGCCAGTCCATTCTAACCTGCCCAGGCTGCTGCCAGGATATTTTGAATCACGTCAGATTTATTAAGACTATATTAAATTCCATCAGATCCTGTAACCACAAAGGGCGATGAGGTATTTACTCTCTCAGGCACCACTGCTTTGGGTGGCAAAGCACCCTGTTTGCACAGTGGCTCCATCTAACCAGTTCTTGTTTTCTGATAAAGTATTTGCTGAACACTTGCCTTACATAAACAGATAGAAAAATAATAATAGTGTGTACTCCCTCAGACCATTATAGGAACAGCTAGGCTCCCACTTGATGAGTTTTGGAAATGACATAGCAATTTTGATGTCCTGTCAAGCTTGTTAAATTGCGATTCTACCAGGATTTTACATCGAGCCAGAACCAGCATATCCCAGGGTATAAATTAGACATAATTGGATATGCACCGATTCTTTCAGGTCACTGGGATAGAATTTAATGCTATAATTGAATAAATGATACTGTTGTGACCTGAAAAGCCCTCTCCCAAAACTTCTAGCCCACTCTCTGAAATCAACTGAGGAAGCTGAATCCACGGTATGATTTTATCTGTGTTTTAAAAATCTAGCCCCACATCTGAAGAATGGCTCCAATCCAGACCTATTACATTTTCAATTGCCGTGCTAAGTCACTTCAGACTCTGTGCAACCCTATGGACTGTAGCCTGCCAGGCTCCTCTGTCCATGGGATTCTCCAGGCAAGAATACTGGAGTGGGTTGCCTTGCCCTCCTTCAGGGGATCTTCCCAATTCAGGGATCGAATGCGTCTCTTGCATTGGCAGCCTGGTTCTTTACCACTAGCACCACTTGGGAAANGCCTGCCAGGCTCCTCTGTCCATGGGATTCTCCAGGCAAGAATACTGGAGTGGGTTGCCTTGCCCTCCTTCAGGGGATCTTCCCAATTCAGGGATCGAATGCGTCTCTTGCATTGGCAGCCTGGTTCTTTACCACTAGCACCACTTGGGAAATCCATATTTTCGATTGGAATTTGCATTTCTGAAAAATTCTCTGGGACTTCCTAGGCAGTCCAGTGGTTAAGACTTGGTGCTTCTGCTGCCGGGGTCACGAGTTCCACCCCTGCTCAGGGAACTGAGATCCCACATGCTGCACTGTGAGGCCAAAATAAAATAATAAATTTAAAAAAATTTTAAGTGAAAAAGTTCTCTGATTAGTTCTGTTGGAAAGTCATATTTAGAAACGCTGCTCTCACATATTTTATTCACCTAATCTATCTAGGGGTTGACCTCGTGATGCTAAGTAGGAAGATGTTTTATTTGCTCATTGCCTGTGATTTTAAATTTATATTTAAAAAATTTGCATACCATTTTATATACATATATAATATATGGGCTTCCCTGGTGGCTCAGATGGTTAAGATTCTACCTGCAATGCAGGAAACCCAGGTTCAGTCCTTGGGTTAGGAAGATCCCTGGAGAAGGAAATGGCAACCCATTCCAGTATTCTTGCCTGGAAAATCCTATCGCAGAGGAGCCTGGCAGGCTACAGTACATGGGGCTGCAAAGAGCTGGACACGACTGAGCGACTAACAAGCATATAAAAACAGATGTAGTTACTTTTCAGGTTTTTTTCTTGTTCTGTGGCCTCCAGTTTCTGCCTTAAATACTCTCTGACTGATCTTAAACTTTTTTTTGTTCTTTTTGCCACACCTTGTGGTGTGCAGAACTTCCCAGATGAGGGATCGAACCTGAGACCCCTGCAGGGGAAGCAGGGAGTCTTAACCCCTGCACCACAAGGAAAGCACCATACTCTTTAATTTTGAATTTAAAAATATTTGCTATTGTTCTTTATGTTATCCAAATTCTCAAACATACTCTGACCTGGAGCAGGAGTGTCATGGGCTGACAAGTGAAGGATTTCACAGTGTATCAAAGTAGACCTCTGGGACTTCCCTGGTGGTGCATTGGTTAAGGATCCAGCTGCCAATGCAGGGCACGCCAGTTCAGTCCCTGGCCCAGGAACTAGGATCCTACACACTTTGGGACAGCTAAGCCCGTGAGCCGTAGCAAAGACCCGGCCCAGCCAAAACAAACCGACAAAGCAGAAGAGCTCTGAAGACCTGGTTTCGGATCCCAGAACTCCGCGGAAAAGCTCCATGACCTTAAGCAAATTATTTGCAATATAGCAATAATAATGCCAGTGTTATGCCAATGCTAGTCTATGCAGCTCATGGAATTTTCATAAAAATCAAGTGATATGATAAAAGTGGCAGTGCCTTTTAAACTGTTAAATGGTTACAAATATGATGTGTTACCATATAGAATTAAAATAACGACTCCTATATTGTTACCCCCAGGACAATCCCCAAGGAGAGGAAAAGTGAGAGGGATTCCAGCTGTGATAGTTTAGAGAAGCTATGTTTGATTTTTCTGCCTTCTGTCTGGTTTATATATTGGTTTTCTGCATAAGACTTCATTGGAAATCTGCTGCTTAAAAAGGAGGGGTTGAAAGTCACTGTTCTGTGGCCTTTGGGCTTTTTGCCCATATTCTTCCTTCTTTAATTGCGAGCCTACCCTTAAGCAAGTAACTGATCATTATCACCTTCACAGACATTTTTAAAAGGTAAAATTCTAGTTAATTTCCTTCCTTGACTTCTTATCAGTAGTTTTGTTTAAATTCTTGAATTGAGTTGAATGGTTAAAATAGGGTTTTTAGATGAATTACTATTATTCCCAAATTTTGTTTCTACTGTCCCTGTGCATAATTATGAAATTACTGTAATAGGAGAACTTCTTAACTAATTACAATCTACTACTTGGAAGTAAGAGTGAACTCAGAGACTTAACTAGGTATCAGGCAACATGAGCATATCAGAAAACTGATCAGTCCCCAGGGCTCAGTTGATATTCAGTTCAGTTCAGTTCAATCTCTCAGTCGTGTCCGACTCTTTGCGACCCCATGAATCACAGCACGCCAGGCCTCCCTGTCCATCACCAACTCCCGGAGTTCACTCAAACTCCCGTCCATCGAGTCCGTGATGCCATCCAGCCATCTCATCCTCGGTCGTCCCCTTCTCCTCCTGCCCCCAATCCCTCCCAGCATCAGAGTCTTTTCCAGTGAGTCAATTCTTCGCAAGTTGATATTAGGTGGATATAATTTTACATGAACATGAGAATTCAGCAGTAAAGAATTCTGCCAATGCAGGAGACCACCCTGGAGGAGGAGATGGCAGCCCGCTCCGGTTTTCTTGTCTAGAGAATCCCATGAACAGAGGAGCCTGGCGGGCTGCAGTCCATGGATTTGCAAAGAGTTAGACATGTTAGTGACTCATGAACCATAACCTCTTAAAAGCCTAAATCAGTACCTCAGAAATCCCAAATCATGTATTTTCATGCTTTCTATATATTTTTGTCAGAGTCTTATGGTGGCTGTCTCAGGAAAAGTTCAAGACATTCGACAGGAAGTTACCCCAAAGTAATTAAGCTTTCTAAGAGGCACTGAGCAAGATGGAAGGAGGGGCGCACACGCACTTACACTGGTTAAGGGGAAACAAGCCAGAACCAAAACAGGATGCCAGCGGGGCTTTCTGCCCCGAGCGTGGAGGGCATTGCCAGCACCCTACCTGGCAGCTTCCACTGCTAGTCTGCACATGCTCCCTTTTGTCACCGTACACAGAGGAAGGTGGGAAAAGAGAGATTTTCCATGACATTAAACATCATTTATCTCCTCTTTCCCTAACACCTCTGACCTAATAATCTACTAGGATGTTTCAGATGAAAGACTCGTCCAACTTGACTTCTTACCACTTCCCAACCCTTGTTCACTGCATTGTAATCTGGTTTTTGTTCCCACAGCTCCACCAAAGTTGTTTTATTGATCACCAATAACTATGGAATTGCCATATTCAGTGGGCACTTTTGCAACTCTTTAAAAAATTTTTTTTAATTAAGTATTTTTATGTGTTTATTCATTCTAGCTGTGCCGGGTCTTAGTTGTGGCACCCAGGATCTTCGATCTTCTTTGTGGCGTGCAAACTCTTAGTTGCGGCGTATGGGATCTAGTTCCCTGACCAGGGATGCAACCCAGGCACCCTGCATTAGGAGCTCGGAGTCTTAGCCCCCTGGACCAGCAAGGAAGTCCCACTTTTCAACTTTTGGTTTTACCTGACCTCTCCTTAGAATTGCCGCACACTCGACTTTCTTTCCCCATACCACTTCCTTCTTCCATTTCCCTAAGGCCCATGTTTGCGGACTCTTTAATTCCCATCTGAGACCATACTGATGATGGTCTCTTCCTGTCACCTCTGTAACTTAAATGACACGTATTATGTTACACTGTGATGATTTGTTGACACTATTGAGAGGCTGGCCCTAGGCCACCAGTGTGAATACCTTGGGACATAAATGGGAAACTCAGTCCTTGGTGATCCTTATTTAACTTGTTCCCTCTGAACAAGGAACAAAACAGCAAATGCTTCTAGAAAAAACCTGAAGGGATTCCCAGCACCAGAAAGGAAGGGGGAAAAATAAATGTCCTACTTAGTAGCTCATTTTCCACATTGAAAAGGAAAAAAAAAAAAAAAACCTACATGGGAAGTAGAGAGCCTTTGGACATTGGTCTCCTGGGGCTCAGTGGAGTCTGATGTCGGTTGCCAAGCAACAAGAACAAAGATCAAGGACTTTGAGTTCTCGGCAAGGTGGGAAGCATATTTGGATGGATTCTCAACAGGATGTCTGGAATTTGTTGGGAGGCTCAACCTTGGTTAGCTCCTCAGCGTTCATGAGGTCCTCCAGCATGCCTAATCCTTTAGATGCTTGATTCTTGTTCTCAGCATAACATCTTATTTGTTTATTTTGCTATGCATGCTCCTTTTATCTCCCTAGTTAAATTGAAAACCTTTTGAGGGATAGAAAGGAAGCCTAAATGTTATGGTCTCACCTCCCAGCATCTCGTGTGAATTATCTTCTATAAAACTATATTGGGTGATTATTCGACCTACCATCCTAGTTGGTTGTCAGAGATCCTTCTTTTATTTTTCTTTAGTAGACACAAGTCTAGTGACACTTGTAGAGGCGAACTTTGCCTGTCAACTTTTAACTTCCATTGATTTTTCCATGGAGTGTGCCAAAACCTTAAATTGATTCCAGTTGCTCAAAAAAGATGTATATTTTTCTTCTACACGTTTTAAGGAAAAAAACATTTGAGTGTGTTTTCCCTAGACTAAACCACAGTCAGATAGTTTTTCCAGGAATGTATGAATGAACAACAAAGTGGTTACTTTGGAAGCAGATATGCTGTTATATAGGATTTCAGGAGAACTCAAGTAATTCCATATTTCACATGACTCCAGGTAAAAGGAAAAAAAAGAAAACTTAGCTGGCAGTAGGAAAGGGGAAAATAAATCCTAAAGCTCTTTTGTGCAGATTTGTGGTTCAGAAACTGAAAAAATTTGATTCAAAAGAAATATGGCAAATTATATTAGGGAATATGAATTGCCTGTAGACAAAAGAATATTCATGGATTTTTGCTGTTTAAAGATAAAATAGCTCTCTTTCTCGATCACAGACTCACCACATCTTGGATCTGTAAAGGACTTTGGGGAATTAAATTACTTTCCACACGGTGCCAAGGCAGTGACTCCTTTAGGGCAAGGATCTTATTTTCTGCTTCCTCTTCAAAAATGTCCACAGTGCTGAGTCAAGAGCTGTGCGCTCCGTTCCCTTAAATAACAGGCAATGATGTGGATGCTGCTGAATCACAGCTGTGGGGGGTGAAGGGAAAAATCTCATCTTTACTTTCTGGATTCGTCTTTCTCTTTGATAACAGCCCATTTTGAGCCATAGAGCTATTATAATAATAGGGATCACATCTCTGGGATTTTTGCCTGTGCCACTCATTCAGATGTCATTCGAAGAGCTGCCCTGGTGCTTTTGTTGCCTGATGGACCCTGGCCAGCTGACCTAACAGCCTGTAGGCCCGCACTTCACGGAGAACCTAGCCCATGGACCTGTCCGTTCAGAAACTGTTGCTCGGGTCTTACCTTTGGACCACCACGGTGCAGACACTGACAATGACTCCAGGCCAGTACTCCTCTCAGAGTTGTCTAGAAAGCCCCGCCAGCTGTCACGTAGGGTAATTAACACATCCCTCTACAATTATGCATGCTGGTAGAAGAATTTCAAACATTTGGCCAGATAACAAATCCATCCCCTCCGTTGGAGAAAGGTCATTGCTCTGCCCATCTGGGTATTTACTTTTCTTTAGAAATGAACTTCATGGAATTTTCTGTTGGGAGGGCAAAATGATGAGGACGAATGGGAATTTCCTAGTAAAAATAATCTCCCATTCAACACTGGCCATGCCCACATACTAGCAGTCTTAGATTTTACATCCAACTTTTATTTATCCCGCTATTAGCATACATCGTGCTTTAGTCTGCACGCTGCTACAGAGGAGTGTCTTTGATCACCTTGACATGTTACTATTGGTCTCTGTAGCATAGTATACATATCTCTTTTATCATCCACGTGTTCATGAAAGCTACCGGCTACCACTTTGGGGGAAGTCGAGAAAGAAAAGACACTGGGAGGAATGCAAGGATGGATAATTCCTGCCATTAGGAGGGATGTGGGTTAGCAGGAGGGAACACACAAGTGACGGTTATACAGGGATCGTAAGCCTTAACTGCCAGAAAGATACATGAAATGAATCCCTGTGGGAGGAGAAGACATGTCTGAGGGGGGCTAATTGGAAAAGACCCTGATGCTGGGAAAGATTGAAGGCAAAAGGAGAAGCGGGCAGCAGAGGATGAGATGGTTGGATAGCATCACTGACTCAGTGGACGCGAATTTGAGCAAACTGGGAGACAGTGGAGGACAGAGGAGCCTGTGTGCCGCAGTCCATGGGGCTGCAGACTTGGACAAGACTTAGTGGCTGAGCAACAACAATCAATAGGCTCAGTGGAGAAGAGGGCGCCTGCGGTGGGCCTGGGAGGTGGGGGGAGAGGGCTTTTGAGGCGGAGATAGCTGCGGGAGCATAAGTTTACAGGGAGGAGAGAGTGGAGTGTTTGGAATCTGAGGGTCCTGCTAGTTGGACTGCGGCGTAGAGGAATATGGGCCATGTCAGGAGATGAAATAACAATGATCTGTCCAAATGGGGTCCAAGGAGAGGTGGAACGCCAGGGTGAGGAATTCAGAATTAATTTGGCGGGTCAGGACCACGAAGGATTTTGAGCACAGAGATGAAAACATCGAAAAATGACCTTTTCGAATGTTCCGGGTTGAATTGCATCCTGCCTCCACTGCCCCTCCCCCGTCCCACCTGCCCCCCGCCCGCCAAGNAAAATGTCGTGGAGAGAGATGCTCTTGATTGAGCCCCTGGCAGGAGTGTCAAGGTGTAAGCTACGGCCAATAGGCCGCTCTTCCCACTTGGTTGAGGGTTCAGATTGGGCAGGAGAAGGCCTGGCTTCCAATTAGTCCTGGCTTCAGCATCAGTGACCTCTGTGATCCCAGACCAGTCATGTTCTCTCTGTAGCCCAGGGTCTTGACTGTAAAAGGAGGGGATCACACTAGATCATCTCATGGATTCCACATCCCAAGAATTAGTATTTTATGATGCTAATTACACAGAGTTTTATGTTCAGATACAATAAAGACACGTTTGTGTGTATATGTGAGTGAGCTTTATAAGCAACCTGTTTCTAAAAGGAACTGGAGCAGACTTTCAGAATTGTTTTTAAAAGGGACAACAAAGTAGAATATCAATTCAGAGGAAACAATCACGGGTCACCTGAGATGAACTCATTACTGGATTTGGACTTAAGCTCCAAGTTTCCTGGCAGTTGAGGCAACAAGAAAAAACATCTGCTCGTTGTCTGATAAAAATCAGTGTAATGTGATTAGTTCTTGAGGAAAAGATCTAGATGATGCTGAGTGCTCAGCTATGATTACACTTTTAAATACTGCTGATTCAAAATACATTAAGCCTTGCAAAAATCCATACTCTTTTATCCAATAATTTCACTTAACCTGAAGAAATAAAAACAGGGCAAAGAGGATGACTGTGTGAAAATGCCTGTCACAAAATTATTTATGAAAGTGCAAGACTGTAAGGAATCAAAATGAGAGAAATAGTTAAGTTAATCGTACCTACTTTCAGGGTATTATAATACAAGCACCGAAAACAAGACTCCCCAGCAGCAGAAGGGAACAAACATGCTGATGAGAGGCTCAGTGAGAATAATCAGGAGATGAAATGATTTGTTCACCAAGATTATAACTATATTACAATACGGAAAACATCAAAAAGTCATCCTCAAACAGGAACAATTATGATAGAAAGGTGCTCTTAACAGTGATTTCCCCCTACCATTTCCCAAATTTTTAATAATGTTTACAACTAAATTTAGAAGAACAAGCCAACTCACGTACTTAAGCTTTGCTTTCTAGGTGTTCTATAAGGGATTTTAGTTTTTTAATTCAAAAGAAAGGAAAAGTTTTCAGAAATGCAAAAATAGCCAACTGAAATTATATTGCTTGGGAAAAGCTGCTAATCGATTTCTTGAAATATCTTTTGTTTTTTTAGGAATGATTCTTTTTTTTAACAGGTGTGGATGTTAAAGGTCACACGGAAGTTCTGGTTGTTGGCTTCTGAGGTTACTGGAAAGCTGGTGGAATTAAGCACGTGCTGAGATGCTAGTAGGGAGCTAGTGATGGATTAAAATCCAACAATCCTCCACCTGTAGCACCTTAGGCCCCCACACCTTGGTGAAGTCCCTTCCAGTGAGCTCCCAAACACCAATATTCCTTATTTTGCATAACCTTGCCCCCTTACTCACTACAAATCATTCTTCCCTGTGCTAGTCTTGATCTTATTTCCTCAAAATAAAGAAAGGAGCTTCTGCCTGGTACCGATTCGAATGAAAACAGCTAATTATGATCAAGAACTAGCTCTTAGTGTTGAATTGAAACCCTGAGAAGTTTTAAATTTTCAAAGCCCTATGGCATGTGTAAACAATCTAGAAATGCATCATCATGGCCGATAACCTGAAAAATTGATTCACAGAAGAAAATATAGGTGGATATGTCACCCGAGAGTCCAGCCTTTGTCGAAGCACTTCCAAACATGGAAGAAAAAAAAAAATGTAATAAATCACATTAATAGAATGAAGAGGGAAAAAATGCATCACTTCAATTGATACAAAAAGGCATTTGATAGAGTCCAACACCCTCTCATGATAAGTAAGTTTCTCTTCCACTTGCAACACTCCTCCCACACTTAAGTCTCTTTTCTAGGTTCTTTTCCTAATTTCATGTTTTTCTCACTAGTTTCTGTCTGCTGTTTTCTTTTACTCAAGCAGAGCATTTCACACTGAAGTTTAAATGATTTTAAGGTTATTCTCATTGTAAAAGGCCTGGGCCAGAAAAAACAGGAAATACCTCCAAGAAATGAGTCTGTAGTAACAAGGCTTAGAGATTCAGAAGGCCCACGGAGGCTTGTTTGCATTGGTCTTGTTCACTGTAACACCACTGAGTTAAGAACTAAAATGTCAGTAGCCCCCAATTTACATTCATTTCTTACTTATCATTTACTGCTGCTGCTGCTAAGTCACTTCAGTCGTGTCCGACTCTGTGTGACCCCATAGACGGCAGCCTACCAGGCTCCCCCGTCCCTGGGATTCTCCAGGCGAGAATACTGGAGTGGGTTGCCATTTCCTTCTCCAATGCATGAAAGAGAAAAGTGAAAGTGAAGTCGCTCAGTCTGTCCGACTGTTAGCGACCCCATGGACTGCAGCCCACCAGGCTACTCCGTCCATTGGATTTTCCAGGCAAGAGTACTGGGGTGGGGGGCCATTGCCTTCCCCTTATCATTTACTACTTATAGGTTTTTAAAGAATTAAAATTCCTTTGTTAACACTGAAAAATTTTATCTGAGCCTCTGGGCTCATAATGTTTCTATTATCTGTTGAGGGAGAACACACCTTACAAAAGTTAACTGTGAATTCACTGAACTATTGTATGTTTCAGTCTGTATGTCATTGCTGACAACAGCACTGTATAACCTTCAGTTCAGGTCAGGTCAGTCGCTCAGTCGTGTCCGACTCTGCGACCCCATGAATCGCAGCACGCCAGCCCTCCCTGTCCATCACCATCTCCTGGAGTTCACTCAGACTCACGTCCATCGAGTCCGTGATGCCATCCAGCCATCTCATCCTCGGTCGTCCCCTTCTCCTCCTGCCCCCAATCCCTCCCAGCATCAGAGTCTTTTCCAATGAGTCACCTCTTCTCATGAGGTGGCCAAAGTACTGGAGTTTCAGCTTTAGCATCATTCCTTCCAAAGAAATCCCAG
>SJYX01008575.1:322575-385762 GCA_006410675.1 Oreotragus oreotragus | reverse complement strand
TTTTTTTTTTTTTTGGCCACACTGCATGGCACTGCAGCCATGAAATTAAAAGATGCTTGCTCCTTGGAAGAAAAGCTATGACCAACCTAGGTAGCATATTTAAAATCAGAGACATTACTTTGCCAACTTACTGCTCCACAGTCAAGGCTATGGTTTTTCCAGTAGTCATGTATGGATGTGAGAGTTGGACTATAAAGAAGCTGAGTCCCGAAGAATTGATGCTTTTGAACTGTGGTGTTAGACTCTTGAGAGTCCCTTGGACTGCAAGGAGATCAAAACAGTCAATCCTAAAGGATATCAGTCCTGAATATTCATTAGAAGGACTGGATGCTGAAGCTGAAACTCCAATACTTTGGTCACCTGATGCGAAGACCTGACTCATTGGAAAAGACTGTGATGCTGGGAAAGATTGAAGGTGGGAGGAGAAGGGGATGACAGAGGATGAGGTGGTTGGATGGCATCACTGACTCAAAGTCAGCATCACTGACTTTCATGGCTGCAGTGCCATGCAGTGAGGCAAAAAAAAAAAAAAAAAAGTTATTTTGTAAAGTCAGAATTAACTTTTCTAAAGCAAAAACCCTCCCTATCATTTATTTCCACATCTTTTCTATTTGTAAGAAGAGTAATGGATTATTTAAAGGAGCCCTGGCTAGAGAGTTCTAGGTGATGCCATAGACACATGAGTTTGAATAACCTCTGGGAGTCGGTGATGGACAGGGAAGCCTGGCCTGCTGCAGTCCACGGGGTTGCAAAGTCAGACACGACTGAGTGACTGAACTGAACTGCATGGCTTTTGGGAAATTGTTTCCCTGGTCAGGGATTGAACCTGGACCATTCAGTGAAACCCCAAAATCTTAATCATTAGGCCACCAAGGAATTCCCTAGAATGACTTTTTTAAAGAGCCCACTATTTTGTTTCATTTTGCATATGTTAATACATGTAAGTCTTAAATGATGCTTCTAAGGAGACACAATCTTCCTTTAAAAACAACAGCTAAGATTTGCTATGCATCAGTATGTGACAGGCTCTTCACATGGTAAATCTCACTTAATTCTGACAAAAATCCATGACATGATCATTACTAGAAATATCAGGCTCAGATAGTAAAGAATCTTCCTGCAAAGCAGGAGACCTGGGTTTGATTCCTGGGTTAGGAAGATCCTCTGGAGAAGGGAATGGCAACCCATTCCAGTATTCTTGCCTGGAGAATCCCATGGACAGAGGAGCCTGGCAGGCTACCGTCTGTGGGGTCACAGTGAGTCAGATCTGACTGAAGGAGCAGCTAATGCACAGAGAATATCCAAGCCTTAGGGAGGTTAAGAAAATTACTCAAGATGAAACAGGAGAGGGGGGGCAAGGCACAAACTTTAAAAGAATGATGTAGCCCAAGGACATGATATAAACTGACTAGAACCAAATGGGTCCAACATAGTGGATGAGATAAGTTCCACTAGACATTGAGCCTCAGTATACACTCATTGTAACATATCTGCAAGCTAAATGACACTCCCATGGGCGCCATGAAACTTTAAGGCCGATCATTAAAGACCAAAAAGTGTGTGGTGGACCAATTCCTGGAAATCTTTGCCCCTTCCCTAAAATAGTTGGGATAATCCTCCTGTTCATTAGCCTATGAAATTCCCCAGACTGTAAAAGCTAACCACATCATATTTTGAGGCCAGTCTCACATTTTGAAATGGTCTACCCTCTGTTTGTAGAGTGTGTTTCTCTCTCTAAATAAATCCACTTCTTACCTATCACTTTTTCGCTCATAATTCTTTCTGCGATGAGCCTCATTAAGTCCTGAAATCAGGTGTGTGATATCGGTAGGAAGACTGTGGGGTCTGGCCATGTTTGAGCCCTGGTACATGGGTTCAAGTCCTAATGTGAGGTGAACAGTTTTAAAGGTTACCCAGTGAGTGACTGGTAGAACCTGAAGTTGAACCTTGGCCATCCCACCTTGGTGTGACTGCTTGTAAACACCGTGCTCTTCCTAGTCTAATGTGCCCACAGCAATCTGTACATACATCCTCTACTGCAACTATTTGTTTACATTTTTCTCTCAGCCTTAAGGTGCTCCTAAGAAACATTCATGGAGGAGGAAATGGCAATCCTCTCCAGTATTCTTGCTTTGGAAAATTCCATGGACAGAGGAGCCTGGTGGGATATAGGCCATGGGGTTGCAAAAGAGTCAGATATGGCTTAGCAACTAAAGAAGACCATCGGAGAAGGCAATGACACCCCACTCCATTACTCTTGCCTGGAAAATCCCATGGATGGAGGAGCCTGGTAGGCTGCAGTCCATGGGGTCGCTAAGAGTCGGACACGACTGAGCAACTTCACTTTCACTTTTCACTTTCATGCATTGGAGAAGGAAATGGCAACCCACTCCAGTGTTCTTGCCTGGAGAATCCCAGGAATGGTGGAGCCTGATGGGCTGCCATCTATGGGGTCACACAGAGTCGGACACGACTGAAGCGACTTAGCAGCAGCAGCAGCAAGACCATGCTAACAATATTTTCAAGAGTATAGGATATTTTCTTACCTCTGTCATTTCTTTAAAAATAGCATTAAAAAAGATAAAATTATTTTGCCCAAACATTGTTAATAAAAAAAAGAAAAAGTAGCTAAAATTATTATATATCCAGGGCTTCTCTGAAAGACAAACATTATACATTGGCTTCTAATTTAAAATTGCTCATTTTATAAACATGACCTTGGTTGATCTTTGATGTAAAACAAATTTTATTTTCCTCAATTCTGTGATTAAGATATTTCCCACATTGAACAAATAATAAAATTTATATTTATGTTTTTAAAAAGTCATTCACTCATTCAACAAATATTTATTGAGTGCCTGCTATATGGCAGGCTCCTGCTTAATGCCAAGGATACAGTAGTGAATGAGACAGAAATGACTGGGTTCTACCCTCACGGAGTTTATATTCTAGTGGTTGAGACAGAAACAGACAAAAGCAAGTAATTAGTAGACAAATAAGATTATTGCAAGTTTTGGTGAGTACTAATGAAGGTGATTAAAATGGACAGCCAAGACTGAAACCACCAGGGTGGATGCAGTTTTAAATGGAGACAATGAATACAGGGATCATCAACCTGTGAAATGTAAAAGCAAGAGCATTATTCCAGATTTCTGGCTTGTGATCATTATCTCTTATTTATCTTTATCCTTGACATAGCACAGGCCTTGATGTTGTGGAATGAAAAGTTGACTAATCTCTGGCCCTTTTGGTCTTCCTCAGACTTCCAGGATGGCATATCCTCCCTTGATCAGTTCAAACTCAAATCATACTTCTGGACTCAGCACCAGTCCCATCTCCTCCAGGAAACCTTACTTAACAATCAAAATACTCTTCAACTATAAAGAAGGAAAGGTTGCCATTTGGGACAACATGGATGAACACTGAGGGAATTATGCCGAGTGAAATAAATCAGAGAAAGACAAATACTGTAGTGTCTGGGAGTCCCTGATGGCTTAGCGGTTAGGATCCAAACTTTCACTGCCATGACCTGGGCTCAATCTCTGATCAGGGAACTGAAATCCTGTAAGCTGTGTGGCCTGGTCAAAATGAAACAAACACTGTAGTATCTCACTGACATGCAGAATCCAGAAAAGTCAGACTCAGAAACAGAAAGTAGATTGGTGTTTGCTAAGCCCTGGGGGGTAGGGGAAATGAGATATTGGTTAACGGGTACCAGCTTCCAGTTATGGAGGAATAAGTTCTAGGGATCTAGTGTACAGCATGATGACTATAGTTTAAAATATTGTATTGTAGACAGCATATTAAAAAGCGGAGACATTACATTGCCAACAAAGGTCCATCTAGTCAAAGCTGTGGTTTTTCTAGTAGTCATGTATGGATGTGAGAGTTGGACTATAAAGAAAGCTCAGCACCGAAGCACTGATGCTTTTGAACTGTGGTGTTAGAGAAGACTGTTGAGAGTCCCTTGGACAGCAAGGAGATCCAACCAGTGCATCCTTAAGGAAGTCAGTCCTGAATATTCATTGGAAGGACTGATGCTGAAGCTGAAACTCCAATACTTTGGCCACCTGATGCAAAGAACTGACTCATTTGAAAAGACCCTGATTCTGGGAAAGATTGAGGGTGGGAGGAGAAGGGGACGACAGAGGATGAGATGGTTGGATGGCATCACTGACTCAATGGACATGAGTTTGAGTAAACTTTGGGAGTTGGTGATGGACAGGGAGGCCTGGCGTGCTGCAGTCCATAGGGTTGCAAAGAGTTGGACATGACTGAGCAACTAAACTGAACTGAATACTTGAAAATAGCTATAAGAGTAGATCTTAAATGTTCTCATCAAAAAAACAAATGGTAATTAGGTGAGGTGAAGGATATGTTAAATGTGTTAACTAATCTTATTGAGGTAACCATTTTGTAATATTTGTGCAACAAGTCATCACATTGTACAACTTAAAGTTATATGTCAATTTTATCTCAATAAGGCTGTGAAAAAAATATCATAACATTGGTAGCAAAGAAGGTGGTAAGCTCAAAAGCCCAGGACAAGAAAGCAAGATAGAGTAGGGAAACTCCCAAGTAGTTCATTATGGCTGGGCCTTAATATTTGAAGGAGACAATGATGACAGACAAGGTTGGAAGGCTGACAGTGGTCACATCATTCAGTCAGTAAACACTTACTGAGGATGTACAGTGTACTGGGTATTGGACATGTACACCTGATCCTTGTTTTCACAGACTCATAGTCAAGGATAGAGAGATAGACAATTGATAAACAACAAAAAATCATTTTTAAAAGTGCTAAAAAAAGGAATCAGTGGGGTGAAGAGATAAGGGAAAACATATTTCAGGTTGGGTGATCAGTGAAGGCCTAACTATAGACATGTTATTTACACTGAAAGCTGGGGGGATGAAAGGGAAAATTTTTCAGAGAAGCATTCCAGGCAGAGCAAACAGCTTGGCTCAAGTCTCTGAGATAAGAGAGAACTTGATACAACGAAGGAATTGAAAGAAGGTGGATATTGCTGGAGCTCAGTGATGAAGGAGTAGAATGTTGAGAAAAAAGATAGGCTAGCAAATGGAATATATTGATCATGGCCTTGTAGAAGTCTGTATTTCATTCTAAGTGCAAGGTAGCCAGCCACTGATGAGCTTTTAAAAGCAGCACGACATGATAGGGTTTCAGCTGCAGTACACTCATTCTGGCAAGCATGTGAAAATATATTGAAGAAGGACAAGACCACTTTTGTGAAAATTCCTTTAAAAGCATTGCATAAGCTAACCTATGCTATTAGAAGTCAGGACAGTGGTTATTTTTCCAGGGCGGTGACTAAAAGGCAGCATGAAGGGAGATTGGAAAGGTGCCGAAAATGTTCTTTTAAATTAAAATTTATTTTTGCGTTTATTTTTGGCCTCACTGGGTCTTCATTTCTGCTTCTGGGCTTTCTCTTGTTGCAGTGAGCAGGGTCTATGCTTCACTGTGGTGTGTGGACTTCTCATTTTGGTGGCTTCTCTGGTTGTGGAGTACTGGCTGTAGGACGTGTAGGCTTCATATAGTTGTGGCTCGCGAGTTCTAGAGTTCGAGCTCAGTAGTTAGGGTGCACATGCTTAGTGGCTCCATGGTGTGTGGGATCTTCCTGGACCAGGAATTGAACCTGTGTACCCTGAACTGGCAAGTAGATTCTTAACCACTGGACCACGAGGGAAGCCCCTGCTTTTTTTTTTTTTTTTTTTTTCTGTGAGTTGAATACATATGTATGTTTAGTTTGTGACTATCCAAGGTGTATACTTGAGATATGTGAGTTTTTCCATATGTGTCTTGTGCATGGGTGCTCAGTGGTGTCTGACTCTGCGACCACATGGATTGTGTAGCCCGCCAGGTGCCTCTGTCCATGGAATTTTCCAGGCAAGAATACTGAAGGGGGTTGTCAGTTTCTACTCCAGGGGATCTTCCTGACACAGGGATTGAACCCAGATTTCTTATGTCTTTTGCCTTGGCAGGCAGAGTCTTTACCACTGCATACTTCAATAAAAAAGATTTAAAGAAAAAGCTATCAAATGAAACTATGCTATATTCTTCAAAACTGTTGTTAGTGGGGGAAATGGACTTCCCTGGCAGTCCAGCAGTTAACATTCTACACTTCCAATGCACGGGGCAAGGGTACCATCCCTGATCAGAGAACTAAGATCCCACATGCTGCACAGCTTGGCAAAACCAAAAACCAACACATACACACACACAACAAAAAACAAAAAAGGCAGAGAATATGTTCCAGATTAATTCAAACTGAGAGGGAAAAGGAAGATGATGCCTAAACAGATGCCTGATCTTGAACCAGGAAATAAAACGCTACTATGTAAAGGGTATTATCGAGATAATTGGCAAAAATTGAATATGGACTTAATACGTGACCCATGAACTTCCAGATGTTCAAGCTGGTTTTAGAAAAGTCAGAGGAACTAGAGATCAAATTGCCAACATCCACTGGATCATTGAAAAAGCAAGAGAGTTCCAGAAAAATATCTATTTCTGCTTTATTGACTATGCAAAAGCTTTTGACTGTGTGGATCACAATAAACTGTGGAAAATTCTAAGAGAGATGGGAATACCAGACCACCTGACCTGCCTCTTGAGAAACCTATATGCAGGTCAGGAAGCAACAGTTAGAACTGGACATGGAACAAGAGACTGGTTCCAAATAGGAAAAGGAGTACATCAAGGCTGTATATTGTCACCCTGCTTATTTAACTTATATGCAGAGTACATCATGAGAAACGCTGGACTGGAAGAAGCACAAACTGGAATCAAGATTGCCAGGAGAAATATCAATAACCTCAGATATGCAGATGACACCACCCTTATGGCAGAAAGTGAAGAGGAACTAAAAAGCCTCTTGATGAAAGTAAAAGAGGAGAGTGGAAAAGTTGGCTTAAAGCCAACGTTCAGAAAATGAAGATCATGCATCAGGTCCCATCGCTTCATGGGAAACAGATGGGGAAACAGTGGCAGACTTTATTTTTTGGGGCTCCAAAATCACTGCAGATGGTGACTGCAGCCATGAAATTAACAGACACTTACTCCTTGGAAGGAAAGTTATGACCAACCTAGATAGCATATTCAAAAGTAGAGACATTACTTTGCTAACAAAGGTCCGTCTCTGTCTCTTATACACATCTAGATGTGTATAAGAGACAGCAATAAGGCTGTGACTATCCAAGGATACGGGTTCTGACTCTGACTTTGCCAGTCACTCACTAGCTGGCTGACCTTGGCCAAGTCCCTTGGTCTTCCTGGGCCTTATTATATCTTCCTCTGGGACTAGTGATAATACTGCCCAAGCCCTGGCAGGCTTGTAGCAGGGATTAGAGAAATGACGTGTACACTGCCAGGCATACAAGTAGTGCAGTCAAATTCGTAACATCCAGTGAAGGAAGGCTTGACTCCTAAGTGTGCCTGGCTGGGAATTTGTTACATCCATTTATATGTGGACCAGCTATTCCACCTCACGTTGAAAGTACTTGGAGGGGCTTCCCTGGTGGCTCAGTGGTAAGGAATCTGCCTGCCAGTGGAGGAGGCATGGGTCCAATCGGATTCTGGAACATCCCATATGCCATGGAGCAACTAAGCCCGGGTGCCATGACTACTGGGCCTGCATGCTAAAGCCTGTGTTCTACCGTGGGAGAAGCCACCACAATGAGGAGCCCACACCCCACAACTAGAGAGAGGCCTGAGTGCAGCTACAAAGACTCAGCAGAGCTGTAAATAAACAAAAAATAAAAAATGAAGTGCTTAGAACACTACCTGACTCAGGACTAGAAATCGGTAAATATTCGCTGCTGCTGTGATTGTTATTGTTGTCATTGTTGTCACCGTGATCTTTATTCAGAGAACATTCTGAGTCTGCCATAAAGCAAAGGAACCAAATGGCAATGTCAGAGAGCATTTGTAGAATCCGTTTTCTTTATGAAGTGTCATTAAAAGGATGCCATTGACAGTATTGGCAGCTTCATTAAGAAGTCTGTTGATGATGGTAATAAGGCTGGCACATTTGGGATGCAGATCGACACTTCTCAAGACAGAGGCAGAGCCTGGGCTTGGCACAGGGATGCCAGGATGTGGCTCGGGATCTGGGAAGGGCTGGGTGCCTGGGAGAGCGCGGTCTGGATGGAAGAACCCCTGCCTGGGATGGGAGCCTGGAGCCCTGGTGCCTGAATCCGAGAGAAAGACTAGAGACCGGTAGGGAACCTTTGCCATAAGCCTGGTGGGAGGGGATGGGAGTGGCTAAAGCAGGGACAGGGAGGCAGGGTCGGGGTTGGGGAAATGGCCATGACCTTCACCGAAAAGAGGAGGACCCTTCCTCACCAGTGACATCCTGAATCACATTCAGACTTGGTGCATCAGCAAAGCTGAACAGAAAAGAAGCAGTCAAGTGCTATCGGAACCTAGCTATTGGATAAGATTGGTGTGCATCATCTTGGCTATGGGGACAGGTCTATATGTAACTGGTGAGTGGCGCAGGGCATTGGGGACAGGTCTATATGTAACTGGTGAGTGGCGCAGGGCATTAACTGGTAAGCTAGGCCAATGTTGGGGTTGTCTTTGAAACCTTGAACTTGGTTCTGATCTGCCTCTTCCCTCTTCCCTTCCTCTTTTCATCTCCATCTCTGTGTCTTCCTGCCCTCTTTCCATTTTGTCTTCCAAGCAATATGTAGTCACATCTCCTTTGTGTTAGACCAGACTCTATGCGGAGCCTACAAATGGACATCGGTTTATTTTGTGGATTCCTGGTTGGGAATTTATTTATTTATTTAGCATCCTCATTCCAGCACAACATCTGCAAGTATAAAGTAGAAAATGGTCTTACTAGTCAGGAAGTAGAATTCAGTCATAACAACATTTGCTTTTTAAATGGGGAGCAGTCACTAATAGTGGTTTTAGAGATTGATCCCAGTTCATCCCACTGTCACTCTAAACACCTGTCAGTCAGTCCTGGCCTGCCTCTTGGTCTTTTATCTGATTCAAACGTGCATGTGTTTAGGGAATAGACTTGTACTCAAAATGTAAATAGGTGTCTTACTCTTCCTCTTAAAGCTATTACTGTGACGCTGGATATCTCGCTGTAGTTCAGGGTCTGTCAGCATCTACATTAAGGAGCCTTATTTTCTGAGGCTTAAAATGCCATTAAAATCTGTTTGACTTGGTTCTTTAAATGGTCAAATTATCCAAATTTCTTGAAGAAAATCTATCTGGCTCCTTAGTCATTGGTGAAAATATGCACATTCTTGGTTTTAGAAGGCTTGCTGTGTTTCCACGACTAATAAACTGACACTTTCCCCCTCCTGGCTGGAGTGCCTTTGGTTGTTTTGAGTTTCCTTTGTAAAACTCCCTCATGTATATCTGGAGGCTGTTGTTAATTTAGGTAGAAATTAAGGTTGTATGACATCATTTTCTGCATATTCGGGCCTCCCAGATTTTTGTAAAGAGAGAAGAGTGAAGTTATGTTAATAGAAGTTATGTGCCAGGAATGTGCATGTATCAAAACATGATCTCATTTAAATTGCACAATAATCTTTTGAAGTAAGGATTCTTATCTCTTTTTTTTTTTTGTAATTGAGGAAACAGAAGTTCTGAACCCAAATGGTGAGACTGTGGTTGAAAACCAGCATCTAAGCCCATGACCTTTGCACTCTACCATAATCCATCCTCAAAAATCTTTGTGATATTTGTGCTTATGCCGAAGAGCAACCAAGATCCAAAACCAAGGTCAAACATTTTAAGAGACTTCAGTAACTCCAGTGGTTTTGGTGGAATTCGTTTTCAAAGGTCAATCATATAGCGAACCACCGTCTGTCTTTTTTCTTCCTTCGATAAATACTCATTAAGCCCTATTGTCATCACACTTAAATAACTGTATTCATTTCTGCAATAATTTCCAGTTAATCGTTTCTGCTGCAAAGCTGTCGCACAGGTTACTCTCTCTTCTCGTGAAGCCCCCATCTAACCTTTGTCAGTTCTTTAGACCTAAGACCTGTCCTGGTTTGCCTGGAACAGTCTACACAGCTCATGCTGTTGGCCAGGATTAATTATCAACGGCTCCATCTTTTTTTCTTAAAAGCATCCTAGTTTGGATGGTAACAGATATGGTCACCTCCTGCAAGGGTCAAATCTAGACTTGATTCCTGAGATAACTTTCCCCAAGAATCCACCCCATAACATGAGGAGAGATTCCTCTAATCTCTTGTTATTTTTCTGATCAGTTCCTTCCAATCAGTCAATTAAGTATTCTCTGAATTTTGCACCTGTATATCTTTTTAATTTTTTAAAATTTTCTATTGGATTGGAATTGATTTACAATGTTGTATTAGTTTCAGGTGTTCATCAAAGTGATTCAGTTATGTGNTTTCTCATGATGTACTCTGCATATAAGTTAAATAAGCAGGGTGACAATATACAGCCTTGATGTACTCCTTTTCCTATTTGGAACCAGTCTGTTGTTCCATGTCCAGTTCTAACTGTTGCTTCCTGGCCTGCATACAGATTTCTCAAGAGGCAGGTCAGGTGGTCTGGTATTCCCATCTCTCTCAGAATTTTCCACAGTTTATTGTGATCCACACAGTCAAAGGCTTTGGCATAGTCAATAAAGCAGAAATAGATGTTTTTCTGGAACTCTCTTGCTTTTTCCATGATCCAGCAGATGTTGGCAATGATCTCTGGTTCCTCTGCCTTTTCTAAAACCAGTTTGAACATCAAGAAGTTCACGCTTCATGTATTGCTGAAGCCTGGCTTGGAGAATTTTGAGCATTACTTTACTAGCATGTGAGATGAGTGCAACTGTGTGGTAGTTTGAGCATTCTTTGGCATTGCCTTTCTTTGGGATTGGAATGAAAACGGAACTTTTCCAGTCCTGTGGCCACTGCTGAGTTTTCCAAATGTGCTGGCATATTGAGTGCAGCACTTTCACAGCATCATCTTTCAGGATTTGAAATAGCTCTACTGGAATTCTATCACCTCCACTAGCTTTGTTCGTAGTGATGCTTTCTAAGGCCCACTTGACTTCACATTCCAGGATGTCTGGCTCTTCACGAAGTGTCGGACATGACTGAGCGACTGAACTGATGATAGTATTGAATGAATGTTACATTTCTTGAATTTTATAATCGAATTATGACCACAAAAAAGACAGGGAAGCCTGGCGTGTTCCAATCCATGGTCGCAGAGTCAGACACGACTGAGCGACTGAACTAAACTGAAGAGATAGTCCTGGGCTTCCCAGGTGATGCTAGTGGTTAAGAACCAGGCTGCCAACGGGCAGGAGACCTAAGAGAGGCTGGTTTGATCCCTGAGACAGGAAGATCCCGTGCAGGTGGGCATGGCAACCCACTCCAGTATTCTTGCCCAGAGAACCCCAGTGACACAGGAGTTTGGCAGGCTACAGTCAGTACGGTAGCAAAGAATGGGACAAGACTGAAGTGACTTAACACACACACACAAAATGAATAAACTCAAGACATATTTTGGAAGTAGAACTGACAAGACTGGTTAATTGATAAAGCAAGAACACGGATCACTTACGTAAACAAACCCTCCCCAAAAGGCCCAAGCTAGCCCCTCCCTTTCCCTAGTGTTCCAGGAGGAGGAAGTGAGGAAACGGAAGCAACCGCCAAGTTGCCGGCAAGCTTCCAGTCTGGCGTCGCAAAGAGGCCGTAAATCGGAGTACTCTGGCCTCTCCCCCGTGATGGGCGGTCCTGGAGAGTGACAGAAGCCAATGGCGAGCGACTCGTAGGGCACTCACCCAAAGGCTCTGGACCTGGGCGGGGTTCTTTGCCACGAGGCTTGCTAACGCCGGTACCCGCATTTCTGCCGCGGTTTGGGCATTTCTGCCAACGTGGGTAGAATCTCTGCAGAGCAAGTGGACTTTAAACCCAAAGTGCGAGGGCAATACGTGAGGGATGGGCCCCGCACCTGCGAGAGCGGAGCATCGCGGAACTGCTGGGGAGCCGGAGGTGGGTGAGCGGCCTGGGAGGAAGGGATGCGCAGCGTGCCGGAGATAGCAGAACCTAACAGCTTGCTAGCGAGGGACACGAGAGTGGCCCCTTAGGGAAGAGCCTCATTTCCCCCGATACTTCCAGCTTAGGTTACCGAGGCGGGGCTTGCTAAGGGAGGTAGAACTTGGCTTTACCTGCAAAGTAGTAAAGCCTATGGACCGTCTCTGTTCGTTAGCTCTACACCTTGAAACTGAAGAGACCCGCCCCATTCCCTTCCGCGGCTTGGGTCTTTTCCCTAAGTCCTTCTGGACCTTGGGCAGGATTTTCTCCCCTCCTGTGTCTAGTTTTGTGCTCCCCACGTGGTGGCAGTCCTGGTGCGCTACAGTAAGTCTCTTCCGGCTGTGGAACCATGGAGGGGGGCGGAGCCCAGGGCTGCAGAAGGTTTGGGATCCCGCAGACCAGAGTTTGAAGGCTGCTCACAGTTTAATCATACCAACTGGAACCACAAGCTCAACGGAGCTTCGTTCAGGTGTTTGTTTTCTGTTAGGATCAGTATAAGGATTGATTTATTGAGTATATCCTTCAGAGCCAGTAGGCTCCATCACTGAGCACTTAATGTATACTGATAGAGCCTATAGTCAGGGCTTGCTGGGGCAGGGGGTGCGTGTGTGTAACCTGGCAGGATTTGGACAGAGCAAGAGTGGGCTTGGTATTTGCGACGTTCCAGAAGTAACTCAGCAGAAGAGAAAGCCTTGTTACTTGGAAGTACAAGGAGCTCAGGCATTGCTTCCAGGGCCCATTCAGCTAGTACCCCTATGACTCCAAGCAGAGTTACATGCTTGTGCTGTTAGACAGATGGGAACCCTCAACTCAAGAAGTTTTCAGTCTAGAGCTCGCTTCAGTAAGTTCTTTTAACTAAAAATTACTCTGGGTTTTACGCAATCTGATTCCTGTTCAAGAGAGGCCAGCCAAGATCAACCATTTGGAGCCAAGGTTATCCCAAAATACTCTTATGGGTGTGGGGCCTGGTGCCATTCTAAGTTTTGAGACATTCCTTTCTTTCATTAACAGACTGCTGGTGACTATATAACATCCAGCTGAATACTAGCAGACGGGTACTCTTTCTGCCCCCTTCTGATGCCTATGTCAGAAGCTTTCTCTATCTCCTTTATACTTTAATAAAACTTTATGACACACACACACAAAAAAAAAGAGGCCAGGAGCAGGTGAAGCTTTTACCTGCATCTGGTCCTGGTGGCACGTCAGGCAGTGGATGCTGGCTGTCTGTGGTGTCACCCTGGCTTCACCCTCTCATTGGCCACAGGTGATGGAGTCAGCTCTGGAAGGCACAGGCGAAGAGGGGAAGAAGAAATCCTTAAAGAAACGTGAGATGGCTGGGTCTCCAGGGGAAGGCCTCCTGCAGCCCCTGAAGCTCAGCCGGGCAGAACTGTACAAGGAACCTACCAATGAGGAGCTCAGTCGCCTTCGGGAGACTGAGAGTCTGTTCCATTCCAGCTTGCTTCGTTTACAGGTACTGTTGGGTGGTTGGGGCTTGGGTTAGAGGGATGGGCCGAGACCCTGAGGCTGAAGTACTACTCTCTCCTGCACCATCTTACAGGTAGAGGAGTTACTAAAGGAAGTGAGGCTGTCAGAGAAGAAGAAAGAGCGGATTGACGCTTTCCTACGGGAGGTCAACCAGCGGATCATGAGGGTGCCCTCAACCCCTGAGACAGAGGTAAGTCAAGTAGTGGAGGGAACTGGAAAGCCCAAACAAGGTCCTCAGGGACCTTGCTATTCTTTGAAGGGGATGGGGTGCTAGGGAGCTCGTTCTCACTGCCAGGAGGCTCAGCGGGAAGCGCAGCCACTTATTTGTTTATTCAGCAAACACTTCTGTGCCTTGCAGTAGTTGTGTTCTTTGGATGCATCGCTCAGTCTTGTCCGATTCTTAGCGACCCCATGGACTGTAGCCTACCAAGCTCCTCTGTCCATGGGAATTCTCCGGGCAAGAATACTGGAGTGGGTTGCCATGCCTTCTTCCAGGGGTTCTTAGGATACATCAGTGAACAAAGCAGCCTGCGTTCTAGTGTTGGAATATGGACAACAATATAATGAACATGACAAATAAACTGTATGGCAGTGTTAGAAAGTGGTGGTAAGCACAATGGAAGAAGGAAGAAGGACACATTAAGGGGATCATGGGATTATCAGAGGATGAGAGTGGTTGGCAACTTTAAATAGGGTGATTGAGGTAGGCCTTACAAAAGTGACATTTGTGTAAAGAAAGTGAGTCAGCCATGTAGATATTTAAGGGAAGAAGAATATTCCAGGAAGGGGAAACAGCCAACACAGAGGCTCAAAGGCAAGAATAGGTCTGGTACTTCTTTGGAATGAGTGAAGGGAAGATAGAAGGAGGTCAATTTAGAAAGGTAATGGAGGAAGTGGGTATATCATGCAGGGCCTTGTGCACCAGAACAAGGACTTTGAGCTGTTGCTTTGGGGCTTCCCTGGTGGCTCAAATGGTAAAAAATCTGCCTGCAATGCAGGAGACCTGAGTTTGATCCCTGGGTCAGGAAGATCCCCTAGAGAAGGGAATAGCAATCCACTCCAGTATTCTTGCCTGGAGGATTCCATGGACAAAGGGGCCTGGTAGGGCTACAGTCCACGGGTTGCAAAGAGTTGAATACAACTGAGGGATTAACACTTTGGATGAGATGGGGATAACTACAGCATTTTTGTTTTGGTTTGTTGTTGTTTTATAAAGTGATTTTGTGATCTAACTTCAGTTTTAAGAAGTTCACCCAGACCATTAAAAGTAGAATGGAGGGGAACAAGGATGAAATCAGGGAGACTAGTTAGGAACCTGTGCAGTGATCCACGGAAAAACGGCTCAGACTTGGATAGAGTAGAGAAGTGATCAGTGTCTGGATACCTTTTGAAAGTGAAATGGGTGCTTTTTTCCCCTTAACCTATATGCATTTATTTGCCTGCACTGGGTCTTAGTTGTGGCATGCTCACTCTTGGTTGCAGCATGTGAGATCTAGTTCCCTGACCAGGGATTGAAGCCACACCCCCTGCACTGGGAGTGCAGAATCTTAGCCACTGGACCATCAGGGAAGTCCCAAAATGGGGGTTCTTAACAGAGATGAGTCAAGGTGATTTAAACATTTTTAGCTTGAGCAGCTAGTATGGAGTTGCCTTAATGGGGAAGACATACTTATAGGAAGATCAGGAGCTTGGTTTCAGACGTTTTGACATTGAATTTGAGATGTCTACTAGACATTAAGGGGACATGTTAGGAAGGTAATCAAATATGTGTCATTGTCTCTGTTCCTGCAGCTGACCAACCAGGCATGGCTCCCAGATGGGGTTCAAGTCCCTATCCACCAAGTACCCTATACTGTGAAGGGCCGTTTCCGTTTCCTGCCCCCAGCCCAGGTCACTGTTGTGGGAAGTTACCTCCTGGGCACCTGCATCCGGCCGGACATCAATGTGGATGTGGCACTGACCATACCCAGGGTAAGATCCAGAGTTTGGGATGGAGAGGTCTGCCATTTCACCACCTACAAATCCTGGATCCCTTTCTTTTTCCCACCTCGCACTTGCCAGAGGATTGAAATCTGAATTTTGAATCCAAAGAACAGACCACTGCAGTTGTCTTGAAGGAGCAGCACTTTGCCTTCCTCATCTAAGATATGGTGTTGCTGGCCTTGACTTTGGCATCCTCGCCAGCAGATGGGGTTGCCAAGCTTTGCTCTCACTTTGGCTTCATCTTGGCCCCCAAGTCCTCCATCAGCAAACAATTAAGCAACTTGGCCGTCTCTCTCTCTTCTCCTGACCACCTCCAGGAGATCCTACAGGACAAGGATGGGCTGAACCAGCGCTACTTCCGCAAGCGTGCCCTCTACCTGGCCCACTTGGCTCACCACCTGGCCCAGGACCCACTTTTCGGCAGTGTTCGCTTCTCCTACCCGAATGGCTGCCACCTGAAACCTTCGCTGCTGCTGCGGCCTCACGGTGGGAGGCACACACTGGGTGGAAGGCACAGTATGGGGTGATGGACAGATCTGGTAGGGGAGGCACAGGGGCCTTAAGTCCATGGTGAGAGAAGACCTGGGCCTCAAGTCTCATTGGAAAGGTATTGGGACCTCAAATTCTGAGGTGGGCAGGTATGGGGCCCTTATGTGGGGGGATGGTGCAGGGGCTTCTCTGACTCCAGGGTGGCTGCAGCGTCTTAGCATCACCTGTCTCCCCCCAGGGAAGGATGAACGTTTGGTCACTGTTCGTCTGCATCCCTGCCCTCCACCTGACTTCTTTCGTCCATGCCGCATGCTGCCGTCCAAGAGCAATGTGCGCTCTGCCTGGTACCGAGGGCAAAGTCCTCCAGGGGATGGTGAGTAGACAGTGATGTCAAGGCTGGGTTGGAGGAAAGGGTATTGTGGGGCCCTGTCCTCTCATGGCTTCCCCTTTCTTCCCACAGATAGCCCAGAACCCCCCACCCCCCACTACAACACATGGCTCCTGCAGGACACAGCCCTTGAATCCCACGTGCAGCTGCTGTCGGCTGTGCTGGGCTCAACCTCAGGACTGAAGGATGGGGTGGCACTTCTGAAGGTCTGGCTGCGGCAGCGGGAACTGGACAAGGTGAGCTGGAAGCGAGTTACCCTGGGCCTCGCTGAGTGGTGGGCTGGCTCTGAGCTTTGGTCTCTCCATCTGTTTCTCTCTCAGGGCCTGGGAGGATTCAGTGGGTTCCTTGTCTCCATGGTGGTGGCCTTCCTCATGTCCACACGCAAGATCCACACCACCATGAGCGGCTACCAGGTGCTGAGAAGCACCCTGCAGTTTCTGGGTGAGGCAGCTGGACTCAGAAAGGCCAAGGGTCCTGATCATCCCCATCAGGGATCATTTGCTTTATTGTCCTTAGACAGAGGAGTAAAGCAAACCTCAGAGGCAGACAGTTGCAGTCACCTGTCTGGAGGGTGGGTGTCATGGGGACTGGGTCCTTAGAAAGGGGGATTCCTTCTGACACAACCACCTTCTCTGGTTCATTTCAGCCAGTTCAGATCTGACCGTCAACGGGATCAGTTTATGCTTCAGCTCAGATCCCTCCCTGGTGAGTAGGGCAGTGCTGAGTCTGGTCTTCCAAGGTGGTGCTAGTGGTAAAGAACCCACCTGCCAATGCAGGAAACATAAGAGACAAGGGTTCGATCCCTGGGTTGAGAAGATCCTCTGGAGGAGGCCATGGCAACCCACTCCAGTATTCTTGCCTGGAGGATCCCATGGACAGAGGAGCCTGGTGGGCTAGTCCACAGGATCACAAAGAGTCGGGCATGATTGAAGTGACTTAGCACACACACACAGGTCTGGGCCCAGAGCCCTGAAGTTAAAGCCCAGCCCTGACTGGCTTCTCTATCCCTCTCCCTCTCCCAGCCAGCCCTGGCTGACTTCCACCAGGCCTTCCCTGTTGTCTTCCTGGACTCCTCGGGCCGTCTTAACCTCTGTGCTGATATCACTGCCTCCACTTACCACCAGGTACCAGTTGTCTCCCACTGTCCTGAGTTCCCCCAGTGTCCCAGCCCAGCCCCTGTCCCTTCTGCCAGCACCAGGACACCAGCAACTCCTCTCTAGAGCGTGTCTCTGCATCTGGGCCCTGGGTTCAGTAAGGGGAGAGAGCAGTGCTGGTGGTCTCACATGGCGGGTTCCTTGCTTGCTCCATGACCCCAGGTGCAGCACGAGGCTCGGCTGTCTATGGCACTGCTGGACAGCAAAGCTGATGATGGATTCCAGCTGCTCTTGATGACTCCCAAACCCATGATCCGGGCTTTTGACCACATCCTGCAGTGAGTTTCAGGGTGATAGAGTGAGTCCTGTTGCCTCAGGGCTAGTGAGGGGACCAAGGTCTTCAGACTGGTGCTCTGGTCGATCTCCCTAGTGATGGCGGGGGTAATACCTGGGGCCAGCAGTACTTGATGCCCCCTCTTTGTCCCTCCCTGCCCCCACAACCCCAGCCTCCGTCCGCTGAGTCGCCTGCAGGCAGCATGTCACCGGCTGAAGCTGTGGCCAGAGCTACAGGATCTCGGTGGGGACTATGTCTCAGCGGCTTTGGGCCCACTCACCACCCTCCTGGAACAGGGCCTGGGGTCCCGGCTGCAGCTGCTGGCCCACTCGCGGCCCCCAGTCTCAGAGGTGAGGTGGGGTGGGTTGGGGAGTTTGTGGGACTGAGAGAGGAAGATCCTGGGACCCAGGAGATACACAAGACGCCCCATCCCTCTAACTAGAAAGGGAGTTTCCTGACCCAGCTGGGAGGAACTTGAACTGAGCTCAGCCTCTCTACACCCTGCAGTGGGACATCAGCCAGGAGCCACCAAAGCACAGAGATCCAGGCGTCCTGACCCTAGGGTTGCTCCTCTGGCCTGAGGGGCTGACCAGTGTTCTTGAGCTGGGTCCTGAGGCTGACCAGCCTGAGGTGAGCAGCTGGGAGTCTCAGGAGTGATTTTTCCCTGTCTTGGGAAGCACAGTGTGTGTACTGGCAGGTGTGGGGTGAACTATCCTCTTGCCACCTGGCTCGAGGCCTGTCAGGAGATTTCTGACAGAACCCCTTCCTTGTTGATCTCTCCCACCATCGTCTTCTCCCTAGGCCGCCAACTTCCGCCAGTTCTGGGGCTCTCGCTCCGAGCTTCGGCGTTTCCAGGATGGAGCCATCCGGGAAGCTGTGGTCTGGGAGGCTGCCTCTATGGCCCAGAAGCGTCTCATTCCCCACCAAGTGGTCACTCATCTCTTGGCACTGTGAGTGTTAGCATCTGAATGCCAGGAGGTGGGCTTGGGCTGCAGAGCCTTTTAGGAGGCTCTGGCCCAAGCTTTTGGGGTGAGCTGCTCACATCCAGCAGTTCTCTCCCTGGCCCCCAGTGCCCATACTCTCTGCCCCTTTTCTAGCCACGCTGACATTGCAGATACCTGTGTCCACTATACGGGGGGCCTCCTGGATGCACTGATCCAAGGCCTGAAAGAGGTGAGGGCCCTGGTTCAGGGCTGGGGTCAAGGCGAGGGACAGTTGGGTGAATAGCCTGTGTGGCTGGATTTGGGGAGGGCGTGAATGGGACTGGAGAGTCCCCACCTCCTTAGCTAGGCTGCACTTCCTTGAGTGTCCAGCAGGGGGCCCTCTGGCTCTGCAGCAGCAGCCTGAGCCAAGGCTGTATCCCAGTTGGTCCTGCCCTCCTGATGGTCTTTTCTCCCCTCAGACCTCCAGCACCGGTGAGGAGGCCCTGGCAGCTGCAGTGCGTTGCTACGATGACCTCAGCCGCCTGCTGTGGGGCCTGGATGGTCTGCCGCTGACCGTGTCTGCCGTGCAGGGAGCTCACCCTGTGCTGCGCTATACTGAGGTCAGGAGCAGGGAGCCCTTTCCACTGGGTGACACCCCCCTCTGCCTCACTCACCCAGTACTCTCCCTTCCAGCTCCCCGTCCTCTTCCTCAGCCTCCCTTCTCCCACAGGTGTTCCCGCCAACCCCAGTCCGTCCAGCCCACTCCTTCTATGAGCAGCTGCGAGAGCGGGCCTCACTGTTGCCCCGGCCTGACAAGCCCTGCCCAGCCTACGTGGAGCCCATGACTGGTGAGGGAGCTCTTGCAAGGGGCTGAAAGGGACTGCGCTATACCCCAGGCCGTAGACTGAGGCCTCTCCCTCTTCTCCACAGTGGTGTGTCACCTGGAGGGCAGTGGGCAGTGGCCCCAGGATGCCGAGGCCATTCGCAGGGTCCGTGCCGCCTTCCAGCTGCGCCTGGCGGAGCTGCTGACTCAGCAGCATGGGCTGCCATGCCGTGCCACAGCCACGCACACCGACGTCCTCAAGGTTAGGTGGGCACTGGGCGGGGATACTGGGGGAGGAAGGGACAGGGCTGTCAGGGTGCCCCATCTCCCATCCCCTCCCCTCTTCCAACAGGATGGGTTTGTGTTCCGGATCCGTGTGGCCTACCAGCGGGAGCCGCAGATCCTGAAAGAGACGCGGAGCCCCGAGGGGATGATCTCACTGAGGGACACCCCCGCCTCCCTCCGCCTCGAGAGGGACACGAGGCAGTTGCCCCTGCTCACCAGCGCCTTGCATGGGTAGGGCCACCTGCACAGGCTCTCATAGACCCTCTTCCAGTCCCATCCTGCTCGCCTGGCCATCTGTCTGGAGAGTTAGGCCAGTTAGGGATACGAGTGCTGGGCTGGAGTCAGGCAAGCGCTAGAAGTGCTAGGATTCTAGCCCTGCCACTTAACTAACTGGCTTTGGCCCTTGAGCCCAAATCCTCCCCCACACACACCTGATTTTTCTCATTTGTAAAATCGTAATCATGCTAGGAACAACTTTTTGAGGTATTAGGAAGACATGAGATCATACATGAATGATCATATAGCACATTAGTGCAGAGGCCAGTGTTGGGTGAAAGTTAAGTGAACAGTTGCAGTCGGGCTGAAAGTCTGTCCTTGGGCCCACATACCTGCGCCTCACCGCCTCTATCTACTCTCTTCTTCACACAGGCTCCAGCAGCAGCACCCAGCCTTTTCAGGTGTGGCTCGGCTGGCCAAGCGGTGGGTGCGTGCCCAGCTCCTGGGTGGGGAGCTCACCGATGAGAGCCTGGACCTGGTGGCTGCTGCCCTTTTCCTGCACCCCGAGCCCTTCACCCCTCCCAGGTGATGCCTTCCACCTTTCCCCTAGCCAGGAAGTTCCCCTGGGGTCAGCTGTCATCCTTCCTGCTTCAGTCCACATGGGAGAGGTGGCCGAAACTAGGGGCAGAAGGGGTTCTAAGACACCCCCATCCCCCGCAATCCAGACTAAGGGCTCTAGGCTCCCCAGACTGTGGGGGGCTGGGCACATGTGGCTGGGCCCCTGACACTTTGCTCACTCCTTCCTCTCAGCTCCCCCCAGGTGGGCTTCCTTCGGTTCCTTTTCCTGATATCAACCTTCGATTGGAAGAACAACCCCCTAATTGTCAACCTCAACAATGAGCTCACTGGTAAGTGGTATGATGAAAGTCAGACTACCGGAAGAACTACCCTTTGTGGGTTGCAGAGGCGGGCAGGCAAGGGTTTTCCCTGTCAGTCTGTTAGGTTTTCTCTCTGCTTACCCCACCCAGGATGTCTACTCCTGATTCTGGCTGCCTAGGGGTGGGGAAATGTTAAGGAGGAAGAGGACCAGATCCAACCTTCAGGGAGCTCTGAGACTGTAGAGATGTGGTTTGCCCACATGATGATCAGAAACAGAATGCACTGGGGGCAGTGAGCAGGCTACCTAGGGGACTGTGGAGGGAAGAGGAGAGAAGAAGGACTCTGCAGCCCAGGTCGGAAGTCTTAAGGTGGGGAAGCAGGGAACTGTGTGGGTGGGGGTCACACCCAGGCCTCAGAGTGCGAGTGATGACTTCTGTTTGTAACGTGAGGAGCTCCTGGTCCCAGCAAAGAGGAGGGTGTCCGCTTTCTAATTCCCCAGGTGTGTGGGAGCCCAGGGGAGGAGGGGGCCAGGGGCAGGCCTCAGCTTGTGCAAGCCCGGAAACTAGACCAGGATGCCAGGCAGTGGAAAATTCTGCTTCTGGGCCCAGGCTGAGAGTTCACCACCCTGCCTGATAGAGGCAGATGCGGTGTCCCTTTCATCACTTACACCATGTGGGGGATGTTGGAGACTCCCTGTGGTGGGCACAGTGGGAGGACTTGGAACAATAGAGGGTGTCTGGGGAGAGGGGTCAGCTGACCCAGGACCCCTTCTAATTCACAGCGGAAGAGCAGGTGGAGATCCGCAGTGTCTTCCTGGCAACCCGGGCAAAGCTCCCCGTCATGGTCATCGTTACCCCCCAAGATCGCAAAAGCTCTGTGTGGACACAAGATGGACCCTCGCCCCAGGTTTCGTTGCATTCCTGCTCCCAAATGTGTAGTTTTCTTCCTCAAGGAAAAAGCAGGCCCAGCCTGAGCTAAGAGAGGCCCGCGGTCAGGTCTGACCTGCGTGACCTGTGTGTGCCTCCCCAGATCCTCCACCAGCTGGTGGTCCTGGCAGCCGAAGCCTTGCCTGTCCTAGAGAAGCAGCTTATGGATCCCCGGGGGCCTGGAGACATCAGGGTAAGCCCCTGACCTAGACTGACTCTGGGGGCTCATGGGGCTCTGCCTTTGAGCCATGGAAGCCCAGAGTTCTTGGGCCCTTGTTCGGTGAGACTGAATTCAGAGAAGGCACCATAGCTTCCAATGATGCCTGGCTGTGGAGGCTGGAGGAGGACTGTGGCCCCAGCTTCGCTCTTGTAGCTCACCCCACGATCCTCCTGCGGAACCCAAGCTGCCACCAGCGAGGCCCTGGTGTTCCCACCTTGAAATGAGCATTTGGGCCCCTAATCGGGGGTCAGACAGAAGGGAAGGAAGGAAGTAAAGGGCCTGTGAAGGGGTTTGTGGTCCAGTTTCCAACTCCCCAGTGCGCACTGCTGAGCCCTCCCTGCCCTTCTTCAGACCGTGTTCCGACCACCATTGGACATGTACGACGTGCTGATCCGCCTGGCTCCCCGCCACATCCCCCGGCACCGCCAAGCCGTGGACTCGCCGGCTGCCTCCTTCTGCCGGGGCCTGCTCAGTGAGCCGGGGCCCTCCTCTCTTATGCCCGTGCTGGGCTATGATCCGCCTCAGCTCTACCTGGCACAGCTCAGGGTAGGTCCTTGAGGGCTGGCTGGCCCTGGGGAGGAGGCTTCCAGGTGAGCTGGGGCCGTGGCGTTGGCTCTCAGGTTCCCACCTGTCGTCTTTTTCCTGTCTTGCCCTTTCCTAGGAGGCCTTTGGACACCTGGCTCTTTTCTTCTATGACCAGCATGGTGGAGAGGTGATCGGTGTCCTCTGGAAGCCCACCAGCTTCCAGCCCCAGCCCTTCAAGGTGAGCTGGCTGGTGACAGTTGTCTGTTCGTGAATGTGCATATGTGTTCCGTGTGGGCGTGTGCGCCTGTGTGTGGCTCCACAGGTGACCCTGTGTCAGGTATGAGGCGTATGTGTCTTGGTGTCTCTGCGTATGCCTTTCATGACACTTCAATCCATATGTCTCTGGCTCCCCCAGGCCTCCAACACAAAGGGACGCATGGTGGTGTCTCAAGGCGGGGAGCCAGTGATGGTGCCCAATGTCGAAGCCATTCTGGAGGACTTTGCCATCCTGGGCGAAGGCCTGGTCCAGGCTGTGGAGGCCCGAAGTGAGAGGTGGACCGTGTGACCTCCAGCCTAGGAGCAAACTAGATGGACAGACCTCTGGAGCAAGATGTCAGTGGCATGACCACCCTCACTGTGGATAGACCCTCCAAGGAGGGCTTGCTGGCCCGAGCACGCTGACTTGTCCCCGACAAATCCCCATCGTGATTTCCTGTCTGATGCCCCAGCACTGGGACAGGGGCCATGGTGGCCCGTGCAGTCCCCTGGACCTGACTCGAAGAGAACTGGGGGTCAGCTCAGAGGGGACACCGAATGAACCCAGGAAATCCAGCTACTTGTCAGCCTGGCCTGGGCCTTTTGTTCCTTCTCAGGTTGTCCTAGAAGTCCAGAGAGGAGACTGTGTGCCCAGGGCTGAGGCTCTGTCCCCACTCCTCTGCCAGGATGTGGGCCTTGACCTCAGTATGCTCTTCTCTGCAGCATCAGGGCTTTTAACTGGGGCCCAGAGAAGGTGTGGCACTGCCTTAGGGTCATAGGGCGGCAGCACTAAGCAGAGGAGAGGGGGCTTCACGCGGTGAAGAGACCGCACTGAAGGGGCACAGTGCCCTCTTGTATTGGTTCCGCTGCTTCCCAGAATGGGGACATGGAAAAGCACAGAAAACCGGAAGGGGCTGGGTGGGCGAAGTGGCGAGAGGGACTGGTAGTCCCCCATCCAGGAGAGGCAAAAAGCACTGAATGCTGCCCTGGCCTCTGGTGTTGGAGGCTCCATGCTCCCGCCTTGGGGGTGCAGAGGTGAGCGGGACCAAGACCTGCTCTCCAGGAGCTCCAGTGCCCTGAGGGAGGGAGTGCTGCTTCCTTTCAGCCTGGTCCACACCCCCCCTCCCAGCAGCTTCTCCCTAATCATGGCTGTTTTTCCAGATTCAGCTCAGTGACTCTTCCTTAAACCCTTCCCTCGCCCTCAGCCTAAGGTGCTCTTCCTTTGAAACATCAAAGCAATTACTGTCCATTCACTTCTCTTCACAGTCACGTACAGTGGCATAAACTCTTCTCTTGTCTTAAATTCTGATTTAAACTTAGATCATTTTAAGTTCCCCATGGCTTCGGCTTTTCTGCCTTTTCCACATGGTTTCAACCTTGTCTTCTTCAGGTCAGCTCTTTGGGGGCAGGAAACATATTTGAACAGATTTCATGACAGCTAGTACAGTGCTCTGCCCAAGCAGGATGCAGGTGTGGGCAGAAGGGTCCCCCTGGCTCACTCAGGCAGATGGAGGGCAGGGCAGGCCTCCAGAAGACTTCAAGGAAAAGAGAATCCTGATTTGTGATCTCTGCCTAGAATGGGTAAGGTTTTGATGGTGAAAGGCCTGAGAAGTAATAAAAAGTTGATGTTGGGACTTCCCTGATTGGTCCAGTGCTTAGGACTCCACAGGTCTCACAGCCAAGGGCCCAGGTTCAATCCCTGGTCAGGCAGGGAACTAAAATCTCGAGTTAAGCAGTGCAGCCAAGAAAAAAAAGTTGATGTTTGTTGAGTGTCTACCTAATAAGGGCTGGGTGTGCTTTGTTATTTTCCATATCTTACATAAGGAAATTGATTATACAATCATACCAGCCTTATGAAGTACTGCTTTTCCTCATTATCCTCATATTCTGAGTGAGGGAACAGGTTCAGCAACAGGCGGGGGCCTGTTTGTAGAGGGACTTTGATGCTTGGCTAGCTAGCTTTATCCTCAAGATGCTTAACCACATACGGGAACTCTGATTTCCAGTTTTGTCCCAATTCTGTCAGTCTTTGTGAATCTGTGTTGATCCCTGCCTGTCACTGTAGTGGGACAGCTTGGTCTGGGGTTGAAACTAGCATAGGAAATACACTGATGGACTGTGTGAACTGAGGTCTGTGTCCATCTCCCTCCCTGTGCCATTCATGAATTCCAGACCTCAGTGCACCAGGCTGGATTTTCAGGGAGATGCCAGAGATGCAGTCCCAGCCCTCACAGAGCCCCGCAGTTTGTGGTTGTCCCTGGCTTCTCAGCTTCCCTTTCCTTTGGTCCCTCAGGTGCTTTCTCCATAGTTTCTCCATGGGCTCTGGGGAGAGGCATGGGATGCCGGCTGTTTCAAACCATCCTGCATCATTCCAGAGGCGGCTTCAGGCCTATAGCTTCTTACACAAACCCAGTGCAGGGAGGGGTTGGAATCTGCTCCCAGGTAAGCCCATGGCTCCAGGAAGTGCAGACACCAGTCCCCCATCAGGGGAATGAGATTGGCCCTGCTACCTTGCCACGTGGTCCTAGGCAAGTCACCCTTGCTGGGCTCAGCCTCCCCATCCTTAAATTGGGCACAATAGGGACTTCCCCGGGCACTCCAGTGGTTAGGATTTACCCTTCCTCTGCAGGGAACACGGGTGTGATTCTCAGGGAACTAAAACAAAAAAGCCTTGATGATGGTTTTCTCAAGTGCCCAGTGCGACAAGAGGAGGGTAGGTCACTCAGAAAGCCAAGGAGGTACGTACACCATGCTTTCTGCACTCCCTGCTCCAGCTTGGTGTAGGGGGTGAGGGAGCTCGAGCCCTGGGCTCCAATTTCAAGGCCTGCTCCAACCTGTTTCCTTGGGATTTTCTCTCCCGGAAGTAGGTAAGGAGGCTGGTGTGTACTAATGTGACCTTGGGGGAGGGGGGACACAAGAAGCTGGAACTGGAATGTCAGGGAAAGAGAAGGAGAAACATCTAGGAGGAACTCATAGCGAGGGTGTGCAGGGTAGGGTGAGGGGAATGTGTGTTATGGTGCAACCCGTGGGTATGTCTGCCCCTGTGGGCCTCTGGGCTTGCAGGTAGACGTGGATGGGGTGGGAGGCGTCTCATGTATGGTGTGATGCTTTCTATGTGTTGGTTGGGGTGGTGGAGTGGGGCTTGTGCGCATCTCTATACACTAGTCTGTGTGAGCAGGTTTTTGCCTCCGGCTCCAAGGTGGTGTTAAAGGCAAAATCTGTTCTGTTTTTAAAGAGGAGGAAAAGCTCCCAGGAGGCAGGAACTCTGGATCCTTTCCTGCAAATGTATGTGTGTGCGCTAAATTGCTTCAGTCATCTCCAAGTTTGTGTGACCCTATGGACTGTAGCTTACCAGGCTCCTCTGTCCATGGGACTCTCCAGGCAAGAATACTGGAGTGGGTTGTCATGCCCTCCTTCAGGGGATCTTCCCGACCCAGGGGTCAAACCCAAGTCTCTTGTGGCTTCTGCATTGTAGACAGATTCTTTACTGCTGAGACACGGGGGAAGCCCCCCTGTAAATGTTAAGTGGCTTTAAATAAAGCCTTCCCCTTTTGGGGGCTTCAGTTTCCCTGGTTCTGTCAGACCTCCTAAGCCTCTCTCTGTTGTCACATTTAGTGAATTCTCAAAGGGTCATCCCTTCGGGTGGTGCTGACAACCTCCTTTAAACCAAAACCCTTTTAGCTGAAGACCCTGTTTTCCTCTGCCCAGCTCCTAACTTTCGAGGAAAAGAGACAGATCCCAAAGCCTGGGGTCCTTGCAGCAGGTTACATTTCAGCGAAATCCTGAGGCTGCTCAGTCCCTGACCTAGTAAGTCAGATTGGGCTGGTCTGAGCCCCTCCACTTCCACCCCAGTAAATATGTACCTCATGTTGAGGGGGTTCCTCAATTTCCGGTCCTTGCTTCGTGAGTCACAAATTAAAATCTAGGTGAGCGATAAAGGGGAGGGGAAGCCTGGGGCATATGAGTCACCCCTATCTTGCTCAAGGAAGGCCAGCCTGCCCATCCCTCTGTTGCAGACAGAAGGCGGCATCTTGGGCTGCCCCAGGGAACGAAGGGGGACCAGGGTGTTCCAAACCTAGAGGGAGATTCACTTCCCTCTCCCACTTCAGTTTCTGGAAGAGGATCATTTTTCTGGTTTGCAAGAAGTCCAAAGAGGTGTAGGAACTTGACCAGTGTCACTCAGGGAGCTACAGAGAATCTATGTATCCTGGTGCCAGGCCTTGCTTCTGAGCTGGGCTTTCTTGGGGCCCAAGAGTCAGGTGATGAGGAATAAAAGAGTAGAAAGGCCAGAGCTCTGGATATCTCCAGTAAGGTGGAGAGGAGTGAAAAGCCAAGCCCGCTCCCCTGTCCTGGGCTGCCTGCCAGCCTTGCCCCTTCCATTCTGCCCAAGGCAGCAGAATGAAACTGTTATTAGACCCAGGGAAGCAGGGTCAAGGATAGGTGTAGCACATGGGAGCACGTACACTCTGGTCTACCTCACTTCAAGCCTACCTCTCTGTTCCCCTGGCTGGGACTCTCCTCTGTTCTCTCAGGCTAGAGACCTGCACAGGACAGAGCTGGGGTCTCCTAGAGACTGACAAGGCCAAGGCTGGACACTGACCGAGGGATCATTGAGGGGCACTGAGAGGCAGCCCCTGTTCCACCTGATACACCATCCTGGCCTTTCTCCAGTCTCCCGCTACCACAGCCCTGTCTCCCAACAAATGGGGTCTCCTTGGAGCCCAGCTCCCGCTGCCCCAAGGTCTGGAGACCCTCAGGAAGTCCTTCCTGAAGTCTGACTGCCAAATCTCCTGCCACAGCTTGTCCCCTCCTCTGGCTCCTTCTCCTGTGACTCCGCCCATATGGCCAGCACTGGTGGCTGCCCTGTAATTAGCACTCAGACTGGGCTGGGATGAGGAGAAAGTATACTGGGGCTCACACACCCATCACCTTTCTGGAACACTGGATGCAGAGCCTTCCACCACCTGTCCCCCCGCCCCCACCCCTTTCACACCACAGACCTCTCAGACAGCAGTAGTCCTGGGCCCCACCCAGGGTCACGTTGCTGTATCCGCTTTTCTGCCTGCCTTCAGCTTCTTGCTTACCACCCTGCCCACTCTTCCTTCTAAATCCCAAACCCCACTTCCGTCATGTTGGACCAGGTCACTTCATCTCCAGACTCCGCTACAGATCCCCACCTCCTATTCCTGACTTTTCTAAGCATCGAACCCAGGTCCACAGCCAAGCCCAGATGGGGACACACAGAGATATACATGCAGACTCCCAGGGTCGCCCACATGTACACACAGACCTCCACAGGTACACACATACATAGAGCCCAGAGCATACATGGATGGACATGATATGCATACAGGAGGAAACCTGACTCTGATTAAGGAGGGAGCTTCTGGAATCAAACCTTTCCTTCTACATTGACTGTATTACAGTTTTCAAGGCCTGAAACATCCGTAATCTTGTCTGATTCTTACAGAAGCCCTGAGTGAGTGAGTGTGAGTGTGTGTGTGTGTGTGAGTGTGTGTGAGTGTGGGTGTGTGTGTGTGTGTGTCGGGGGACTCCACCTGAAACCTGCAGGTGACTGATGAGGAAACTGAAACTGAGTGGTGGGGGAAGGGAGCTGGCTCGGCCGCCTGACTGATCAGTGGTCAAGTGAGGCTTGGGGCTGAGCTTCTGGGTCGGCAAGAGGGCTTGCCCCATCAGCCCTGCCCCTGGGACTCTGGGCTCTTCCTCAGAGCAGGCTCTAGCCCCTATCCCATTCTTCCACCCCATCTCTGGGACCGTCTGCTGTCCTCAAAGGGTGCTGAGGGCAGCCCAGGGACAACAGAAGGGAAACTATGGCTCAAAATCTATCTTGAGATAGCTTTTCTCAAGTTCCAGCTGGACACCTGACCAGAGGTACTCCGGGGGGAGGTTTACGTTCATGGATTCTCCACCATCTCATCTGTCTGGAGATAGGGGGTGACTGCTGGCACAGGAGGAGGAACTTCCTGCCTGGCCTCCAGTCTGGGGACGCTCATAATCAGGTGATTCATCTCTGCTGTCCACTTCTCATTCCTGTCCAGAGCCAGCCCCCCACTCTCAAGACTAAGAAGCAGAGAGAGCATCTAGCAGTGGCCTAAGAGAGGGGCACGGGGCTGGAGCATGGGGAGACCTGTGGCTCCCTGGACTCCCTGGCCTCTTCCTGGCTCCTACCCATCCCAGTGGGATGTATCCAGCTCAACACTTAACGGCTGAGTGAGGTCTTAGCAGGTGTTTGCATGAGTGCTAAGTCGCTTCAGTAGTGTCTGACTCTTTGTGACCCCAATTGACTATAGCCTGCCAATTCATCTGTCCATGGGATTCTCCAGGCAAGAATACTGGAGTGGGTTGCCAGTCCCTTCTCCACGGGATCTTCCCAATCCAGGGATTGAACCAGGGTCTGGTTCAAGAATCCACTGCAGGTGGATTCTTTACCATCTGAGTCACCAGGTGACTTCTCTCCAAAAGTCTGTTTTGTCATCTGTGGAAGGGGAGAGTATACACCCACCTCTGAGGGTTTTTTGCAAACTGGAGGAAGAACTTTCTATACTTGAAAAATGTCTGTATGTCTGTTTTGGTCTGCCCCGCCCCCCCCAACCTCCTCACCACACTCCAATGCAGGGGAAGAGGTTAAGGGGTTTAGGGAGGCTGTGGGGGAAGGTAGCGTGATTTATTTTCTATGTTTACACTCTTTTCTGCTTGCTGACAGCAAGGCCCATGTCTCCTCTGTTGGTTCAAGCTACTCCCTTTCAGGCAAAAAGAGTTTGGGGGCCAGGAAATGAAGGGCGTGCCGGCCCTCCCCCTTACAGGGCCCTAGCCAGCCCCTCTGGTCCAACAGGCTGGGACTTGAGTCTTCAGCCCTTCCCTTGCCTGGGAACCCACTCCCCCAGCTCTGACCTCAAGGAGTCACAGCCTCCCACAGGGTGAATCGGAGGCCCCTTCCTGGGCTCAGCCCTCCCGCCCAGGTGAGACACAGACCTTGCTCAAGATGCCTTGAGGGTAGGTGGGGCCTCCTCGTGTGCCTCGTCCTGGAGCTCCCGGGCAGGTGGGCTGGCTTGCAGCCCGTACTCAACCTGGCTTTCCTTCCAGAAGAGCAGGAGGGAGCCCAGAGGGCCTGGGTAAGCTGCATGACTCAGGGTCAGGGCCTGCCTCACCAAGCTCAGGCTCCTCCTGAAGAGCTCCAAGAGCCGAGCTCCGGGGGCTCTTGGGCTCCAGGGGGTGCCATTCATAGACTACAGTGAGAATGAGCCCCCCACTACACCCCCCGCGTGCATCCACACATGTGTGCAGTGAGGTCTGCTTCTGCCCCTCAAACTCAAGGCCAGAGAGTCCGGGCCTTCTGGACAAGCATTCTCAGGCCCTGACCCATCTTATCCCCAGATGACCCGAGGAGGGCTCACACGAATTGGGGCCCTTGGGAGGCATCGCATCCTTTTCCCTCCTCCAGGCAGGGTCCTCTCAGGAAGAAGACGTCTTCCACTAAGAACCATGAAGCCCTGCTCATACCTTCTCAGCTCTAACTCTAACCCATCCCTGTGTACATGCTGCGTACATGTGTGTGGACCCATGTGTAAAAACTAGTTATAGACAGCAACAAGTTTGGTGGGAGTATATGGGGTCATGATTCTGAAGGATGGGCTTTTTAAAGATTTATGATTTATTTATTTATGGCTATTCTGGGTCATTGGTGCTGCCTGTGGGCTTTCTCTAGTTGCAGTAAGCAGGGGCTACTCTTCGTTGTGGTGCACAGGCTTCTCACTGCGGTAGCTTCTCTTGTTGCCAAGCGCAGTCTATAAACCACAGGCTCAGTAGTTGTGGTGCACAGGCTCAGTTGCTCCAGGGCATGAGGGATCTTCCTGGACCAGGAATCGAACCCTTGTGCCCTATACTGGCAGACGGATTCTTAACCACTAGACCACCAGAGACTCTGATTCGAGACCAGGGGGCACTGGGATCCAGGTCCTGTTCCACATGCCCAGCCGTGTGCCTCAGCATGGGGCTGCACCCACTTGGGGAGAAGGGGTCACAAACATGCTCTACGATGAGCTGCAGGCCCAGAGTTATGGGTGAGCACAAACACACATGTGTGAGTACACACAGGTTCACATATACAAACAGACACTACTTTCAAGATACACAAAGATACACAAATCTACAGTTATGTGTGCAACCTGCTCCCTCAGGGTGGAGCACCATGAACACCTCTGTGAACTGACAGCAAACACATGTGTGTATGGGGGGGCAGTGCTCTACCAGCAAACAGTTGTGTGTATGGGGAGGGCAGGATGCTCTGCCCACTGAGAGCAGAGCTGTCCCCTGTTTCACTCCCCTGCTTTGGTTTCTGGGCTGGGCTTGGCATCTGGCAGGCCTGGGATCAGGTAGGGGTGAGGATAGGGTGCTGTGAGCTGGGGTTCCCTACTTTCTCTCAGCGTTGAGGAGTCCCTTTGCCAGTTCTGCCCTGCGCAGCTCCACGTGGGGCAGCGAGGGGCTGAGAAACATACCAGGGAGTGGGGAGAAGAGAGGACGGCCCGGTGGTGGGGGGCGGTGTTCCCCTCTTCCCACACTCTGGGATCTGGCACCAGGACTCTGGGGTTTTGTCTTGAGTCACGGATGGGCAGTGGGGCCGCGGGCAGGCACTGGGTGATGGCTCCCTGATTCACCATGGGGCCTCCCAGCCCTTGAGGTTTGGGGGGCGGGGTGCTTCTTTCTGGCCCACGGGCCCTGGGAGCCCTCCTATGTGGGGGTTGCATATCTGTGTGAGCCTATGGCCAGGCTCTCATGGGAATGCCATTCTAGGAGTGCATGAACAAACCTCAGGGTCTATAGGCAAATATGGCTGCCAGCCCCAGGGTACAGTGAGTGCGCACGCCTGCACGACACGCTTGACTCTGTGTGTGTTGCTAAACCCCATCTTTTTGGGTGTGAGTCACCTCTGGAGACCTCATTTTTGACAGCTGCTGCTCAAAGGACAAGTCCCCAGGCTCCTCAGCCCACCTGGATTAAGTCCCTTCTGGAAATGAGGTCTCCTGGCAAAGCTGCCTTAGAGACCAAGGTGAGGGCATATTTGCTGCCAGTCCTATGGGAGTCAGGTCCAGGCGACAGACCTCAGCTCACTAGTTATTAGATGTGGCACAGGGAGCAAGATTGCCCCATGACTCCCCCACCTCTGATGGGTCTGACACCCCCACAGCTCAGACAGCTTCATCTCTTAAAGGAATAGACTTGCCCCTGGCTAGGGATCAGCCAGGGTGGGAGAGTAGAGGGTTAAAAACAGCTGGAATTCAACCTGCCGGCAAGTATATAGCTGGCGGCATGTCTGGACAATTGCAGCTCGGCCCCTGGAGCTGTACTCAGTACTCATGCAGGTACACGTGTGACAAGTTCTGTTAACCCAGCCATGTTCCACTGCCACAAGCACAGCCATGATCCCCCAAAAGTGTGATCAAGCACCTGGGAGATGTCATGTGTGGACACAACTGAGAACAGAGCTGTCAAGACAGCCAACATGTGACATGTACTAACCAGACAATAAGCAAGGCCCCTGAGCTCTGGCTGGAACTCAGCCCATGTGTTCTGCGAGTCCACCTAGGTCTGGACTGTGTCCACCTGGGTCTCTTCTCCCTTGCCCCTCTCCCCCTCAGTCTCCTCCCTCCAGGCCCCTAACTGAAGACAGGAGAGGTCCAGCCATGGTTTAGTGCTTAGTTGCTCGGTCCTGTTGGACTCTTTGCAACCCCATGGACTGTAGCCTGCCAGGCTCTTCTGTCTATGGGATTCTCCAGGCAAGAATACTGGAGTGGGTTGCCATGCCCTCCTCCAGGGGATCTTCCCAACCCATGAATCGAACCCAGGTCTCTCGCATTGCAGAAGACGTCTTTATGGTCTGAGCCCCCGGGAGACCCATGAGCTGGGGCCAGTTCTTTTCCTAACTCGGTGGAAGTCTGTTCTCACTCCCACCGTGGTGGGGATGGTAGGGAGGCTCGCTGTGGGTGGGCCAGGGAGGTCTCTTGCGCAGTTCCTTTCTCCCCAGTGGCCCTGGTCCTGTACGTGCCTTCATCCCCGCATCGGCTCTCTGCCTCCATCCTCCCGCAGTTCTCCCGGAGACAATGCTAGCCCCAAGGGCTCCCCGCCCGACCCTGCACCTCTACCTTCCTCACCAGCCTCCCCCCAACCCAGCGGCCCCTTCAGCCGTGGGGGCGGCCGCCCACCTTGAGGCCGGCGCGGACGGGGCGGGCGGGGTTGCGGGCGGGCGGGTCACGTGCCTCCGGCTCTATAAAAGGGCGCCACCCGGCGCTGGCGGCCACTCTGCTGCCGCTGCGGTCCTTTCGCCTGCCCGCCCGAAGCGCCGTCGCCTGCCCGTCGCCTGCCCGTCGCCTGCCCCCGCCATGGGTCGACAGAAGGAGCTGGTGAACCGCTGCGGGGAGATGCTGCATATCCGCTACCGGCTGCTCCGCCAGGCGCTGGCTGAGTGCCTGGGGACCCTCATCCTCGTGGTGAGTGGAAGGACCCGCAGAAGCCTCTTGCCAGCCCCACCTCCCCAGTCCCTCTGTTCACGGAGGGGCTGTGTTTAAGACAGCATCAACCCCTCTTTCAGCTCTGACACTCCCCCGTGGGGTCAGGGTGGGGGTCCCTCCAGGATCCTCTTTGCTTATAGCTCTAACCCCCTCCGTGACAGCTCTGACTCTTGCCAGAATGACAGCTGTTACACCCCAATGACAGCTCTGAGCTTCACCCTGTCACCAGTGGGCCAGCCCACAGGCTGTGGGAGTTGGTCAGTCACCCCTGCAGTCTGGGACCTCCAGCCCTGTCTGGGTGCCACAGGTTCCTGGAGTCCAGCCCCAGCAGGAGAGGGGGGGGGGGGGGCAGTGCCAAATGGGCCCCTATTGAGTTATGTGGGTCCTGGGTGCCTGGCCCCTAATGAATAATTAACCCTCAGAAAGTCTAAAAGTTCCCCTGATGTGAAGACAGTTTGCTTCAGGCGGGGGCAGAGGGCAGAGGCCATGAAGCACACAGCAAGCAAGGAAGGAAGGAGGATCCTGAAGATAAGGATAGGGATAAGGCTGTGGAAGGCAGCTTTGCCCCAGGCACAAGGGACATGAAGTCACTGACGTCTGTCCTTGAGTGCTGGGCAACTCCCGGACAGTTACCCAGACAGATGCGGTCAGCTTCCGTGCACAAGCACACTCGTGTGCATGGGCCTCCAGGATCTGAGTTATTCTACGGGTTACTCCCCAGTCCCAGTGACTCCCTGGTCATGCCAGTTTCAGTCTGGGTTGTTTCTGGGTGACTGTTTGTACTTCTTGGACCTGGCAGACATCAGTTATGGGCTCCGTTTCCTGTCCCAGTTAGTCTCAGATTTTCGGCCACGCTTGTGGTTACACCTGTTTCCCTCTTGGTTACTTCTGGGTTCAGTTGCTTCATTGCAGGGGATGGGATACTCTGCTTGTGCCCCAGTTCCAACCCTAGGTAGCCCCCTGTGGACTAGTGAGATTAACTAGGGGGAAGGAGAGCTGGGTGGCTCCCTACCATGGGTGGTGATGGTGGAGCAGGTTCTATAGAGAGAGGAAAGCTGAGACTCACCTTTGGCTTCCAGAAACAGGAAGGGAGGAAGCCAGGTAGGGCTGTTTATCCACACCCCCACCCCCCTCCTCCCGCCCAGACTAGTGGTCCTTCCAGTCATCTGTATCTCTCCTCTCCCGGGAAGGGACTAGGACAGGTGCTTATCATCGCCCTGCCCAGAGCCTTGTGTCCCCTGTCCCCGTCTGACTGACAGTCCAGTCCCCTGTTGGAGAGCAGCCAGGACAGGGGACGTTGTCTTTCCTTCACAGAGGGGCCTCCCTAACTTCTCCCTGAGTCTCAGTTTGCCTTCCCCTGGAGCAGTCGGGCTTCCCGCTGAGCCTCAGGATCACTTGGCTTATCCCTGACCACAGAAGGAGGGTGTTATGTTTGTGAAGGCTTTCAGGCTCAGGTGGTTGAGAGGCATTGGGTATCAGTGCCCAAAGAGGAGGGGCCAGGCCGGGAAGACCCCTGAGTGGTCGGTGAGGGCTTGCCTGCACCCCTCTGGGGGTTGGGGACTTAGGGTCTGCAGTGTCAGAATCAGGACTGGCTTTAAGGCTGGGGAAGCCCCTTTCTCTGGGGCGCCTAGTAAGGTGAGGAGAGGGAGAAGGAGGCAGGAGGAAGAGGAAGATTAGTCTCAAGGTGGTGGAACTGGCTCTGACAGCTTCTCCCTCCAAGGCCTCTTGGGACGGAGCCAGGTTTGTGCCTCGGGTAGGCAAGGAGCTGAGGCCAAGGCCTGCCAAGCTGGGCAGGGTGCCCCAGACCCTCACATGCCTGTTTCAGCACACACACAGATACTTACAATCTCTGACCTTTGCTCTCACCTGCCTGCACACCTTTGCCCTGCATTGCTGCCTCAGGTTTCCTATCTCTTGGTTCTCCTGAAGGGTGATAACCAAAATTCATAACCACCCAGTGCCAGCAGGACACGGAGCCATCAGAATGAACAAGGGCCCTGAGCACAGGTCTCGTAAAATTTCTGCTGAATAGGCCTCAGAATTTAGTTATGGGGAGATGGGAAAGGAGAGCTGGCGCAGGGCTGGAGTAGCTTTGGGGGGCACCCTGAGGGCTCAGAGTAATAGCTCTTTACAGCTAGTGCAGGAGGATTCTGGGGGCTTCCCGGTGGCTTAGCCACTCCAGTATTCTTACCTGAAGAATCCCATGGACAAAGAAACCTGGCGGGCTATGGTCCATGGGGTCACAAAAGGGGAACTGACATACAGCACGCTCTGTACTTGCAGGACATCAGGGACTTAAGCCTCTTGAATCTCCCCATTTCTGGCAGAAAGCTTAGAACCAGTCTCCCCACTTCCACTGGTCTGAGGGTCCCAGACTGGCTAGTGAGAGGAGACAGAGACCTCTGTCTTTAGGATTTCCAAATCTGAGTGGGGAACCTGGGCCTCTGAGAGTAGGGAGGTCAAGGTGAGGGCAGAGAGGAGGCTCTGGGTCAGGGACATGTCAGGGAAGCTGAAGAGGGAGGCCAGGGGCTCTGACACCCCAGATTAAGGAGAGGTAGATTCAGCCTAACTTGTGGCCTCTGCCCTTTCTCTGTGCCTTCTCCCTGCCAGCTCTTCTTTGGGGCAGAGAGAAAGGCAGCTGCAGGTAGGGGCTGAGTGAGAATCGTCCTACCCCCAGGGACAAGGCCTGAAGGGCTGGGGGAGGAACTGCTCAGGTGAGAGTGTCCCCTTCCCCTGGCTCTTATTGAGAATCGAGACAAATCAATGGAGATGGTTCCACTACCTTCTGGGCTCACAGTTGCAAACTCTGCTTCCAGTCCCTTCCACAGGACCCTGTTAGAGTGGAGCTGGGACCCTGGGGCTGGGAGGGCCTGTCTGCTTATGACTGCAGCAGGAGGGGAGGGGTTTGATTCCAGGAAAGGGCTTCTGTCTCCGCACGAAGGCAGGGGGAGGTGGCTGGCTTCGTCCCTTTCCTCTGGAGTAAGGGTCACTGGTCCTCACTCTCCCTGCTTTGTTCTGTTTCCTGACACAGATGTTTGGCTGTGGCTCTGTGGCACAGGTCGTGCTCAGCCGGGGCACCCACGGCGGTTTCCTCACCATCAACCTGGCCTTTGGCTTCGCCGTCACCCTCGGCATCCTTATTGCTGGCCAGGTCTCTGGTAAGGCTTTGTCCCCACCCTCCAGCAACCCCACATGGTGTCCCACTGGGGAATGGATGGGGTGGGGGCGGGAGTGTTCTTCACAGGGCAGGACATAGACATTCCCCAGCTTTGGGCCCTTGAAAGAGAAGAGTGACGAAGGCACTTGATACATAAGAAACTTCGACTCTCACCTCGAAATCAGAGACTAGCAGAGTGGGTCTATTACATAGTCCAACCCGTCATTCTGTGCAATAAACCCTTCTGTGCATCTCTGTTCATCAGAGTCGAAGAGGGGGAGTGCGGGTGGGGAAGTACCTGGCCTCCCCACTGTGGCAGGCGGGAACTAATAGGCCCCATCTCCCTCTGCCCAGGGGCCCACCTGAACCCTGCCGTGACCTTTGCTATGTGCTTCCTGGCTCGCGAGCCCTGGATCAAGCTGCCTGTGTACACCCTGGCTCAGACTCTGGGAGCCTTCCTGGGCGCTGGAATTATCTTCGGGTTGTATTACGGTGAGCATTCCCACCCTGCTCTCCTCCACGACCCTCTCCCTCTGCTTAAGACTGACCTACTGGCACCAGGCCTTTCCATGACGAATACCAGGGACCTGCCCAGGCCCCAGGCTTATGACTCATTCATGCACAGGCCCCAGGTTGGGGCCGTGAGAGGAAAGAAATGAGCTGGGCAACTGTGGAATCAAGCCCTCCACCCTCCATCTTCCCACCCCGTCTCCAGTGATAAAGCAGTGATTACGCTCACCTGAGACCCCTGGGAGGGTGGGCACAGCTTGACGGGGAAGACAGGGGCTCGGGCCTCTCTCTCATGCATGTGGTATCTAAACTGTCACCAGATGCGATCTGGGCCTTCGCCAACAACCAGCTTATTGTTTCGGGCCCCAATGGCACAGCTGGCATCTTTGCCACCTACCCCTCTGGACATTTGGACATGGTCAATGGCTTCTTCGACCAGGTATGGGCCGGGGATGGGTGAGGGGCTTGGGTTGCTCATGGGCTGGCTGGTGGACAGGACTCCCCGTCCAGAGCAGCCTCCTAGGACTCTGCTAGTTTAACCAGCAAAATTCTTAGCACCACTGCCCTGAGGAGCAGAACACTGGAGATGCCAAGACTCTTAGAGGGAAGCCAGAGGGTGGAGGGTGGGGGCTCTCCTCACGCTGTTCTCCCCACTCCCCAGTTCATTGGCACGGCCTCCCTCATCGTGTGTGTGCTGGCCATTGTGGATCCCTACAACAACCCTGTCCCCCGAGGCCTGGAGGCCTTCACTGTGGGCCTGGTGGTCTTGGTCATTGGCACCTCCATGGGCTTCAACTCTGGCTACGCCGTCAACCCTGCCCGGGACTTCGGCCCCCGCCTTTTCACCGCCATTGCCGGCTGGGGCTCGGAAGTCTTCACGTGAGTGCAGTGCCCACCTGCGTGCCCCAGTCCACTCCCTGCTTTGGCCTGCCCCACCCACCCCTGACCACATCTGTCTGCCCCCAGGACGGGCCGCCACTGGTGGTGGGTGCCCATTGTCTCTCCGCTCCTGGGTTCCATCGCGGGTGTCTTCGTGTACCAGCTCATGATCGGCTGCCACCTGGAGCCGCCCCCACCCTCCACCGACGAGGAGAATGTGAAGTTGTCCCACGTGAAGCACAAGGAGCAGATGTGAGTGGGCGGGGGCACCCCCCACGCCCTCTCATGAGCATCCACTGACTGTGCAGGGGCTGCTCCCCAGGAGCCCTCTTCATGACTCCCCTGCTGGACTAGGAAGCTTCTTGTCCACCACCTCCCACTAGACAGCCCCCTTCAGGCTTTTCCATCCTGGAGGAAATAGGGCCCAGTAGGACCTTCAGCCTGTAAGCTGTGGTGGCACAGGGAGCCCGGCCGATCTAGCCCTTCATCTCCCAGGGGGAGACAATAGACAGCAGGTGTGTGTGCAGGTGTGTGTGCAGGTGTGTGTGCGTGGTTTTCCAGATAGTCAGGGCAAAAGACCGAGTGGAAAAGATTCTGTTGGTGGAGTTGGGGTGGGGGTCCAGAGGAAGAGAGGGGAAGGTGTGGTGTCTGTCTGTGAAAGACAAGCACGTTTCAGGGGCTCCATGTGGAGGAGGGTCCAGGTACTGGTGTCTCTCAGTACGTGCATGTCTGCCCTTTCTTCTATTCAGGGGGCTGTTATAGGCTTCAGTAGGGTGGGAATGTAAGTAGGGCTAGGAGGAGGGGGCCATAGCCTAGTTGTGGAGCTCTGTCTATTCATAAATAAGGAGCAGCAGAGTGATGGGTTCATGTCACAGTGGAGGCAAGAGGGGAGGTGGGGGTGAAGTCCAGGTCATAATTTCATGTTTGCTCTTAAAAATATATATTAATATATGTATATTAATACATATATGTAGTAGATGTTACAGTTTTAGGGATGGGGATTGGGAGACTCCAGGGTGTGCCCTCCTTTAATCCTCCGCTCAACACATGTATTTTTGCCTTTTATAAAAAAACAATAAAATGTATGCCAATTGTGTAAATAGCTCTCTGCTTGCTCTGCTGTTTTTCTGGCGCCAAAGAGCTTCAGTGAGTCTGGCCACAGATAACAGGACACCCTGAGGGTTGTACTCGAACCTGTTCTGGAGGCAGAGGTCAGTCGCATGGGTGGGAGAGCCCTTCATCTCAGCTTAAGCTCAGTGGTCCCACACCTTCCTCCAAGCTTCCGTCCTCCCAGGAGCCCCCTGTTGGTGAATCACATCTCCTTCCCGATCCCTGCGCCCACCCACCACCCCAGGAAGGCAGACTGAAGCCTGGCCGGGGGGAGGAGCTTCCTCTTAAAGGAGAGGACTGCTTTCCAGGAAGTAGTGAGCTCCCTGTTTCTGGAAGAGACCAATCATACTGGCAACCTACTGTTGCCTTCGACACCTCACAGTTGTTTGGGCTTCATCACCGACAACCAGATCTTGGCCACAGCCCCTTTAGCAGCAGTTTCCCTGACTCCAGTCTAGATTGGTCAGTCCATACAGTAGCCAGAGGGATCTTTCTGAAAGCCCTGATGGAAGTGGGCCTTATTCCATGGCTCTCCCCACCATCTGGAGACAATTCAAGTCCCTCCATCCTGCATTTGGGTCCCCCCAGGACCTGGCCCTGGTCCCCACCCCTCCCCTCACAATGCTCCATCCACTCAGGACTATTCTGGGCGCCCCTGTGTCTTCCTACCTCACTGACTAGTCACTAAGACCCTCCTGATCTGCTCCAACACCTCCTCCAGGGAGTCATCCCTGCCCTTACCCACTCCTCCATTTTTGCAGTCAGCTGTCTGAACCCAGAGACCACAGCTGCACTCATTCCTCCTGCTGGCTTCAGTTCTTCAGTTTGAGGCACCCCCATGTCCTGTAAGGCAGGGATTGGACTGACTATGACACCCTGACTTTGCCTAGAGAGGCAAAGGACTCGCCACATTTGGGCCTGGGAGTTTCTGTTGGGAGATCATGTAACCCTTCTCACCTCTTTCTCCCTTACTGTGTGTGCATGCGAAGTCGCTTCAGTCTTGTCCAATTCTTTGAGACCCTCTGGGTTGTAACCGGCCAGGCTCCTCTGTCCATGGGATTCTCCAGGCAAGAATACTGGAGTGGGTTGCCATTCCCTTCCCCAGAGGATCTTCCTGACCCAGAGGATGAACCCTGGTCTCCTGCATTGCTGGCAGAGTCTTTACCAGCTGAGCCACAAGGGAAGCCCTTGAGCTACAGGGAAGTCCTCAGATTTCACTGGGATAAAAAGGGAAGGCAGTCCCAACCCGAGCTCTCCTGCCAGGTTAACTGCACCGAGAGCCAGAGGATACCTCGGTCCGGAGGAGAAGTGTGGGTCTTAAATAAGCCAACTCTTGCTTGCCAGCTCCTTCACAGATGAGGAGAGCGTGGCTCAAAGAGAGTGAGCGGCAGATGTCACTCAGCCCGGACCCTGGGCTGGTAGGGGTGGGATAAGGCAGTTCCATCTTAAGTCTACACCTACTCATTGTCCCCAGCTCCCAAGAGGCGTGTCTGGAATGTTGAAGGGATCTGAGCCAGAGGGAGTGTCCCTTCTCAAGCCCTGGGGGAGGAAGGGCAAACCGCAGGAGAAGAATGAGGGCTACAGGGATTTATTCCAGCCACACAGGTACCCGCCCCCACCCTGCTATCCTCCCCTGCCTGCCCCATGTCCTTTGTCATCGCTTCCTTTCAAAATCTGTAGTTGACCCTGACCAGTCAGCCCAGGGGGTGGTGGGAGGCGAACAAGTAGTCAGACCTGGCTTCCAGGCCCAGCCTGGCCTGTCTCTAGCTGTGTGGTACTGGGGTGGTCATCTTCTTTCCCTGAAACTCAGTTTCTTCATCTGTGAATTGGGAGACATTGAGAGGAGGAAGTATGGAAGATATTAGTCAATAAATGTCACTTGGTGTTTTTTTCCTGCTGAACCGAGGGGAGGGGGGTTGGTGGTGGAGAGATACTGAAGGCTGTTTTTTAAAGGTCATTGAATTTAATATCCTCTTCTGCCTCAGATTCCATCCATGATTCTGAAGTTCTTGAGTGGTGGGGGGTGGTGAAGAAGAGCGGGGTTATGGCTTGCTGTGCCCTAATTTGAGGAGGCTTTGGGAGGAATCGAAGGGAGACACAAGAGGGAGATCACCGCGGGCATAGAGGACAGAGGAACAAGCTGGATGGAAGTTCGCATCGAGTGAGAAAGGGGAAGGCCTGGCCGACCAGCGACAGAAGCCAATAGCAGCATGACCCCTGGGGGCAGGAGGAGGTGGCCCACCTCCCCCACTCCCTGCTAAGTTATGCCTCTCACCAGGAGTCCTGTCTGGTTCTAAAATGAAATCTCTTTATCTCCTTCAGCAAAGTATCTCAATCCATTTTCCAGGGTGGACTTAGAGAATCAAGACCCTAGAACTCATCTCCTGTGCCTTCATCCTGAGCTAGTCCTCCCCACAGTACACTCTGGAGGAGTTCTGACCTGTTTGCATTGAAATCAGCCTCCCTGAAACCTGAGCTTGGTTTCCGTTTTCTTGTGTGCCTGTCTCTGTGTGCTCACATGCAAGTGTGCAACTCTCAGTGTTGCTGGGTGTGCCTGTCCTCTCAGTCTGTCTGCTTATGGCTCTGGGTCTGTGCCCCTGGCTGGCCATGTCTCTGTCTTGTGAGCTTTTGTCTGGGCCATTCTAAGTGAACATCTCATGTACTCAAGTACTTAAGAGAGTCTGAGTGTCTCTCCTGCCAACCTAGTTCCCAGGGCATTCCTCCACCTTAATTCCTAGTAATGAGCTCCCTCCTTCTTGCTAACTCTTTCCCCTTGATTTTGCTTGTCTAAAGATCTGGGTGGGGCCCCCCCAAGGCTTGGGGAAGCATGGGTGAGGTAGAGTTGGGTGGAGTGGGAAGGGGGGAGGAGGGACTACTCCACCCTGTAGGAAGACCCCAGAGGCCAGAGACATCCTTGATCCCCCAAGGGAGGATCTGTGACTGTACTGGCTTCCTCACAGGGAGGAGGGAGCCTGTCCTGAGGTGACCCTGAGTTGTGGGCCTGGGAATGCTGGCAGTGCAAAGGAAGGAGAGAAGGAGGAACTGGGGAGCTTATCGATGAATTCTCTAAAGTTGTGGGGTACAAAATTTACATACAGAAATCTGTTCCTTTTCTATACATTAACAATGAACTATCAGAAAGAGAAATTAAGAAAACAATCTCATTTATCAACACATCAAAAAGAATAAGATATCTAGGGATAAATCTACCTAAGGAGGGAAAAGACTTGTACTTGGAAAACTACAAGACACTGCAAAGAAATCAAAGATGACACAAACAGATAGAAAGATATACTGTGTTCTTGGCCTGGAAGAATTAATATTGTTACAATGGCCATACTGCTGCTGCTAAGCTGCTAAGTCACTTCAGTCGTGTCCGACTCTGTGTGACCCCATAGACGGCAGCCCACCAGGCTCCCCCATCCCTAGGATTCTCCAGGCAAGAATACTGGAGTGGGTTGCCATTTCCTTCTCCAATGCATGAAAGAGAAAAGTGAAAGTGAAGTCGCTCAGTCTGTCCGACTGTTAGTGACCCCATGGACTGCAGCCCACCAGGCTACTCCATCCATTGGATTTTCCAGGCAAGAGTACTGGGGTGGGGTGCCATTTTCCTTCCCCGAATGGCCATACTACCTAAGGTAATCTACAGAGCAATGAAATCCCTATAAAATGCCAATGATATTTTTCACAGACTAAATAATCTTTAGCAAACAATCTTAAAGTTTGCATGGGAACACAAAAGACCCTGAATAGCTAAAAATAATCTTAAGAAAGAAGAGCAAATCTGGAGGAATCATGCCTCTCCTGACTTCAGACTAAACTACAAAGCTACAGTAATCAAAACAGTATGGTAATGGTACAAAAACAGACACATATATCAATGGAATAGAATAGAGAGCCCAGGAATAAACTCATGCACTTTTTGTCAATTAATCTATGACAAGGGAGACAAGAATATACAGTGGAGAAAAGACAGTCTCTTCAATAAGTGGTGCTGGGAAAACTGGAGCTACAAGTCAACCAATGAAATTAGAACATTCTCCAACACTATATACAAAAATAAACCAAAAATGGATTAAAGACCTAAATGTAAGACCAGAGACCATAAAACTTCTAGAGGAAACAGACAGACCACTCTTTGAAGAATTTGGAGGGTACTGTGCTAAGTGAAATGTCAGACAGAGAAAAATACTGTATATCACTTATACGTGAAATCTAAAAACTGTAACAAACTAGTGAATATAACAAAAAAGAAACAAACTCACAGATATAGAGAACAAATGTGTTTACCAGAGGTGAGAGGGAATGGAGGAAGGGTAATGTAGAGGCAGGGGATTAAGAGGTACAAACTATTATGTATAAAATAAGCTATAAGGACATGTTGTACAATGAAACACGGACCCCACTGGCAGTTCAGTGATTAAGATTCTGTGCTTCCATTGCAGGGGGCACAGGTTCAATTCCTAGTTGGGGAACTAAGAGCCCACATGACACACAGTGTGGCCAAAAACGAACAAGAAAAAGCACCCCCCCACACACACATATGCATACACAAAACACAGGGAATATATACCATATTTTACAATAACTATAAATGGAGTATAACCTTTAAAAATTGGGAATTGAGTCTTCCCTGGTGGTCCAGTGGTTGAGAATCTGTCTGCCAGGACCGGGGAGATGCATCTGATCCCTGCTCTGGGAAGATCCTGTAAGCTGAGGCACAGCCAAGCCTGCGAGCCGCAACTACCAAGCCCATGTACTGCAATGACTGAAGCCTGTGCATCCAGAGCTCACGCCTCACAATAAGAGAAGCCACCGAAATGAGAAGCCTGCTCACCACAGCCAGGGAAAGCCTGCAAAGCAACAAAGACCCAGCACAGCCAAAAATAAGTCAATAAATCTTTTTTAAAAATTGTGAATTATTTTTACTCAGGGAACTCAAACAGGGGCTCTGTGACAATCTAGAAGGGAGGGATGGGGAGGGAGATGGAAGGGAGGGGACATGGGTGCAGCTATGGCTGATTCTTATTGACGTATGACAGAAAACCATAAAATTCTGTAAAGCAATTATCCATCAATTAAAAAATAAATAAATAACATGGCAAAAAAATTGTGAAATTTTTTTTCTATGTACCTGTAGCATAATATTTTTTTTCTTAAACAATAGCCTTTATTTTTACATAAAGTAAAGCAGTACAAAATGAGGCAGTTCTTCAAAGGGTGACTTGGAGCTAGAAAATCCATCCTGAACATGAAAGTGTTAGTGTTAGTCACTCCTCAGTCATGTTTGACTCTTTGTGACTCCATGCACTGTAGCCCGCCAGGTTCCTCAGTCCATGGTGTTTCCCAGGCAAGAATACTGGAGTGGACCGTCATTTCCTCCTCCATGCAACATATAATATTGTGCATCAACTATACTTCAATTAAAAATAAAGACTAAACTAAAAAAAAAAATTTTTTTTTTTAAATAAGAAAAGATACTGGGGCTCTCAGATGGCTCACCTTGGAACACTGAGTGGAACGTCTGAGTCCTAAGCAGGCAGAGGAGTGGATGCTATGGCCCAGCAGCTGGGGCAGCCTCCTCAGACACTCACTGTCTCCTTGCCTGGGGCCTTGGCCTTTGGTGCCAGGCTTATTTGAAGTAAGCAGGAGGATGGCAGCGGAGGCAGAGACTCCACCCTGACCAGGCACTGTGGCTGTCCCAGAGTGGCACCCACCTTGCATAAAGGGGAAACTGAGGCCCGGAGTCTCTTTCAGGGTCACAGAGCAGTGCAGCAAAGCCTGGACTAGAACTCGGCTTACTGCCCCCAACCTGGCTCCCCTCAAGTGCTTTCCCAGGCAGCACTTTGCAGCATCTCAGGGAGCAGGACTCCCAGTCCAGATCACCTGAGTTCCACAAACCAGCCCTTCCCAGACCTGGGCCCTTGGGCATGTGGCCTTCATTTCCTCCAGATCCCATCTCCACCTGCTCTGTGCCTCTAGGAGGCGAATGTGTGGGGTGGCCTCCCCTGGGCCCTCTTGCCCTCTGGTGTTCAAGTGGGTTTGGTCAGTGGGGGGCATGACTAGGAAATCAGAAGGCAGTCTGTGGTGAGGGTGAGGGAGAAAGGTATTGCTGCCTTTTCCAGGGGAGGAAAGCTTTCACTGCATCCAGTAACCCTGCTCTCGCCTCTTGTCTCCTCTGACTGAGGGGGAGTGGCTGCCTACTCCTAGTGCCCAGGCCACCCCCTGCCCCTGCCCCACCTCTGTAAATAGTCCCTTCACAAGTTCTCTTCAGTGAAGCCCTCCTGGATATACCATTTCTGCTGGTTTCCTGACAGATTCCACATCTCTGCTCTTTAGTGTCTTCATCTGTAAAGTGGGGATAGTAATAGACATACCTTACCAAGTTGCACAAGGTGAGGATTGAGTGAGTTAACACATGTATGGAACAGTGCGAGGGTAGCAGTAAGCGCTGTAGAATATAGAATAGTAAAAATACTATTACTGTCATGCTTCTTGGCAGGAAAACTATGACAAACCTAAATAGTGTATTAAAAAGCAAAGACATTACTTTGCTGACAAAACTCCATAGAGTCAAAGCNTATAGAGAACAAATGTGTTTACCAGAGGTGAGAGGGAATGGAGGAAGGGTAATGTAGAGGCAGGGGATTAAGAGGTACAAACTATTATGTATAAAATAAGCTATAAGGACATGTTGTACAATGAAACACGGACCCCACTGGCAGTTCAGTGATTAAGATTCTGTGCTTCCATTGCAGGGGGCACAGGTTCAATTCCTAGTTGGGGAACTAAGAGCCCACATGACACACAGTGTGGCCAAAAACGAACAAGAAAAAGCACCCCCACACACACACATATGCATACACAAAACACAGGGAATATATACCATATTTTACAATAACTATAAATGGAGTATAACCTTTAAAAATTGGGAATTGAGTCTTCCCTGGTGGTCCAGTGGTTGAGAATCTGTCTGCCAGGACCGGGGAGATGCATCTGATCCCTGCTCTGGGAAGATCCTGTAAGCTGAGGCACAGCCAAGCCTGCGAGCCGCAACTACCAAGCCCATGTACTGCAATGACTGAAGCCTGTGCATCCAGAGCTCACGCCTCACAATAAGAGAAGCCACCGAAATGAGAAGCCTGCTCACCACAGCCAGGGAAAGCCTGCAAAGCAACAAAGACCCAGCACAGCCAAAAATAAGTCAATAAATCTTTTTTAAAAATTGTGAATTATTTTTACTCAGGGAACTCAAACAGGGGCTCTGTGACAATCTAGAAGGGAGGGATGGGGAGGGAGATGGAAGGGAGGGGACATGGGTGCAGCTATGGCTGATTCTTATTGACGTATGACAGAAAACCATAAAATTCTGTAAAGCAATTATCCATCAATTAAAAAATAAATAAATAACATGGCAAAAAAATTGTGAAATTTTTTTTCTATGTACCTGTAGCGTAATATTTTTTTTCTTAAACAATAGCCTTTATTTTTACATAAAGTAAAGCAGTACAAAATGAGGCAGTTCTTCAAAGGGTGACTTGGAGCTAGAAAATCCATCCTGAACATGAAAGTGTTAGTGTTAGTCACTCCTCAGTCATGTTTGACTCTTTGTGACTCCATGCACTGTAGCCCGCCAGGTTCCTCAGTCCATGGTGTTTCCCAGGCAAGAATACTGGAGTGGACCGTCATTTCCTCCTCCATGCAACATATAATATTGTGCATCAACTATACTTCAATTAAAAATAAAGACTAAACTAAAAAAAAAATTTTTTTTTTTAAATAAGAAAAGATACTGGGGCTCTCAGATGGCTCACCTTGGAACACTGAGTGGAACGTCTGAGTCCTAAGCAGGCAGAGGAGTGGATGCTATGGCCCAGCAGCTGGGGCAGCCTCCTCAGACACTCACTGTCTCCTTGCCTGGGGCCTTGGCCTTTGGTGCCAGGCTTATTTGAAGTAAGCAGGAGGATGGCAGCGGAGGCAGAGACTCCACCCTGACCAGGCACTGTGGCTGTCCCAGAGTGGCACCCACCTTGCATAAAGGGGAAACTGAGGCCCGGAGTCTCTTTCAGGGTCACAGAGCAGTGCAGCAAAGCCTGGACTAGAACTCGGCTTACTGCCCCCAACCTGGCTCCCCTCAAGTGCTTTCCCAGGCAGCACTTTGCAGCATCTCAGGGAGCAGGACTCCCAGTCCAGATCACCTGAGTTCCACAAACCAGCCCTTCCCAGACCTGGGCCCTTGGGCATGTGGCCTTCATTTCCTCCAGATCCCATCTCCACCTGCTCTGTGCCTCTAGGAGGCGAATGTGTGGGGTGGCCTCCCCTGGGCCCTCTTGCCCTCTGGTGTTCAAGTGGGTTTGGTCAGTGGGGGGCATGACTAGGAAATCAGAAGGCAGTCTGTGGTGAGGGTGAGGGAGAAAGGTATTGCTGCCTTTTCCAGGGGAGGAAAGCTTTCACTGCATCCAGTAACCCTGCTCTCGCCTCTTGTCTCCTCTGACTGAGGGGGAGTGGCTGCCTACTCCTAGTGCCCAGGCCACCCCCTGCCCCTGCCCCACCTCTGTAAATAGTCCCTTCACAAGTTCTCTTCAGTGAAGCCCTCCTGGATATACCATTTCTGCTGGTTTCCTGACAGATTCCACATCTCTGCTCTTTAGTGTCTTCATCTGTAAAGTGGGGATAGTAATAGACATACCTTACCAAGTTGCACAAGGTGAGGATTGAGTGAGTTAACACATGTATGGAACAGTGCGAGGGTAGCAGTAAGCGCTGTAGAATATAGAATAGTAAAAATACTATTACTGTCATGCTTCTTGGCAGGAAAACTATGACAAACCTAAATAGTGTATTAAAAAGCAAAGACATTACTTTGCTGACAAAACTCCATAGAGTCAAAGCTATGGTTTTTCCAGTAGTCATGTATGGCTGTCAGAGTTGGACAATAAGGATGGCAGAGTGCCGAAGAATCAATGCTTTCAAACTGTGGTGCTGGAGAAGACTCTTGAGAGTCCCTTGGACAGCAAAAAAGATCAAACCAATCAATCTTAAGGGAAATCAACCCTGAATACTCATGGGAAGGACTGATGTTGAAGCTCAAGCTCCAATACTATGGCTACCTGATGCGAAGAGCTGACTCATTGGAAAAGGCCCTGTTGCTGGGAAAGACTGAGCACAGAAGGAGAAGGGGACGACAGAGGATGAGATGGCTGGATGGCTTCACCAACTCAAAGGACATGAACTTGGGCAAACACTGGGAGATGGTGAGGGACAGGGAAGCTTGGCATGCTGGAGTCCATGGGGTCCCAAAGAGTTGGACAAGATTTGGTGATTGAACAGTAATAACAACTGTCATGCCTCCTTCCTTGCAAGCTCCAGTGCACTGTGGGGAGGGAAAGTGTGAAGCCAGACTCGGAGAGAGATGCCTGACTGTCCAAGACTATCTCCTCCAGCTCCAGGCTGCTTGGTGCTTCCATGGGGCCTTGGTTAGCCTAGTTGTTTAGCCTCAGTCCCTCCAATTCAAGTGGAGCCAACTTTCCCTAGGAAGACTGGGGCCAGGGGAGATGAAACCAGAGAGCCTTTGCCATCCTGGCTCTTCTCCAGAAAGCTCAGGCTCCTGAGAAAAGGCAAAGTAGACACCCCACATTTTGTGGGACTCTGGGGATCCAGTAGAGGTTGAGAATGTTGTGGCGATGAATTAGGGGTTTACAAGGAGAGAGTCAATTCCAGGGAGGTTGAAAACAGAAGCAAAAAGCCTAGTCTGTGTGTTTCCAAATCTGGTCTCTTTGCTAACCAGGAAGCCCCTCCTCAGGGCTCACTGCCTTCCTGCTTCAGGTCCCAGGACAATTACCATGACACTGGGGGTCTTCTCCAGCTCTCACCAACACACTGGGAGTTCCAGCAGCTTTGGGAGGAAGAAAAGGGTCTGTGTGTCCCCTGCCAACTCTGCATATGGCCAAAGGAGAGGAGGCCTGAGGGTCACTGATGTCTTATGGATCAGCTTAAGTTTGCCAGTGAGGTGAGCTTATGAAGGGACTGAAAACTGGCAAACCTGACACCTGCCTGGACCTTTGGTCACCCCTTCAGGTCAGACAGTGATGTAGAGAAGGGGTGTGTGTCACTCATCTCTGTCTCCAGAGGTCTCTGGGAATGAAGGCTTAAACCGGATCCAGTCATCTCAACCAGCTTCTCTGATCCTTGCTCTGGGAAGCCTTTTTGGTCCACTAACCTCTGTGCTGTGCTGTGCTTAGTCGCCTAGTTGTATCCTACTCTTTGCGACCCCCTGGATTGTAGCCCACCAAGCTTCTCTGTCCACGGGATTTTTTTCACACAACCCAGACTTTCAGGGCAAGGGTTTAGGAAGCAGAAGCTTTTGCCATTCCCTTCTCCAGGGGATCTTCCCAACCCAGGGACCGAACCCAGGTCTCCCGCATTGCAAGCAGATTCTTTACCATCTGAGTCACCAGGGAAGCCCCTGCCTTTTTTGCGGGGAGTGACAGGCTTACTTCGGCAGTCTTCCTCACTGTGCTCAGTCACGCAAGCCTGACTGGGCGAGGGGAGGGAGGACTCTGGGAATCCTGATAATCATCTGGACGTGGTCCACCACTCATCTCCATGGAGATGCCCTCCCATACCCAAGGAGGTACCAGGAATGTCCTGCCTACCACCCTCATCCTTTGCCTCTCTGCTCAGGGTCACTGCCAGGGCCTGGACAGAAGCGGATGAAGGTGGAGAAATGGGGTGGGGACTGGTTTAAGCAGGGAGGCAGGCTGCGGTCCCCATCTGAGGAAGCTTTTTCCCAGGAAAGGTAGCCTTTAGCAGGGGGATCCGCAGTTCCACATCAAGGATGGAGAAGGGAAATTGACCCCAGCCTGTGGACAAAGTCTCCCCTTGATTGGACTAAAGGTTGATAGCTTGAGCTACCTTCGGCCCTAAGAGATGCGAGTGTGACCACATACACAAGAGGGCGTGTCTGTCATAGTTGGTGACAGACTGGAGGGACATGTTCATTTTTCTTAGTTCCCTGACTGAGGATTGAACCTGCGCTCTCCGTAGTGAAAGCTCAGCATGCCACAAAGGCAGTGGACTGGCAGGGAACTCCAGGGGGGTGGGGGGTGTGTGTGCATATTCACACAAGCACATTTACATGCTCACTCGCTCACTGACTAACACACTGAGGCACACTCACTTCACATTCAATCCACCTATACTCATACATGCACTCTCATACTCTTTGACAGTGATTCATCCACACTCAGGTGCTCAAACATGCCTAGATACACTCCTGTGCACCCAGCGCATCCACATGCAAGCTCTGACACACACCTTCACTCCATGACCTCACACATGCATACACTTTCAACCATGCATGCTTAAGCACACATCAACACACTCACTCACACTTGAATACACATTTACCCAGCTTGAATACACTCCTGCTTGCAGGTTGCCGGAAGCTACACACTGCAATAAGTCTGATGTGGGTGGTGCTGAGTGTAGAGATAAGGGAGAAAGAGATGGACATCACAGAGGTCAGGGTGTGGGCTTGGGGGAGCCTTTAGGTATTGAGGTCACAACCCAGACTTTCAGGGCAAGGGGTTAGGAAGCAGAAGCTTTAGAGCATGTGAATGAGGGTCTCAGTGGCTGGGCAGGGCACCCAGTAACTCCTGACAAATACTTGCTGAAACAGAGAACAGTAGGACAGACTAAAACTCCCCATTTCCAGCTGGTAGAGCTGCCTGTCTGTGTCACAAAAGTTTAGAATCTTGGGCAACCAGAGTCAGGGCCATCTCACCATCTGAACTCAGTGGGTCCACATTCTCACTGCCATCCTGCAGAGCCAGAGGCTGAGTCTCAAATGCAGGTGGCTGCAGACATAGAGAACAGACTTGCGGTTTCCCAGGGGGATGGGGGAGAGCAAGGGATGGAGTGGGAGTTTGGGGTTGGCAGATGCAATCTATTATATATATGTGATGATAAACAAAAAAGTCCTACTGCACCACACAAAGAAGGCGATGGCACCCCACTCCAGTGCTCTTGCCTGGAAAATCCCATGGACGGAGGAGCCTGGTGGGCTGCAGTCCATGGGGTCGCTAAGAGTCAGACACAACTGAGCGACTTCCCTTTCACTTTTCACTTTTATGCACTGGAGAAGGCAATGGCACCCCACTCCAGTACTCTTGCCTGGAAAATCCCATGGACGGAGGAGCCTGGTGGGCTGCAGTCCATGGGGTCACTAAGAGTCAGACACGACTGAGTGACTTCCCTTTCACTTTTCACTTACATGCATTGGAGAAGGCAATGGCAACCCACTCCAGTGTTCTTGCCTGGAGAATCCCAGGGATGGGGGAGCCTGGTGGGCTGCCATCTGTGGGGTCTCACAGAGTCGAACACGACTGAAGCGACTTAGCAGTAGCAGCAGCAGCATCACACAGGGAACTATATTCAATATCCTATGATAAACCATTATGGAAAATAATTTTTTAAAAGCATTTGTATTTTCCTGGGGACTTCCCTGGTGGTCCAGCAGTGAAGAATCTGCCTTGCAATGTAGGGGATGTGGTTTGATCCCTGATCGGGGAGTTAAGATCCCACATGCCTCGGAGAAACTAAGCACATGTGCAGCAACTACTGAGTCTATGAGCTCCAGAGCCTCTGGGCCACAACTAGGGAGCCTGCATGCCACAACTAGAGAGTCTGTGCACCTCACGGGAAGATCCTACCTGACCCAAAGAAGATCGCATGTGCCACAACAGAGACCCTATGTAAATAAATATTTTTAAAAGTTTTGTATTTCCCAGCTTTCAGAACTGTGAGAAATAAATATTTATTGTTTAAGTAAGAAAATAAATGAATAAATAAACACAGGTGACACATGAAGCTACTGGGTCAGATAGTGCCAGTACAGACCTAGGTCCCAGCCTCAGGGGATAAATTCTAAGCCCAGGGATACCTGACCGCAGAGAAGCCAACAATAAACTGCCTGGGAATGAACAGGAAGTGAGTAAATTCTGGCCTGTCCTGGGGATTTGGGCTCTAACCAGGAAACAGGGGGACCTGCTGAGGTCCTTTAAGATATAGAAGGTCAAGGAGATATACAGAAACTCTGCAGAAAAACTCCTAGAAAGGTCTCATGTGTAATGTAGTACCTCTGGTTTTTCTGCCAGAGGGCTTACGTTTAATTTATTTATTTGTTTGCATATTACTTCATCAAATATCTATTGAGGATTTTTGTTCATGCCAGGTTGTGGTAGGTATCAGGATTACTATAATGAATAAGATATATATGCAAGATCAGATAGGAAGTCTCTGGATGCACAAAAGAGGAAATCTAACTCGATCTGGTTTGAGCAACTGTGGTGATTCACTGGCTCTGAAAAATCAGAGGGAAACTTCAAGTGAGGCTTGATCCAGGACTCACATTCACTCTGCTTTTCCTCTCCTCTTTCCATGGTGTTAGCCTCATCCTAAGCCTGGGTTCTCCTGTGGTTCCAAAATACCTGGCAGGAGCAGGCTAGAGGGAGCATCTTTTTCATGGCAGTTCTAGCAAATATCCAGAGGCACACTCTGATTGGACCTGCTTGTTGTCATACCCAGCCCTGAGTCACAAGCATAACTCAGCTGATTAGATCAGTTTAACTCACATATTCCATCTCTTTCCTCAAGAGAAATGTTGGCTCCATCTGAACAAAATGGATTCCCAAATGGAAACGAAGACTCTTAGGAAAAGGGAAACCAGGGACTACTGAATAGTTCCTATCTTCATGGAACGTAAAGACTAATTAATGGAGGAGACTACATATATAATTGAACAGATGAAATTGGGAATTGGGACATTTTACCAGAACAAAGAGCTTCCCAGGTGGCGCTAGTGATAAAGAACTTACCTGCCAATGCAGGAGACACAAGTTCAATCCCTGGTTCAGGAAGATCCCCTGAAGAAAGGTATGGCAACCCATTCCACTATTCTTGCTGGGAGAATCCCATGGACAGAGGAGCCTGGTGGGCTACAGTGCATAGGGTTGCAAAGACTTGGACATGATTGAAGTGACTTAGCATGCACATATACCAGAACAAAACACTTCTACAGGACTGGATACATAATTTGTGGGGCCTATTCTAAAAGGAAAATGCAGGGCCCCTTATTAAAGAATTATTTAGAATTTCAAGACAGCAGCAGTGTTAAATCAAATACAAGGCCCTTCTAAGGCCTGAGTCACCTGTCCTTAAAGACAGCCCAATTCCTCTCTATTGAAACCTGAAGGAGAGAAGGGATCAGCCAGATGGGGTATTCTGGGTAGAGGTAACGGTTTGTGCAAAACCCTGGAGGCAGAGGTCAAGTTCCCTGGAAAAGTTGGAAGGAATTCAGTTGTGGCTGGAGCTTAGAGTGCCAGGTGAGATTGGAAAGTGGGTGGAGCTGGGGTCTGGTAGGAGCCTGGCCATGGCGTATCTGGGAAACTGAAGCTTCCTAAGGCTCTTGCTTAGTGGTCTCTGTAAGCCTATCCATCACCAAGTTAGGGGACAAGGAGGAAGGAGCCAGGTGGGTGCCAGATCCTGCCTTGGATGGAGTTCAGATGCACAGTGAACAGATCAGGAAAGTAAGGGAAACATGCTGAAAAGCCCGGGTGTCAAGAGGATCAGGCTGCTCAGAGACCCAAAGCAAGTTCCACCACCACCCTGCCTCAGTTACCCCTCAAGACCACAGAAGGTGTTGCATGAGATTATTTGGTTCTTAACTTCCTCTCTAGCTCTAGGATTCTGTGATTCTCTTCTGGGGTTCTTAACAGTCTTAGATGATGGAAGGAAGGCAGAAAGGAAGTGAGGGAGGGAAGGAGACAGAAAGGGAGGGAGGAAGGAAGGGGAGAAAGAAAGAGAAAGAAATCCCCTTTTTGTAGCAGGTCTTTATGTTAGTAAAACACTGCTGAAGGCTTGGGGAACTGGAGGGAGTTTACTTTTCACAAACACATTCAAGTTGGGTATCAGACATTCTTGTTCTTGGAAACCACATTGGCTCCTCCCCAGTGGTGATTTCTCACTGGCCCTTTATCCTACTTGGCAGCCTAGCCTCTGGCCACATCATGGGTTTCTTTCCCTTCTTACCTTCCCTCCTCACGTTCTCCCTCTAGATTGCTCACTATACTCTAAACATTTTTGGTATTCATCTGAGCAAAAAATCACTAGCATAGATTCTGCACTTTGCTTTAATTGGAACTCACCCTCCTGAGGTTTTAAAAAATAGTCTGCCCTCTTCCATTAAGGGTGTTCCCAGGTGGCGCTAGTTAGTGGTAAAAGAACCAGTCTGTCAATGCAGGAGACATAAGTGACACAGGTTTGATCCCTGGGTTGGGAAAATCCTCTAGAGGAGGGCCTGGCAACCCACTCCAGTATTCTTGCCTGGAGAATCCCATGGACAGAGGAGCCTGTCGGGCTAGTCTTTGGGGTCGCAGAGTCAGATACCACTGAAGTGACTTAGCACACATGCTCCTCCATTAAAAGGGAACAGAGCTTTCTCTCCATTGTGACCGCCATATACTTGTCTGTTCTTCAGACTCAGCATCGTGGAGACAGGAAACACAGGTTTTGTTGTAAAAGCTAACCCCTCATTTGTTGCAAGGGGCTCCCTAAATATTTGCAGGGTGACAATATACAGCCTTGACATACTCCTTTTCCTATTTGGAACCAGTCTGTTGGCCCATGTCCAGTTCTAACTGTTGCTTCCTGACCTGCATATAGGTTTCTCAAGAGGCAGGACAGGTGGTCTGGTATTCCCATCTCTTTCAGAATTTTCCACAGTTTCTTGTGATCCACACAGTCAAAAGCTTTGACATAGTCAATAAAGCATAAATAGATGTTTTTCTGGAACTCTCTTGCTTTTTCGATGATCCACCGACTCCATGGACGTGAGTACAAGTGAACTCCGGGAGTTGGTGATGGACAGGGAGGCCTGGCGTGCTGCGATTCATGGGGTCGCAAAGAGTTGGACACGACTGAGTGACTGAACTGAACTGACTGAAATATTTACAGGATGAATGAATGGGATTATCCAGACCTCCCCTTGTAGGCCATGTTCTTTTCTCTCTCCTTCCAGGGAATGGTCATGACAAAGTATTAGAAGAGTCAGCTGTGGAAGAAACTGGTGGAAGCAACAAATCCTTGGCTACGACAGTTGTGGCAAAAGTTGCATTCTCCAAGGAGATGGAGGCTGGGGATTCTTGGTGGGTCTCAGATGGGGCTGGATGTGTACCCAGGAAGAAGGAGGCAGTAATGACACAGAGGTTTCTTGATGAGTCTGGGCATAGCCAAGAAGGGAGCCCAGCCAGCCCCAGGAGCTGTGGCTGCACCCAGAGATCTTATCTGAGCCTGACTGATGGGTCGGTACTGAGTCATGGGCCCTGCAACCTAGGAAAGAGTTTTGATGCTGAAACAGGTCCAGAGAAGGGGGCAGGGTGGGTATCTGTAGTTTGCCACCAGCACAGACATTACCACCCACACTTCCTGTTATGCCTGGGTCACCTTTATGGTTATCACTCATCTCCCACCCTGTCATTTACTTGCCACCCTCCTCACATCCCTGCATCCCAACTACTATTGCGCTTTCTTAACCATGCTGTCACTTGACCCAGTTCCTGTCACCTCTGAGTCCTCAGGACTGTCACCTCTTTTCATCCCCTGTTAGTTCACCGGCACTATCCATTTCTGTCTGCTCCCATCACGATCATCACCATCCTCCTGTCTCCCGCCCCTCATCTGAGTCTCAAAATGGGCTTTCCCCTCTGGTGTAGAACTTCTTATCATACGCCCATTCTGAGCCTTTGCCCCTGCCTTTCCGGCCTCTGGTCTCCTCTGGGCTTCTGAATCTGGAATTGCCAAGCTCCTTACCTTTGCTCCCTGCTCTAGCCATGGGAGTTCCATTTCACTTTGTGTCTGGACCCTGGGGCCAAGCGCTTATTCCCAGAGTACTAGGTAGAGGCTGTGCCAGGAAACCATGAGTCTTCTCTGCCTGTACCTATGCCACCTGGCAGTTCCTTCCACTCAGCCTAGGCCTAAAATTTCCATGCATTAAATTGACTATTGGGAATTCCCTGGCAGTCCAGGGGTTAGGACTTGGCGCTTTCATTGCCATAGGCCTGAGTTGAATCCTTGGTTGGGGAGCTAAGATCTCACAAGCCACACGGAGTGTCCAAAAATAAATAAATAAATAAAAACGAATTAGACTATTTCCCTTTTTAAAATTCCTTGATGTTCTATCCCCCAGACTATTACTTAACCCCCATGATACACTATAGCAGCCCAGTACTTTGATATGTAATACTTGTGATCAACTACCTCTTCATATAATCATTTGTGTATAAGATATCTTGCCCACCAGACAGGACGCCCTGGGAGTGGGGTAGCTGTGTTTGTCTTGGTCATTGCCAAGTCCCCAAAGTCCAGTACAATGACTGGCTTCTGGTAGGGACGCAATGAATGTCTGTTGACTGAATAAATACTATTTATTGAGCACTTAGCTACAGGCACTGTAGCTAAGTTCATATCCATGAACTTGTTCATTCCTTGTTGTATGTTAGGTGTCCCTTTTAATTTTGTTTACTTTTGAGCACTTCAAGAGCTTTTTAGCTGATTTGGCACAAGTGCTTCTGACAAAGTTCAAGCAGAGAAGCACATTTCCTGTTACTCATCAGAAAGTGAGGACACGGAGAAAGTCAGTTACTCCCAGATCAAGGGAAAACACTGTTGTAATTAGGGCAAAGAAAACCGAAGCTTGTAATGTCACCTCTTGATTTCATCTTTCTGCTCTCCAAAGGAGATGGAAGAAACAAGGGACTGGTGGGAGGGGGGTACCACAAGAAGATCACTTCTGATCTCTGGAAAGCAAAAATTAGATCCTCTCCTCACATCAGAACCTAGTGGTTTTTGAGGGAATTCCCTGGTGGTCCAGTGGTTACAGTGCAAGGGCTTTGCTGGTAGCTCAGCCTGCAGTGCAGGAGACCGGGATTTGATCCCTGGGTCGGGAAGATCCCTGGAGAAGGACATGGCAATCCACGCCAGTACTCTTGCCTAGAAAATCCCATGGACAGAGAAGTTTGACTGGCTACAGTCCACGGGGTTGAAAGAGTTGGACACAACTGGCGACTAAACCACTACGGGGAACTAAGATCCTGCAGGCTGTGTGACCTGGCCAAGAAAGCAAAATAAAAACAAAATTAACAAAAAAAACAAAACGATGGTTTTGAGAGGTAAATATACAAAGAGTTAAAGTAAACTTGGATATTTTTCATATTATTTGTCCCTGTTAGTTCATTTTTGGGAATTTATCTTTGGGAAAATAATTAAAGATGTAGACAAAGCCTTTGCCCCCAAATCTTCACTGCAATGTTATTTTTACTGTTGAAACATTGAAATACAAATATAAATGTACAAATGAAAAAAATGAAATATAAAATTTAAAAAGCTGAAAAGAAACTGAATACCCAATGATAGAGAATAGATTAAATAAAGTATGGTCTGCCTCTTTGTTATTAAAATCATGGTTCTGAAGAGTTGATAATTATTCTATAATCATGGCATTAGGTGAAAAAGGCTTTGTACAAATAGACGTGCACAGAATTGTTTTCAATTATGTCAACAGATTACTTAGAACAATTAAAGAATCAATAGGTATGTTGTTGTTTCTGAATTGTGAGGATTTATTTTTATGATGGAAATTATTACTTTTATAATAAAAGCTCTATGTTTGTAAAAGAAAACAACAACAGAAAGGCAAAAATAATGTTTTATGTGAATGTGTATTTTACAATCTTAGATTTTGATTATTTTTTAATATTTATTTATTTGGTTGTACCAGGTCTTAGTTGCAGTGTGTAGGATCTTCCATCTTCACTGAAGCATGCAGGCTCTTTAGCTGTGGCATGCGGGATCTAATTCCCTGATCAGGGACTGAATTCAGGCCCCTTGTACTGGAAGTACAGAGTCTTAGCCACTGGACCACCAGGGAAGTCCCTAGATTACTTTTCTTTTTCCTTAACTTTTCTTTATTTTTCCTTACATCGCTTTTTGATTCACTAGACTGTAAATTCTACGAGGCCAGGCTCTTCTTCTTCTTGTCTATCTCCCAGCATCAGGCCTGAATGAAAGAATGATTAATAAAGTCTGAGTTAATGAGTCTCTTTGGCATCATCTCTCAGTGTAATGGAGTCAATCAATATGGAGTCAGATTTGTTCTTCCCTATTACAATTCCCCACTGTCAGTGTCCATTCCTCATTCTTGTGGGAAAGGGGCGGCAACTGCTCTATTTCCTGCTGAACAGGGGCACTGATGGGATGATTGTGGAAGGGAATTGATCAGCTTGGGACTGGAAGTATTCCTGAGTCTCTAGTTGGGCATACATGGCTTTTCTTTTTGTGGTTCCCAACACTTAGATAAGCACTCGAATGTCCACATAAACTCCAGGATGTTTTGCCTTATGCTAGCTTTATACCCTGCCAAAATTTTATAGAAAGTGGGGGGCTATTTTCTTCTTTGGTCCTTTTCAAAAAATGGCTGTCACCAGTATAGTGAAACTAAAGAGAAGAGCAAAAGTCATCATTACTTATTTGGTAAGAGGGTTGGCCAAAACAGCAATTTATGATCACAAAATCAAGTCTATTTTTCTTTGCTCCATCTAGTTTCTAGAGAAGTGAGTTTTACTTGGGTGTGGTGAATCCCTGGTCTTATCCCAGCTAATTTAATAGAGGAGTGAATGTTCATCAGGGCCTCGTATCGTTCTGTCCACTTAGCAGCAAGCTGATGTTTGTGCTAAGGCACTTCAGTAGTGTCCAACTCTTTGTGACCTCATGGACTGTAGCCCACTAAGTTCCTCTGTCCAAGGGGTGCTCCAGGCAAGAATATTGGAGTGGGTTGCCATGCCCTTCCCCAGGATGTTCAGGTCCTCTTTTTCTCCAGGTTTTGAGGAGACTATCCCTGGGTTGGGAGGGTTGTAGCACCACTTTAGTTGGGCAGGCAAACCTACAGGAAACAAAGTCATGGGCAGAAGTTAGTATAGTCCCTAATGTCTTAACATAGTTGGCTACTGCTAAGTCCTTTAAAAGACATTCACAGACTCCCCTGCCTGAGTAGACATTCCAGAATGGCCTACCACACGATATTTCAAGAGGGATTAATCTAAGTTTGCTTCTTGGAGCCACTCTACTCCATAATAGGGCAGCTGGCAAGGGCTTTATCCAAGTTAAATTAGTCTCCTGACATATTTCAGCAACGCTCTTTTTAGTGTAAACATAGACGAAACACATGATCCAGCTACCCTGCTCTTCACTGTTACCCAAGTGAAATGAAAACTTCTGTGCACACAAAATTTGTAAATTCTGGTTTTATTCCCAAACCTAGGAAATAATTCGGATCAACTAGGGAACAGATAAATATACCATGAAATTTAACTCAGCAATAAATTACTGATAGGCACAATGACATGGATAAATCTATTACTATGCCAAGTGAGAAAGGCTACACATGGTTTAATTCCATTTATAAAACATTTTGGAAAAGGCAAAACTATAGAGAAAGAAAACAGATTAGTAGTTACCTGGGGCTAGAGGTAGTTACAGAGAAGGCAATGGCAAACCACTCCAGTACTTTTGCCTGGAAAATCCCATGGGCGGAGGAGCCTGGTGGGGTGCAGTCCATGGGGTCGCCAAGAGTCGGACACGACTGAGCGACTTCACTTTCACTTTTCTCTTTCATGCATTGGAGAAGGAAATGGCAACCCACTCCAGTATTCTTGCCTGGAGAATCCCAGGGATGGGGGAGCCTGGTGGGCTGCCTTCTATGGGGTCACACAGAGTCGGACACAACTGAAGTGACTTAGCAGCAGCAGCAGCAGAAGCGACTTAGCAGCAGCAGAGGTAGTAAAATTTGATAAAGGAAATAACACAAATCAACAGGAAAGGGAAAATGATGTCAATAAATGATGCTGGCAAAACAAGCTTTTCTTCTTTTTTTCCCACACCGTGCATCTTGTGGGATCTTTGTTTCCCAATCAGGGATTGAACACAAGCCCTTGGCAGTGAAAGCACAGAGTCCTAACCACTGGACAGTCAGGGAATTACCAAAGTGAGCTATTTGAGGAGATTAAAACAGTCCAGTTTGCTTCTGCCTATGCCTCTACATCAGATGGTCAAAGAGGTAAGCAAACCACAAATAAACAATGTGAGTTTGGTCATCTACCAAGCTCCAGTCCTGGGAATTGAGTATAGGAACCAGAGGCAGTAGAAGGGGTGGATATCTGGGCATAGTGGCTGGAGTGGCTAGGATAGTAATAAATTCTCACTCTCATCTTATTCCTTTTTAAATTTTAATCATAGAATAGTTTTTTTTTGGGGAGGTATCATTTTACACAGTTTGTGGGATCTTAGTTCCCTGACCAGGGTTTAAACCTGGGCCCTTAGCCAGGGAATTCTCTTAATCACAGAATAGTTCTAATTGCAGGATTGTATAGAGCCATTCAAATGCCACTGTTCCTCCGTGTTTTATTGTAAAATGATTGATCCTCTCTAACCATTAAAAGAATGCCTTTTTTGCCTTGGTATCAACCAACCAGGCTGAATTCTGGGCTGGGCGCTTTGGTGATTTTTGGAACCAAGCATAACCTTTCTTTTCTCCCTGGGAATGTCCCACTTTAGACAAGAGCACAGATGGTTGTTTTTGCTGTTGTTCTTTTCTGTTCCTTTCCTCCACTTGATATCGTGAAAGTTTTCAACATCACTAAACTGATTTGGCTATAAATGGAGAAACAGTACCGAAACAGAATGAAATTAAAAACCCAAAGGACAAAAGAAAACCCTAAATAAACTCTCAAGTTTGCACTTGTGGTTTTACCTATCAACCCAACCCCATATGCAATGTGACTCCTTAGAGAGCTGTTGGATCGAGATCAATGACACGGGAGACTGCAAAGAACATAATTAACACAGCAAGGGTGACAGTACATGGTACGCAAGGTCCCAAGATAATCCTACATAAATGCGGAGCTCCTAATAGGGACTGTGACCACGCATTATTCATCTTCCTCTTAGTCATGGGTTGGGTTCATAGTTGAAATCAGACCACGTATCCACAATGCACCCCAGAGGACTTTCTTTAGGGATAGATGAAGCATTCCCCATCTTGTAAAGATAGAAATGCAAGACAAAACGCAAATGGTGCACACAAATGCTAGCATCTAAAGAAACAAAAGAAGGTAAGCTACGTCGCTTCAGTCATGTCTGACTCTGTGCAACCCTATGGACTATAGCCTGCTGGACTCCTCTGTTTCATTGAATTCGCCAGGCAAGAATATTGGAGTGGGTTGCTGTGCCCTCCATCAGGGGATCTTCCCAACTCAGGGACTGAATCCGTGTCTTTTTATATCTCCTGCATTGGCAGGTGGGTTCTTTACTACTAGCACCACCTGGGAAGCCCCAGAAAGAAACATAGGAACTGGCCCACAAATATGGTAAATGTCCAGCAATTATTTCCTCTCTCCGACAGAGTACACCACTCAAATACAAACAGGCTGGCTAATTTCTGAGGAAAAAGCCCCAAACAGAGAGGAATAAAGTTTCTAGCTATAAACAGCAGAGTAATTTACCCTACTGTCTGGAGCCCAGTTACAGCTGCTTCAGAGAATTCTGAAGGGAAAATCCTCAGGGCAAGTGATCTCAGTAGCTGTTGAGCCTTACTTGAAAATTCCTCTACTGGAGCTGGCTGGCCGAGAGCAGCAAGGTTCCTGTTCAACTTTGCCAAATTTGTTACCGATTCCAAGGCTGTATTATTTGCCACATGACAGGCCGATCAATTGGGAGACAAGTAGCAACTTTATTTGGAAAGCCAGCAGACAGAGAAGATGGTGGACTAGTGTCCCAAAGAACCATCTCGCCTGGGATTGGATGCTAGTTTCTTTCAGAATACAAACGTAATAAAATGTAAATAAAATAAAGTAAAATGTAATAAAATTACATTTTATTTAAGGTAAAATAAACAGATCCCATACGGAGTCAGATTTGTTCTTCCCTGCTACGTCACTAATTTTCACTTTAATTCTTCAGAGTAATCCTTCCTTACACAAAAAGAGTGTTTGGGGCGGGGGTTGCCTTGATCAACAAAACCAAAAAACCTTCACACGTGTGATGGCACTTTTAAGAAGACATGTGATGCTACAGGGCAACTAAGCCCACATGTCTCAACTACTGAAGTCCTTGTGCCCTAGATTCTGTGTGAAGCCATTGCAACAAGAAGTCCACACAACGCAACTAGAGATTAGCCCCAACTTGCCACAGTTAGAGAAAGACTGAGCAGAGCAAAGACCTAGTACAGCCCCCCAAAAAAAGAAAAGAAAAAAAGCAATGTGAATTTGAGAAACTCTTATCAGAAACATGAAAATAAGACTTGATGATACACTGAGCCTATGCCAAATCCTGGAAGATGATGCTGTGAAAGTGCTGCACTCAATATGCCAGCAAATTTGGAAAACTCAGCAGTGGCCGCAGGACTGGAAAAGGTCAGTTTTCATTCCAATTCCAAAGAAAGGCAATGCAAAAGAATGCTCAAACTACCGCACAATTGCACTCATCTCACACGCTAGTAAAGTAATGCTCAAAATTCTCCAAGTCAGGCTTCAGCAATATGTGAACCGTGAACTCCCTGATGTTCAAGCTGGTTTTAGAACAGGCAGAGGAACCAGAGATCAAATTGCCAACATCCGCTGGATCATGGAAAAAGCAAGAGAGTTCCAGAAAAACATCTATTTCTGCTTTATTGACTATGCCAAAGCCTTTGACTGTGTGGATCACAATAAACTGTGGAGAATTCTGAAAGAGATGGGAATACCAGACCACCTAACCTGCCTCTTGAGAAATCTGTATGCAGGTCAGGAAGCAACAGTTAGAACTGGACATGGAACAACAGACTGGTTCCAAATAGGAAAAGGAGTACGTCAAGGCTGTATATTGTCTCCCTGCTTATTTAACTTATATGCAGAGTACATCATGAGAAACGCTGGACTGGAAGAAACACAAGCTGGAATCAAGATTGCCGGGAGAAATATCAATAACCTCAGATATGCTGATGACACCACCCTTATGGCAGAAAGTGAGGAGGAGCTAAAAAGCCTC
>SJYX01008575.1:273131-322118 GCA_006410675.1 Oreotragus oreotragus | reverse complement strand
GAGGCCTGGCGTGCTGTGGTTCATGGAGTCGCAAAGAGTCGGACACGACTGAGCGACTGAACTGAACTGAACTGATGCCTTCTTTTGTTCCCGTCTCAGAGAGGCACACCACCCCCACCAGAAACATGAAGGTCATTCCACCCTTCAGGCTCCTACACCCTCACAGTCCGTCTTTTACAAGCCGGATCACTTTTTCTGTCCCTAATGCTACTCCCTTGTTCCAACCACCACCGTCTCCTGCCTTCACTACTGTGTGATTGCTCAGTGGCTCAGCTCACTGCTGCAGCTGCCTCCTAACCAGTTTCTCTGCTTCCCACCTCAAATTCATGCCTTCTGAGCTCTAGTCATGCTCAACTTTCTAATACACTACCCTAAGCATGCCACTTTCCTGTTTATGGCCCTTCAGTGGCTCCCATCACTCTCAGGAACAAGTAGAAAGCAGTTCACAGTCTGGCTCAGACTCACCTCTCTACCACCATCATACTCCCATGCTACTCCAGTTGCCCAGAGTTTTGCTCTTAGCATTTCCCCATGCTCCCTCTGGTCCTTTGCATGAGTTGTCTCTTCTCCAGGGGAAATAATGCTTTTTCTGGTCCACACTCCTTTGCCTGGCTAACTAACTCCCTCTCACGTCTCAGTTGTTAAAGTGAATGTCCCTTCCACCGGGAAAGCTTTCCTGGTGCCATCCTCCCCACAGCTTGATTAGGTACCCCTTTTTGTACTTCTTACCTCTGATATCTGCATTGTCACTTCTTGTTTGCCCATCAGCTTCACTACAAGTCTTGTAAGCCCTCCGGCGCTGGGCCATGACTTGTTTTCCATGGCAGGTCCAATACCCAACAACTGGTAGGCATTCCTTGGCTGTTGAAGGAATGAGTAATGAATAATGAATGAATCAAGTACCCTTGAAGGAACTGATTTTTTTTTTTAGTTTATTAAGTACTTGGCTGCATCTGGCTTCCCATGTGGCTCAGCTAGTACAGAATCTGCCTGCAACGCGGGAGACCTGGGTTTTACCCCTGGGTTGGGAAGATTCCCTGCAGAAGGGAACGGTTACCCACTCCAGTATTTGGCCTGGAGAATACCATGGACTGTATAGTCCACGGGGTTGCAAAGAGTTGGACACGACTAAGTCACATGCGAGTGACTTTCATTCACATCAGATCTTAGTCACAGTGCTTAGGGTCTTCATTACTCGTGTGGGATCTTTCGTAGCGGCCCATAGACTCGCTAGTTGTGGCGCAGGTGCTTGGTAGCAGCTTGCCTGCTGGCGCCAGAGCACTCTGGTTTTAATGGTTGCGGCCCTCGGGCTTAGTCGTTCTGTGGCATGTGGTGGAATCTTAGTTCCCTGACCAGGGATCGAACCCGTGTCCCCTGCAATCCAAGACCAATTCTTAACCACTGGACCACTGGGAAAGTCCCAGGAACTGATTAATACTTTTTAAGATGCTTAGAAGTTGACATTCAGAAAAAAAAGATGCCCTTGAAGGATCCATAAATTCTGCAAAGGGGATGAAATTGTCTTATGATTTAAGAAATGCTGTGAATTTGACAGGCAAGAATTTGGGAGTGAATGTGTAGTTAGAAACAGTGGTGTACTGGGGGGAGGAGGAGGCAGGGATTGGGAGCGATCTATCCCTTCTGTTGTTTAGTTGCTAAGTCATGTCCAGCTCTTTGCGACCCCACGGGCTGCAGCACATCAGGCTTCCCTGTCCTTCACTTTCTCCTGGAGTTTGCTCAAACTCATGTCCATTGAGTCTTTGATGCCATCCAACCACCTTGTCCTCTGTCACTGCCTTCTCCTCCTGCCTTTAATCTTTACCAGCATCAGGGTCTTTTCCAATGAGTTGGCTCTTTGCATCAGGTGGCCAAAGTATTGGAGCTTCAACTNTCACTTTCTCCTGGAGTTTGCTCAAACTCATGTCCATTGAGTCTTTGATGCCATCCAACCACCTTGTCCTCTGTCACTGCCTTCTCCTCCTGCCTTTAATCTTTACCAGCATCAGGGTCTTTTCCAATGAGTTGGCTCTTTGCATCAGGTGGCCAAAGTATTGGAGCTTCAACTTCAGCATCAGCAGTATTTTATTACTGACATTGTTTAGAATTGTTGCTGCTGACTTTTAGTCAGTTTGATTGCTTTTCAGTTCCCAGTGGGTCATGCGCCCCCCTGTTGTTTGTCCCCAGGGTGGGCTGCTCCCACCCCACCCCCAAGTAGGATGCCACTGGTAAGAACCCTGATTACTGGGTGAACTGGTTTATTATTTTCCTCCCCTCCACAGTGAACTGGGAGTGATCCAGTATCCAACTTTTCAAAACCCTACAGGGCAAGGTGGTCCTCTGCCAGGGTTGACTCTGGCCTGTGACGCCTCTGTCACCCCCAGTTTCTTCGGGGGAGCCCTCTGAGTCTCCTGGCTAGTGGCTGTCCATGGCAGGGAGGCCCTTCCTATGCATAGGATCCAGCCCTGAATCTTGTCTTGTCCCTACCACTAGCCAGCCTACCCTGAGGCCTTGTGCTGGCTCTCAAGGTCCACACTCTCAAGCCCCTCTGGGGGGCCTCACTTTGCTCACTCATTAAACTGGGGCATTTGGTGACGTGTTCTTCTCACTGACCTGAGTGAAGTATTCTACCACAGGGGACTGGCTAGGTTGGGTATATTGGCCAACAGGACAGAAGACAAGTCTGGACAGGTGGACAGTGGAGCCTGGGCCCCAGGATGGGGTGTGTGTGCAGGTGTCACAGAGTGGGGTGGGAAGGGGTGGATCCCAGGCAAAGGTCGAAGATGGGAGAGGTGGCTCCAGCAGGTCGGCTGACCCTGCTTGGTGACAGCCTTCAGGAACTGCAGAGACGCTAGCTGGGCTGGGCTAGGTCCTGGCTCTGCCCTGGAGTTGGGGAGGGGCTGGGGATAGAGAACAGCCCCTTGGTGAGGTCACTTCTAGGGTGGGAGCCAAGGTCCCTTTCTGGGAAGGATAGGTGGTGTCATGAAAGCAAAAGGGATTTAGGTGCGACTATAGGAGGGGCAGGTGATGGTGGATCAGGAAGGATGAGATGTCTCTACTTGGGCTGCTTCCCAGGAGGGTGGGGAAAATTCCTCCCGCCCAGCCCTGCCGGGAGAGTACTGTCTTGTTAGAAGGCAGGGGAGCTAGACAGGATGACCTGGGAGACAAGGTAGCTTGCAGCTCAGAGCCAGGGCTTGGGGGACTCAGTTGAAGAGGAAGCCCTGAGACACCTCAGGCTTGGCTCAGGTGCCTGGACCTTGGCTGTTCCCCTGTGAAATGGGGACAATCTCCTTGGTGCTTGCCTACCAAAGACAAAGCATCCGCTGACTTGGTCACCAAAGATCAGGGAGTCTCTTTTATAAATTCCTTCTCAAGTTTTGGGGAGCTGAGAGAAAACTCAGTTGAAATTTGGGCTGAGTGAGATGGAGAATGGGGAGCCTGGACCCACTGGGGCAGAGGAATGCTTTAGAATACAAGTAGCCTGATGAGGTATCCCAACCCAAAAGCCCCAACAACAACTAGGCAGCATTCTAATCCTGCCTTCCCAGACATTCTGAACCCAGGGCTTAAGCCTCTCTCATCAATCCTCTTTCCTAATCCTGTTTCTTTGCTCCAGAGTTCTTCCCCAAGGCTCCTCAGCCCCTCACTGCTCCATTCCAGGAATATTTATCCAGCACCTGTTATTTGCCAGGTATTTTTCTAAGCCCTTGGAATTTGGAGGTGGATGAGATTGTTGGTCCTTGTCCTCATTTTCCCCTCAGGGTAAAACAGCAGGAAAGAAAGTGAGGTAGTTTAGCCTTTACTGGCTATGGGAGAGAGCCCAGATGGCTGTGGGAACTCAGAGAAGGCACTATATCCAGCCCGGGGGCACTTATGGCCAAGGTACCAGGGACCCTGAGTCTGGAAGGGTCAGTGGGCGTTTGCCAGGGAGGCTGTGGTTTGGGGGACAGCAGAGGTGGAGGCGAAGGTTCTGGAGCCACTTTAGCAGGCTCACAAGAGCCAGTTGTTACACTGTCAGGAATTTGGCAAACCCCTTGTTAAACACAGCCATTATTAAAAATTAAATTATATAAATGTGTAATCACAGAAATTATTTTTAAAACAAAGGTCCTCTTTGAGGAAGACGCGGTCGCCGTTGCAGCGGCTCTTAGTGCCGCCCGCCCCTGCTCCTGACGCTCTCGCCGAGGAACAAGTCGGTCAGGAAGCCACGCCGCAGCCGTGGCCTTTAAAGACACCGGCAAGACTCCCGTGGAGCCAGAGGTGGCCATTCACCGGATTAGGGTCACCCTCACCAGCCGCAACGTGAAGTCTCTGGAGAAGGTGTGTGCTGACCTGATCAGAGGCGCGAAGGAAAAGAATCTCAAAGTGAAAGGACCTGTCTTGCCTACCAAGACTCTGAGAATAACTACGAGGAAAACTCCTTGTGAAGGTTCTAAGACTTGAGATCGATTCCAAATGAGGATCCACAAGCGACTCACTGACCTGCACAGCCCTTCCGAAATTGTCAAGCAGATCACTTCTATCAGTATTGAGCCGGGAGTCGAGGTNAAACTCCTTGTGAAGGTTCTAAGACTTGAGATCGATTCCAAATGAGGATCCACAAGCGACTCACTGACCTGCACAGCCCTTCCGAAATTGTCAAGCAGATCACTTCTATCAGTATTGAGCCGGGAGTCGAGGTGGAAGTCACCATTGCCGATGCTAAAATCAACCTTTTTAATAAATCGATAATCAGTTGTTAAAAAAAAAAATAAAACAAAGGTAATAACTAATCAAACTCACTACTTCCTAATCATTATTACATGTTACGTTTTCTTTCTTCTTCTTCTTTTTAACCTGCGCTGGGTCTCCGTTGCCATGCAAGGGCTTCTCTCAGGCTGCGGGGAGTGGGGTCTGCTCTCCAGCTGCAGCGCTCAGGCTTTCCACTGCAGTGGCTTCTCACCTTGCAGAGCACGGGCTCCAGGGACTTCAGCAGTTGTGGTGCATGGGCTCCAGAGTACAGGCTCAGTGGCTTAGGGACAGACTCCTGGACTTTCCAGGGCCAGGGATTGAATCCCTGTTCCTGCTTTGGTAGGTGGATTCTTAACCACTGCACCATCAGGGAAGTCTTGAGGTTACTTATATCTGTTGAATATTTAAAGTGGAGGAGCTACACAATGGTGTACTGCTGCTCATCTCTACATTAGTAGTTTGATAACAGCCATGGTGGCAGTGTTTGTATCATTGAAAAAATATTTTTCTTTTATTTTTTGGCTACACCACGCAGCCTGTGGGATCTTAGTTCCCCGACCAGGGATTGAACCTGGGTCCCTGGCAATGAGAACAAGGAGTCCTAACCACTGGACCAACAGGTGATTCCTTGCATCATTGAAACTGAATGACACTATGTAGCAGGGCTTAATTTCTGGTTCTGTTGATTACATAGACCAGAGGTTAACACACTATAGCTTGCAGGTCAAATCCATCCTGTGAGCTAATAATGGTTTTTATATTGTTTGATGGTTAAGACTATTTTGAGACATGAGAAAATTCAAATTGCAGCAGTCACAAACGAAGTTGTGTTGGAACACAGCCTCGTGCATTTGTTTGCATACACGGCTGTTTTCACACTGTCACGGCAGAGCTGAGTAGTAGAACAGGGACTGTATGACCCAGAAAACCTAAAATATTCACTATTTGACCCTTAACAAAAATGTTTATTGACCTCTTGTCTAGACTTAAGAAAGTGATAGAAAAACATGAATGCAGATGAAACATGAAACTCTGTCATGTCCTTAGCCTTATGTTGTGAATAGCACAAAATTCTAGGGATAAATTCTTTCAATATTTGAAAACCACCATCCAATTCAGCAAAAAAAATCACAGGTCATCGGTGAATGACTGATGCTTCAATCCATCTTTATTCTTTTACTTTTGTCCTGCTCTTTAATGTAAATGAAAATCATCAACCAACACTTATGATGAAACTGTGCTCCTTAGTCAATGATGTGAATGACTTTTTGCAAAACTGAATTATAATCAAGACTTTGTTCATGATCTGATTTTGTCAGATCCTAAATGAATTGCAACCAAAGGTTGGCTACAGATGGAGGGCTGGCAAAAATCAAAGACAGCATCCTATAGCGCAATTGATGCTGCAGAATTTTCAATAAAGAACTCCACACACTTTAATAGTGTTTGTAAGTCTTGTACTATTTTACAACTTTGTACCAATAAAATTTGTAATAGATTTGTGTACATATATAGACATACACATTATTTCTAGAAAGCCAGGTGTTAAGGATTTACCAGCACACAGTGGGATAGAGGGTTCAGGCAGAAAAAGTCCAAGGGAGACCAGGTGCTCAGGGCAGAATGAGAGAGGAGGTGATGAGGCTGGAGCAGTGGGATAGATGTGCGGGGCCTTGGGAGCAGGGCTTGGGAGCCAGACACCACCCTGAGGGATTTGAAGAGCCACAAAAATATTTTGAGTGCAAGAGAGATCCCACTGGATTTGTGTTTAGATCAAGTTGACCACCTGTGTGAAGACTGGAATGTTAGGGACAGCTTTCAAGGCACTGGATTTATGGAGGGAGGGAGAAGAGTAGCAGCAAAGCCTTAGCACTTACTATAGACCAGGCCTTCTTTCGAGCACTTCGAATGTGTTATTACCTCCCTTTCACGATGAGGAAACTGAGGCCCAGAGAGATTAAATAACTATTAAGTGGCAGAGTTGAGATTTGAACCAGGAGTCTAATTTCAGAGTCCACGTTCTTAGTCACTACATATGTTCAGACAAGAAAGACAGCAAGACTTGGACTGATGTTTCTTAATGCATGTACAAAGTTGATCAATATTTACAGATATGCTTGGCAGATAGGAGGAACTTGAGGAAATTCTTCAGACCCAGCAAGACTTGACTTGCTGATAATGGGGTGTGAGGAGCCAGGGTCTGTGGACCTTACCAGCTCCCTTCATCCCATGGACAGTACACTGGGGCTGCTCTGACCTCCTGCTCCTCCCTCTGTCCTCAGGGAGCCCCCAGTCTCAGGGACAGACTCCTGAACAGGCACACACATGTGGGACAGAGCCTGAATGGGCCCAGAGTGGGGCTCTTGGCTCCAGTGTACTTGAGCTCAGAGGAATAAGAAGTGTGAATTATCATCAGCAGGAAGGGCTTCCATGGAGGTGGCTTGGGATTTGGATGGAGAGGGGAGAGAGGATGGGTCCTGCTGCCATTGTGGTTTTTCTCCTTGGACATATGTATTTAACAGCAGGAGTGTGATGGAGCCCTTGATACACAGCTAATCCAGCTGCAGATACACACATTTCAAAGGACTAGAGGTGTCTTCCTGGCAGGAGTTCTGGGTCAGGGTGTGGGCAGAAAGTAAAAAGGGTGGCAGTGGAGTGTTGGGGGGGTACTACGGGTTGGTGTCAGGGCGGGCCCCGCATGGGGTGTTGGTTCCTTGAGGCCACAATTGTCAGCTAGGGGCTCCCCATCATGCTGGCTCAGCAGGTCCCACAGGGTGACAGGTGACTCACCCTCACCCTAACATGACCCTGGTTGGGGTGGGGGGTATGTGAAATGGAACTGTGTATTTATCCACGTGGAGGTACATGAGTCTGAGGTGTGTGCTCCTGGCCAATGGTGCACACAGGCCATGTGGGCTGTCCACAGATGCGGGCCACAGGGGTAGAGGATGTGCCTGGAAGATTGGGGGGGGTGGTGGTGAAAACACAGCTCTTCCAAGAGTACATGAGCACGGGTACAGGTGCCGGTGCAGCTTTGGAGGCTGGTGAGCCGTTGAAGGAGATGGCCTGGGCGGTGGCAGGTGAGGAAGCTCCCGGGCGATGGCTCATCACCCATGAGGATGGCCTGGCTGGGCTAGATGATGACACCAGGCACTCTAAGTCCGTGATGATGGTGGTGGCTCCCCCAAGCTTATCCATTAAGCTCCCCACTGCAGGCCAGGGTGGTTCCCCCATCCTAACCCCAAGAGGGCACACATCCCACCTCCACAGATGACAGGCAGGCAAGAGGCAGGGAGTGTGAGCATCCAGCTGGGGCTTCCTCTCATCCCTGATGTGGGGGGAGACATGAGGATCCCAGTGATGTTTGGTCTGCTGGGCTGTGGGGAAAGCACAGTGACCCCAGGTTGCCCGTGCCCCAGGTGTGTGTGTTTCTGTGTGCACTGGCATGCAGCATGCGTGTATATCCACATCTGGGTGTGGTGGCCCTGTCCTGGCACCCAGAGCCTAGTGCCACCTTCCCATTGGGTTCCACGATCTGAGAGATGCTTGAAGTGAGGCAAGGAGCCTGGGCTGGGAGCCAGGAAGCCTCAGTTCTACCCAAGTGCTCTTAGTGACTGGAGAGGTCCCTTTATCCTCTCTGGGGCTCACGTTGTTTCTTGTAAAAGGTAGAGGGGCCATAATCCCTACGGTGCCACCTCACAGGCTGTTGAGTGACAGATTCTCATGGAAGTGTTTGGGAGGTCAGGAAGGTTTGGTTCTGGGGGATTCACAGGGGGAATGCTCAGTTGATTGACCAGAGGTGGAAGGCAGGGAGCAATTTCCAGAGAAATTGCCTTCTGCCTTTAAAAGGGGTATTCAAACGTCTTAGAGAAGTGAGATGTTTAGAGTTCTGGGGCTGAACTTCAAAACAAATTAACGTTACAGGCCAAGACCTGCCTGTGGTGAGGCTGGGAATGTCTGTCTACTCATCCTTGCCCCTCCCAACCCTGCTTGCCAGCTGGGGTAGGCAGTGGGGGGTGAACTGCAGATTCCCCCAGCCTGAGGTTGGGAACAGGCTCACAGCCTCCCCCTCTCCCCTCCACCCCTCCACCCCTCCCCACCCACTTCCAGANCTTGACTTGCTGATAATGGGGTGTGAGGAGCCAGGGTCTGTGGACCTTACCAGCTCCCTTCATCCCATGGACAGTACACTGGGGCTGCTCTGACCTCCTGCTCCTCCCTCTGTCCTCAGGGAGCCCCCAGTCTCAGGGACAGACTCCTGAACAGGCACACACATGTGGGACAGAGCCTGAATGGGCCCAGAGTGGGGCTCTTGGCTCCAGTGTACTTGAGCTCAGAGGAATAAGAAGTGTGAATTATCATCAGCAGGAAGGGCTTCCATGGAGGTGGCTTGGGATTTGGATGGAGAGGGGAGAGAGGATGGGTCCTGCTGCCATTGTGGTTTTTCTCCTTGGACATATGTATTTAACAGCAGGAGTGTGATGGAGCCCTTGATACACAGCTAATCCAGCTGCAGATACACACATTTCAAAGGACTAGAGGTGTCTTCCTGGCAGGAGTTCTGGGTCAGGGTGTGGGCAGAAAGTAAAAAGGGTGGCAGTGGAGTGTTGGGGGGGTACTACGGGTTGGTGTCAGGGCGGGCCCCGCATGGGGTGTTGGTTCCTTGAGGCCACAATTGTCAGCTAGGGGCTCCCCATCATGCTGGCTCAGCAGGTCCCACAGGGTGACAGGTGACTCACCCTCACCCTAACATGACCCTGGTTGGGGTGGGGGGTATGTGAAATGGAACTGTGTATTTATCCACGTGGAGGTACATGAGTCTGAGGTGTGTGCTCCTGGCCAATGGTGCACACAGGCCATGTGGGCTGTCCACAGATGCGGGCCACAGGGGTAGAGGATGTGCCTGGAAGATTGGGGGGGGTGGTGGTGAAAACACAGCTCTTCCAAGAGTACATGAGCACGGGTACAGGTGCCGGTGCAGCTTTGGAGGCTGGTGAGCCGTTGAAGGAGATGGCCTGGGCGGTGGCAGGTGAGGAAGCTCCCGGGCGATGGCTCATCACCCATGAGGATGGCCTGGCTGGGCTAGATGATGACACCAGGCACTCTAAGTCCGTGATGATGGTGGTGGCTCCCCCAAGCTTATCCATTAAGCTCCCCACTGCAGGCCAGGGTGGTTCCCCCATCCTAACCCCAAGAGGGCACACATCCCACCTCCACAGATGACAGGCAGGCAAGAGGCAGGGAGTGTGAGCATCCAGCTGGGGCTTCCTCTCATCCCTGATGTGGGGGGAGACATGAGGATCCCAGTGATGTTTGGTCTGCTGGGCTGTGGGGAAAGCACAGTGACCCCAGGTTGCCCGTGCCCCAGGTGTGTGTGTTTCTGTGTGCACTGGCATGCAGCATGCGTGTATATCCACATCTGGGTGTGGTGGCCCTGTCCTGGCACCCAGAGCCTAGTGCCACCTTCCCATTGGGTTCCACGATCTGAGAGATGCTTGAAGTGAGGCAAGGAGCCTGGGCTGGGAGCCAGGAAGCCTCAGTTCTACCCAAGTGCTCTTAGTGACTGGAGAGGTCCCTTTATCCTCTCTGGGGCTCACGTTGTTTCTTGTAAAAGGTAGAGGGGCCATAATCCCTACGGTGCCACCTCACAGGCTGTTGAGTGACAGATTCTCATGGAAGTGTTTGGGAGGTCAGGAAGGTTTGGTTCTGGGGGATTCACAGGGGGAATGCTCAGTTGATTGACCAGAGGTGGAAGGCAGGGAGCAATTTCCAGAGAAATTGCCTTCTGCCTTTAAAAGGGGTATTCAAACGTCTTAGAGAAGTGAGATGTTTAGAGTTCTGGGGCTGAACTTCAAAACAAATTAACGTTACAGGCCAAGACCTGCCTGTGGTGAGGCTGGGAATGTCTGTCTACTCATCCTTGCCCCTCCCAACCCTGCTTGCCAGCTGGGGTAGGCAGTGGGGGGTGAACTGCAGATTCCCCCAGCCTGAGGTTGGGAACAGGCTCACAGCCTCCCCCTCTCCCCTCCACCCCTCCACCCCTCCCCACCCACTTCCAGATTGCTGTCTTTCAGGCTCAAAGGTCCCGAGTTCAACCTTTTCATCCTGGGGCTTAGCCAGAGCAAACAGCATGAAGTCAACAAAACAAGAAAGGAAGCATCACAGGTGAGGTGGAAAAGAAAACTTGGAAGCCACAATAAAGGTGTGTGGGCTGAGATGGAGTGAGCCGTGTGTCTCTCCTAAGAGCAAGACCCTGGGGCTAAGGCTGGCCCAGCCAGTCTCTCATTGGGTGTAGGAGGGCTCCAGGGTGGCGCCCCCAGTGGACTCAGGCCCAAGGAGTTAGCTTAGGCCACCAGTAAGGGCTGCTAGTGCCATGAATCCCGTTAAAAGCGTGTGATTGGGAGGGGACAGAGTTAGACATCCCCTCCCCCTCCACCCAACCCCGCTGAAGCCTTGGCTAGGCTGCCTCGGCTGCTGTGGAAAGTAACTGAGAGGCTAACTGGGGGCCAGGACTGCAGGTGGAGCAGGGGTGGAATAGGCTGGCACTGGAGCTGGCATGAGAAGCTCCTGGCTGTTTACCTTGCCTGGCTGTTTGCCCCAGGGCTCAGGGTCTTGGAGCCATGAATTCCTGGGGATGCCCAAGACTTCCCCTCATCCAACCCCACCCATAGGCATAGTCGCCTTCCCTGACAGCCTAATTTCTCTTCCACTCGGGGCAGGGGGAGCTCTGCTCCCTCAATGTACATGTACTGTGCACCTGTCCTGCACGGCACGCTGTGCAGGCTGGGGCATCCCCAGAAGGCTGCCTGCCCAAGACTCTCTCATGCCTGGAGCCCCCTCTTCTCAGAGAGATGGCCATAGGTAGATCCAGCCAGCAATTGCTGAGTGCCTGGGGCAAGTCCAGATCCCTCCCCTGGGTTGAGAGGTGGGGGGTGGCAACCAGGAAGTCAAGTCCTGGTTGAGAGTTGGGAGGCCGAGATTTAATGGGAAGAGCTGGATGGAGCAAGTTGAGATCTGGGTGGAAGTCTGTGGGCTTTGGTCTTGCTGTCTGCCTGCAGAATGAGCATAGTTTCCTCCATCTCATTCCCAGGCCCATAGCTCTGCAGGCTTTGGCCCTGGAGTCAGACAAAAGTCAATAAGGGCAGAAGGGGTGGGGTGCAGTGTCCCTTTCCTCAAAGAGACATCCTCTCCACCACAGAGTGTCTACTCCCCAGCAGGGACTCACCACCAACTCAGTCTATTCTCCCAGCCACCCTTCTAGGTAAGGACTGGTAACTCCATCATACAGAGGAAGACACCCAATTAAATATCTTGCTCAGATGCACCCAGTACCAATTAAGAAGCCAAACTGGATACAAGCTCAGGACTGTTGGCTATAAAGTCTGAGTTATGAACCACAACTCACCAGGTGGATAGGAGGAGCCATCCCTGAACAGCCAAAGCCCACACCAGCCCCATGCTCAGACTCTTGGCCAGGAGGTCCCTGGGTTTTTCACTGCCTTGTTCTGCCACCCCACCTCACTCTTTCATCTTCTCATGAAGCATCCCTCTTTCTGATTCCCCCTTTTGCTCTGATTAACTCAGTACCTGAGCCACCAACATTAATTAAGACTCTTGTTTTCTTGTGGATTAAGAATTTGCTGCTCAGAGCTTCTCCTTTTAAATACTTAAGTGTAAAATGATTTTGATACTGACTCAAGTAGAAATTAAAGGATGGAACCAGAAGGCGAATGGGGAACTTCACAGTGGTGGGACCAAGCTGCCACCCTCTGAACCCACTGACTGGTCAGCATCAGTAAACTTGGGACAACTAGGCATTACATCTCTCTGGATGAGGTACAGTAGGTAGCACATGGCACTGTCCACAAAGGAGTCAATCCCCTCTAAATTGATCCTAAATAAAATCACACAATTGGAGCTAACTTCCTATATATTCTAAAAAAAAAATACAGAGAAAGGAGGAAGAGCTAAATGACACCACAAGGAAGCAAGCATAAACCCTCAGTTGTGACTTCCTATTGAACCACATTAACTCAACAGGGACCGCGACAGGAACAGCATGTGAACAAAACAAAGGGGAACTGCTCATGTTTAGGGTGACATTTACCCCAGTGCCACATGATCTCGTTTGGAGCCTGACGCAAACAAACCAACAAATTAAGACATTTGGAAACAATGTGGGCAATTGATAATTCCATGGAATTGTTCATTTTGTTAGGCATGGAATTGTGATTATGTAAGAAAATGTTTATAGGTTTTAGAGATGAATACTGAAGAATGCAGGAGTGAAATGACATACCAGCTGGAATGTGTTTTAAAATACTTAATAAAAAAAAAAAAGAAAATCTGTGACATCAGAGTGCCAAAAGGTTGATGATTTTATGGCATGATGGTTATATGGAGGGTCATATACTACTTTGGTAATGTTTAAAATTTTCATTTAAAATGCTTTAAAGGGTTATGGAGCCTGTCTCCAAATGTTGAGGTTGGGTATCTGAGCTGGTCTGACAGCTGGAAACTAATCTCTGTCCAGTCCAGTGCCTCCATCTCAGCTTCTCTGACATCTGAGTAGCTGGAGGGAGGCCTTGTTTGGAACTGAAATACAGTGTGTTGTCCTCGAGATGGCCCTCTGGGTCAGCCTCACCAGGCACAGATGGCCCCTCTTCCAGCTCCACTCTCTAATCAGTGAAGCCTCCCTGCCCTCCATCCTCGCCTCTCTTGCCATGGAAACCTGCCCAATGATGTCCAGTCTTGGGACTGAGGGACATCAAGAGGAGAGCTCAGAGTTGTGGGCATAAGGAGGGCCCCTGGTCCTGTTACAGTGGGGTGGGAAAGTGAAGGCGGAGCTCCTGCCCCCAGCCAGATGAGATGGGAAGGGGCACAGAAGGCGAGGCCAGCTCTCTGGGTTCCCTCCTTGGTGTGGGACAGGGCAACAGAGATACCTAGAGAATCACCAGAGCTGAGCAAGCTGTAGTTTGCCTCAGGAGGGTCTCTCCCCAACCTCTGCTGACTCTTTGAAATTTACTCGTCCACATGTCCTCATTTCCTTCCTGCAGTTTCATCCAATGGCAAAGTCAGCCACCGTCTTATCAAACAACTCCTCCTGCAGTCAGCGCTGCTAATTCTGCATCTATGGGAATAACACTGCCGGGGGTGGTCTTCCATCCTTGTCTCCTCATCCTTGTCTCTCCCATGCAGAGATGCATTAGGGCATCCTCAGGCTGGGCAGGGAGCCAGGGCATCTGGACTTGACTCACCCTGAACTCTGGGCTATGCCAACAGCAGAAGAGACTGTCTGCCTGCTCAGTCCAGTCTGGCTCGGCCTGCCCCCCAGGGGGCCAGCATGGGCACGGGAGGCCCCTCCTTTGATTCTGGGAGAGGCCCAGGAACTAAGGAAGCCCCATCCCGCCAGGGGAACCCCTGTGTTCCATCAAGCCTTCCTAGGCTCAGTGCTGCCTGGCTGCCTGGACCCAAGTCCCTGCCCATGGAGACCTCTGCACTGGCCCCGTGGGTGATCACTGTGTTCCTGGAAGGCTGTAAATCAGACCCCACCTTCCCGCAGGCTAGCACGGTCATTTCAAAGCTGCTTTCCTTCTGAAGAGGGGCGCTTTGTGAGCATTTCCTCAGGGCCTCTATTCCCTGTTTCTCCTCAGTGGAAGGTATATGTGTTGGGGGCCTCAGGATTTGGGCATCGATGTTGGGAGTGAGGCGATACCTCTGGGAGCAACTGCCCTTGCCCATCTGGAGGGAGCCTGCACCATTTGGGGAGCCCCTAGAGTGAGTGAGGAGATGGGTAGTCACATCACACGGGGTTGCCAGGGCCTCTGGGCGTGCCTCTATTTTCAGGTTGAGCAAGAGAGTGGAGAGAGAGTAGCTTGCCCTAGGAGTGCTGAGATGGGCTCTTTGCCCACCCTGAGCCCCTGTTCCAGATCAGATAAAGCGCATATCTTCAGTGAGCTGCCTGCTGACAGGCACTATGCTGACGCAGGCAGGAAAATATTAACCCAGAGGAATGGGCGCATGCTTATGAGCGCCGTGATTCTGTGCGTGTGTATGTGTGTGTGAAAGAGACAGAAAGTGTCCACAGAGAGATTTTTACATTCAAGACCAGACACAGACATGAACACACATATCAGCTCATTCACATGTACATTCACATACACACACATATTCATATGCACAAATGTGTGTATATACACACAATATACAAACACATATACACACATACATATATATAAATGATTCTCACACAAGCAGATTTCTTCAGCATCATCTCCCAACTTCTTTCTGTCAATGAAACACCATCCTCCAGGACCTGATAGATCCAGCTCATACTACAAAGTGACAGGTCTGAGCTCCATGCCTGATTTCTGATGCCAAGTTAGGTAGCCTGATGAAGGTTTTAGAGTGGAGTAGACCTGGGTTTGAATTCTGGTTCCATGACTTACAGGATGTTTGCCCTTGGGCTAATGTCAGTGCCCCTGGACCCTGTCTGCTTCGTCTCTGTACACTCTTTTCTGGAGGCCCACCTATGACTCTGGGAAGGAAGGACGAGAGCCTGGGCTGCTGGGAGGATCTGGTCATTANTGCCCTTGGGCTAATGTCAGTGCCCCTGGACCCTGTCTGCTTCGTCTCTGTACACTCTTTTCTGGAGGCCCACCTATGACTCTGGGAAGGAAGGACGAGAGCCTGGGCTGCTGGGAGGATCTGGTCATTACAGAGTGTCAAGGTTAAAGACCATCCTGGCTTCTGCATGTGTCCCCAGCCCTCCCCAGCCCAGCCACTTGCTAGGTTCTAGCCACCTGTTAGAACTCCAGTTCTTCTAGCTTGGGTCCCTGGTCTCCTGGGAAGATCCAGATGTTCAAGGCCTGGGTGAAAAGTTGCTTTTTTACTCTGAATCTCAGTTTCCCTACTTGAAAAATGAGTTTGAAAAGGGACACTCACCTGGGTGAGTCTTAAGGGCCTTTTTTGGGGAGGAGGGTCTTTTCTTTTTTGAGCAGTCTGAGATTTCAGAGAGCAGGATTCATCAAGGTACCTATACTGTTCTCCAACTCCCCTCTTTACTCTCTCAACCAAAGCTGCTCATTTCTTACTGATTGATACCATGGCACACCTGAGTTTATACAAAGGATTCTGTGGCTCAAGAGAGTTTGGATTCCATGCTTCCAGTGCAAGGGGGCACAGGTTTGATCCTTGGTTGGAGAATTAAGTTCCCGCATGCTGCGTGGCACCATTAAAAAAAAAAAGTCTGGAAAACAATTTGACTGAAAGCAGTTTACACAATACATTAATCAAATGACATGTCAGTGGAAATAAATAGTTGATTCATCTTTTTACACATCAGTACTTTGGGGGCACTTGGAAGTTCAGATTAGTTTTAGTATATTTGGGCATTTTTCTTCCTTCATTCTGATTTAAAAAATTTTTTATTTGTATTTTTATTCCTAACTAAGTTTCAGCCAGTTGTGCCTGACTCGTGCTATTCATAATAGAGAATAGTTGGATGCATTTAAAATTGGAGACAATTCTCTGCTGTCCAGCCACATATATGACATGGATATGGACTTACTGGCATGGAAAAGATAATTCTTAATATTTGAGTGAAGAAAATACTTTACAAAATTTTATACAAGTTTCATTCTACTTATTGTTGACAAATTGGGGTGGATGTGTATATGTGTGTACATTTAAAAAAAAGGATTAGAAAGAACCGTTCCAAAATGTTTGTAGTAGTTGTCATGGAGGGAAAAATGTTCTTTTGACTTCTTTGTATTTTAGGTAATAAAAGACTTAAAAGGACCTGATATGTTTAAATTTGCTTTCTATTTTTCAAAAATTTCCACTCCAACGATGGACAATTATATTTGCTTGACTTGCTTGGCTATGTGTTCATAAATATTTAAATTTTCAGTTAGGTTGAACATTAATGTCCCCACTTACTAGTTTACACTGAAAGCTTTTTAGTGTAATGAGTGAGAAATGGGAGGCTGATGAGCACTGGGTTATTTCCAACCTTAACATTAGTTGTTGTTCAGTCACTAAGTCATGTCCGACTCTTTGTGACCCCGTAAACTGCAGCACACCAGGCCTCCCTGTCCTTCACTATCTCCTGGAGTTTGCTCAAACTCATGTCCATTGAGAGTGATACCATCCAACCGTCTCATCCTCTGTCGCCCCCTTCTCCTCTTGCCCTCAATCTTTCCCAGCTAATAGTGATATGGGAATACCAGACCACCTAACCTGCCTCTTGAGAAATCTGTATGCAGGTCAGAAGCAACAGTTAGAACTGGACATGGAACAACAGACTGGTTCTAAATAGGAAAAGGAGTACGTCAAGGCTGTATATTGTCTCCCTGCTTATTTAACTTCTATGCAGAGTACATCATGAGAAGCGCTGGACTGGAAGAAACACAGGCTGGAATCAAGATTGCCGGGAGAAATATCAATAACCTCAGATATGCAGATGACATCACCCTTATGGCAGAAAGTGAAGAGNCATGTATGGATGTGAGAGTTGGACTGTGAAGAAAGCTGAGCACCGAAGAATTGATGCTTTTGAACTGTGGTGTTGGAGAAGACTCTTGAGAGTCCCTTGGACTCCAAGGAGATCCAACTAGTCCATTCTGAAGATCAGCCCTGGGATTTCTTTGGAAGGACTGATGCTAAAGCTGAAACTCCAGTACTTTGGCCACCTCATGCAAAGAGTTGACTCATTGGAAAAGACTCTGATGCTGGGAGGGATTGGGGGCAGGAGGAGAAGGGGACGACCGAGGATGAGATGGCTGGATGGCATCATGGACTCGATGGACGTGAGTCTGAGTGAACTCCGCGAGATGGTGATGAACAGGGAGGCCTGGCGTGCTGCGATTCATGGGGTCACAGAGTCGGACACGACTGAGCGACTGAACTGAACTGAATAGTGATATATAATTCACTGATTCATAATTCTGCAAAAGTATTGTACTGCAGGCAAAATTAGAATATCGGAACAATTTCTGAAAGAGGGACTGAGTGCCCAAAGATACATCAGAGTTTGCAAAAAGAGTTTGCCCAGCCTCAGAGCCCTCCTTACTGCCTCTGTTCTCTCCACAGTTGAGCTTTCTGCCACCTCAGCCTCTATCTCTTCAGCTGCGGCCATCCTCCATCCCACCAGTTCACTGAGGCTGGCCTCTCCTCCACCTGCCTCTGGGGCCATAGCCTCCTCGAGCTTTGTGCATTCTCTTGGTAGGCTGGTGTCTGAGTTTCTATCTCCTCCCTCCTACCACCTGCTCCTTCTCAGTCACCCTCCTGTCCCCAGCATCCTGCCCTGCCGCTTGCCCCAACCCTCATGTTTCCCGACAATCCCATGGACTCCAAAGTAGATGCCCAGGGCCTGACATCGGTTCTCTCTCTCCAGCCTGAGCCCGGGCCCAATCATGCCCCTGCTGGCGGCTCCGAGGCCTCAGGGACCCCAGACTGACTACTTCATGCTTTTCTTTGCTCAGAAGCCTTGGAGGGGCTTCCCAGATGGCTCAGCAGGTAAGAATCCACCTGAAATGCAGAAGACACAGGAAACCTTGGTTCGATACCTGGGTTGGAAAGATCCCCTGGAGAAGGAAATGGCAACCCATTCCAGTATTCTTGCCTGAAAGATCCCATGGATGGAGGAACCTGGTGGGCTACAGTCCAAAGGATTTCAAAGAGCTGGACATGACTAAGCACACAGGAAAAGAATCCACTGAGGGCCTCAGGCCCTTGGGATAAAGTCTGACTGCCTGCCCTGGCTGACAAAACTCCTCCTGGTCTGCCCCTGCTCACTTCTCCAGCCCTCTGTAAACCACTGACAGTTCCCAGAATGTGTTAGGTTTTCTCACAGTCCCATGGGGCTTCAGATGACTTAATAGGACCACTACTGCCCCATCCTCCCTTCCTCACCTTAGAGGACTCAGTGTCCATCTTATGTCTTCTGGAAGATTCTTGCCCACCTCCAGGCTGGCTTAGTGGTTCCTGCATTCCCTTCACTTTATCACGGTGTATCCTAAGTCACCTGCCATTTATGTGTCTCAGCGAACAGCCCAGTAAATGAGCCCAGGACTTGATCCCTGGCTCTAGCATGGACCCCGGTCTCCCTCCCTCACAGCCCTACCCCAGCCCACTCCAACTCTGCCCATGATCCTGATCTCATCCAAGACCCCAGAACTCCACTTTTGACTCTTACCTCACCCTGGCCTCAATAGCACACACAGAAATAAAGGCAGGTGTCAGACTTCCCTGGTGGTACAGTGGATAGGAATACGCCTGCCCATACAGGGGACAAGGGTTCGAACCCTGGTCAGGGAAGATCCCACATGCTTTGTGGAACAACTAAGCCCGTGCACCACAGTGACTGAAGCTCATGTGCCTACAGCCTGTGCTTCACAGCGAGAGAAGCCACCACAATGAGAAGCCTGCACACAGCAATGAAGGCTAATCCCTGCTAGCCACAACTAGAGAAAGCCTGCTCTCAGCAATGAAGACCCAGTGCAACCAAAAAATGAAATAAATAAAAAACTGTATTAAAAAAAAAAAAAAGGCAGATGTCCGCCACTACCAGGGGTGCACCTCTCCCTCCCTGAAGGAAGAATTCAAGTCTGCAGAGGTGGTGAGGGGCAGAGCCTCAGCCACAGGGCTGCTGTGGTAGAGTCCACTCCTTAACGATGGTCTCTGACTGGGCAGCCTGCCTCTGCCTCTCCTTACAGAGTGAGTGACCTGCTGGTCTAGGAGAGGTGATGTGTGGGCAAGTGCATGCTGCGTCAACTCAGTCATGTTTGACTCTGTGACCCCATGGACTGTAGACTGTCAGGCTCTTCTGTCCATGGGATTCTCTAGGCAAGAATACTTGAGTGAGTAGCCATGCCCTCCTCCAGGGGATCTTGCCTACCCAGGGATCAAACCTGCATTTTCTGCATTTCCTGCATTGCAGGCAGATTCTTAACCCACTGAGCCAAAGTGGGAGAAGTGGGGTTGGTGGGAAGGGGCCAGGGAGCGGTGGGGAGTTGTGGCTTGGCTGGGCAAGGCAAGTTCCAGACCAGACCCATTCTACTGGCACCCTCTAGAGGACTGTTCTATTACCTGAGTTGGCTTTGCAACCAAACCCTACAACACCTCTCCACAATAAGGGGCTGCCTCAGAAAATTCTGGACCCACTGCTTACCCTCCACTCCACGACTCCACCTGGCAGATCTCCTTACAGTCTGCAGACCAGCAACCCCTCTTTTGTTCCTCAGCATCAAGTCATCTGCTCAGATCCCAGACTGCCTGTCTTTGGAGGCTCACTCATGCTCCAGCTCCAGTACTCTTGCCTGGAAAATCCCATGGACGGAGGAGCCTGGCAGGCTGCAGTCCATGGCGTCGCAAAGAGTCGGACATGACTGAGCGACTTCACTTTCACTTTTCACTTTCATGCTTTGGAGAAGGAAATGGCAACCCACTCCAGTGTTCTTGCCTGGAGAATCCCAGGGACTGGGGAGCCTGGTGGGCTGCTGTCTGTGGGGTCGCACAGAGTTGGACACGACTGAAGCGACTTAGCAGCATGCCCTGGCTCTGGAGGTCCTCTCATAGACGGTAGCTGGTCCCCTGGCTGGCTCCTGACCCACCTTGGCCACCCACCCGTGGGCATGCCCTCTGGTCCAGCCTGGTTCCTTCCCAGAGGCCTTGCTTACTGTTCCCATGGGAAGTGTTTTCCTGAGGGCTGGGCCTAGCTTTCCCCTTTCCCCACTAAAATAAAATGGGGGCTCCCAGAGGACAAGGCCCAGGCTTTTCTCCTCCCTACCAGACTAAGAGCCTCCAGAGAACCAGGCTGGCTTCTGTCTCCCTTCTTGGACTGAGGTTTTCCTGCAAATATGGCTTTTGTCTCTTTCCCTCAGAGTCCAGGGCCCGAGTCTCCTCTTCCTCCTTCGGAATGGAGGCTTCCTCAGGACTGACTCAGGGTCTTCTTCCCAGCCCTTCCACCTGGCTGTTGATCTTCGGAATCTTCCACCTCACATCCCCATTCTGTGCAGTTCTCCCCACAGAGGGGGATTCAGGGGCCTCCGGACTCTCCCCCAGCTCTGGGACCTGGGGGTCGGGGGGACTTCCTCTGGCTCTGTGCTGGACACTTGGCTTGGTACAACAGGCCCTTTCTCTGAAATCGAGAGGCCCAGAGCACCCACTGGGAGCTCCGCCTCTGACCTCACAAGGGCTGCCTCAGAACCCTGTCTCCACGGCACTGTTGGCAGGAGAAGGGGTGCTATTTTGGGCAGTGTGTCTCTACTTGGCTCGAGTGACAAGGGCCAAACCCCTGCTCCACTGACCTCTTCCCTGGAGGAGCGGAGCAGAGCAGCACTCGGGTCGCCCTGAGGAGGGCTGAGAGGCGGGCTCTGGCTGGGCACATAGGGGCCACAGAGCCCTAGCAGGAGCTGCAGCCCGAGCCCGAGACGGTCATGGAGGAAGCTGTCCAGGGGCTGCTGTGATTGAGAGGCCCCAGGGCAAGCGACTGGGAGCATAAGGCCCTTCAGCAGAGTGAGTTGGGCCCCAGGTAGGGCTGGGACAGGGGGCATCCCCTGGGATTCAGGCCTCGGGGATGCCATTCCTGGGGGTCACATGGGCACGAGACAACCATGGGAGTGGCTGGGGAAGGGACCCAGCTGGGAGTGGAAGGCCTGCATATCTGTTCTGGTTTAGTCCTGAGTTGTTGCCTCATATAGGCATGTCACACGTTCTTGCTGGGCTTACCTGTAAATTGACTGTTGGGAGGAAGGACCAGTGATGGAGCAGAGATTGGGAGGATGCGTGGGGCTAGGCAGCCAGGAGGGCCTGGTGTGGGGTCGGGTTGGGGAGCGAATAGACCGGCGACAAGGGACCACAGCAGGAGGAATGTGGATCAGAGTAGGGGGCGGATTCCCGGCTTTGCTGGGTTGGTTTCTCCCTCTGGAGCCCCTCCTGGGCCAGGGCTGAGGGTTTCTGCAGTCAAGGTGAGGTGTGGGAGCTTGCGTGGCAGTTGGAAGAAAGGGGGCTGGAGAATAGGGAGCATGCAAGGTGGGGAGGTCCAGATTCACCTCGTGCTGTCATTTTCAAGGAAAATGGGAATAAAAGGGGTGGGTATCTTCAGGAAAGGTGAGACGGTAGACTTTGTTCTGAGGTGGGGATATGGACTAAGTGAATTTTCAGGACCTCATCCTATGTGAGGTGTATGTGTGTGTGCATGTGTGTGTGTGCCTGTGTGTGTGTGTGCAAGGAGGAGACAGATGAAGCCCTGGAAAGCCAGAGTTTAAGTCAGCAACAGGAGGGTTTGAGGTTGGATTGAAGGCAGTAATACCTGCCTGTGCCAGGGTGGAAATGCTGCAGGGAGCCTGGGGGCATCTTCATTGTCCAGAGCTGTAGGCTTGGGAAGGTCAGGAGGACCTTGGCAGGGCCCTGGCCTGGGGGCCAAGGGTCCTGAAGCCAGCAGGGGTGGGGGTGGGGCTCCATGGCCTCTCCCTATTGGCTGAAGCACACACACCCCTCATTCTCCCTTCTTGCCAGCTTGGCTGGGTTGAGGTGTTGGCACTAGCAGGGGCTGTCCCTGTGGCATCTCCCCTGGGGGACTGAGGTCTGATGGGAATGAGAAGCCAAGTTCTGTGGCCCCCAGCCCCAATGACCTCTCTTTGGCTTTACAGCATCTAAAAATCTCAAAGACAATATGACTCACTCAGACAGAAAGAGGCGGTAAGCATCCCACATGTTCCCCTACCTCAGCCCTCCTGTCTGGCACTCAACACACCCCAGGGCCCTCCCTGACCCCTCCTAGCTCCTCCCTCATGGCAGCTGATGGACCAAGACTCCCTCCTTCCCACCCCTCTCCAGCCATGGGGCCCGGAAGATGAGCCTCTCCCACCTGCACCCATAGCCAAGCACGGCCCTGGGGTGAGGGGAGGCTCAGAAAGACCCAGATGAGGGTCAAGGGGCTGGGCAGGGGGTTCCAGCTGCCCCTACACAGGTTGTGCTCAATTGAACTGAACTCACTACTTCCCACCTGCTCAGGCTCAGGTCTCTTCGAAGTAAAATGAAACCCAAAGCCCTTACCATGGCTAAGGCCCTGCCTATTCAGTGCTTGTTTCCTCTTTGACCTTCCCCCACCCCACCCACCCACTCTCCCCTCCTTTCCTTCCCTTCAAACATGCTCAGAGTCCTTCAGTGACCGTCCCCTCTGCTTGAAACGTTCTCCCCGCAGTTTCCCGCGTCGCTTCCTCCCTCACCTCCTTCCTGTCTTGGCTCAAATGCCTCTTTCCCAATGAGGGGACCTGGCTGCCCTGTTCCAAGTCCTTCCCTCTCCCTTTTCCCTGCTCTAGCTCCCGGCAAGTAGGTAGGACAGTAGGTAGAACATATCAATACCGCACAAATGTACGTACTACTTGCTTCCTTTCCTTGCTGCCTGACAGCTCCGCACGAGCATGGGTGTTGGTCTGCTTGTGTGCTCCAGGATAGACTGATCGCATGGGTCGCCTCTGTGCTGTCGACGTCACTGTGCCCACTTGAGACTCTCCCAGGGCTTTGGACCCTGTTTGCAAAGACCCTCTAGTGGCCCAGACCCTCTAGCTTAGCCCCAGTTGAGGACAGACTTCTTCCCACCAACCCCCCTGCCTCCTGTGGTCTCAGCTCAGTCAAGGATCCCCGTCTCCCCCAGCGCTCCAGCCAGAAATCATGGCCTTGTCCTTACACGTCTGTCCCCCATGCCTCACATCTAACCACCAATCTCCTAAAAAAGTATAAGAGGTGCTCACTTCCACCTCCCCACTCCCTCATAGCCACCACCTGCCCATTCTCCCGAAGGCTCTGCTGACCTGCCCTCTTCCCACACCCAGGGGCTGCTTGCTCTGAGGGAGTTACCCATCTCCTTATGGAAGAATCCATCCGAGGACAGGGTTTACTTGTAACCCTTGCGCCTGACTCCTAAGTAGATGCTCACCAAATGTTTGTTAAATGGATGCATACGAGTTAGCAGTTTGAATGGTTGCCTTGAGGTTAGTTGAGTAGTTTGCAACTGGTTGGTTGCTTAGATAATTAAATGAGTTGGCTAATAGGAGAACCAGTTAGTTGGTTAAGTTGCTAGGTTGATTAGTTGAAGGCTTGGTTGCTAAGTGGTCAAATATTTAGCTCCTTAATTATCAAGGAACTAGGTAACTGGGGCTTCCCAGAGTGATAAAGAACCTGCCTGCCAATGCAGGAGACATAAGAGATGTGGGTTCAATCCCTGGGTTGGGAAGATCCTCTGGAGGAGGGCATGGCAACCCACTCCAGTATTCTTGCTTGGAGAATCCCATGGACAGAGGAGCCTGGTGGGCTACAGTCCATAGGATCCCAAGAGCGGGACATGACTGAAGCAACTGAGCATGCATGCATTTAGTTAGTTACCTGGTTGACGGTTGGTTTCTTGCTTTGTAGGTTAAGTTTTCTTCGACGCTCCTTCTGTGAGCTCATTTTTGAGCTCTCATTTTTGCCTCTGGATGAAATGACCGTCTCTGATTGGGTGACCTCCAAATGGGTATCGCTAAACCAGACCACGTTACCAGCAGGCTCCTTCCTGGTCACCTCCGCTTGTCTAGTGGGCTCCTCAGACTCAGCACACCCAGAGGTGACTCCTCATCCTCTGCCTAAGCCTGCCGCTTCTCTCATGCGCCTCACACCCCACTGTGCTGCTCCATCCAGAGCCGGGGCATCCAGGACTCTCCCCTCTCCATCCTCCTCTCTAATGAGACACTCATCTGTTCGTAGGACTGCCTTCCCCTCGCCACCTCCACGCACCTTCTTGGCTCTGGCTGCCATTATCGTTCAGCCTGTCTGGGCTGAACGTGTGATTGCTCACATGTCCTCCACTCCCACTCCCTGATTTCTGCCTCTAAGCAGGAGGCAGTGCTCCTGCCTAATTCCTCCACCCCAAGACCCTCTGGGGTCAGACTCCCTAGCGTGGGCTATGAGGCCATCTGCCCTCTCTGCCCCTCTCACGCTGCTTTGCCTCCTCTCTCTGCAGCCCGTCCTTGCAGAATTCCTCCACACTTCACACATTGTCATCACTGCAAGCCTTTGTCCAAGCCATTCCAATGCCCAGGACTTTCCCCCACCTCCCTGATGCTCCTTCATCTGACCAGCCATCTATTCTCGACCTAGATCTCCCTTCCTCTGGGCGAGCCTCCTACTCCCTCTGCTGGGTCATTTGGTTCCTCCCTGTAGCCCCATAGCGTCCAGCATTCACTTGTGGCAGCACTCCTTGTTGTTCAGCTGCTAAGTCATGTCCAGCTCTTTGTGACCACATGGACTGTAGCCCACCAGGCTCCTCTGTCCTCCTTGTGTTGCAACCCTCCTTACACTGTCAGCAATTGTTCATCTTTCTAAGAGCAGGGATCATGCCAATGTTCTTTACTACAGTCCCCAAACACACTGGAGAAGGAAATGGCAGCCCAGTCCCATGTTCCTGCCTGGGAAACCCCATGGATAGAAGGGCCTGTCGGGTAACAGTCCATGGGGCTGCAGAGCTGGACAAGAGTGAGCGGCTGACCACGCGTGCACGGAACGCAGCTGGCACTCTAGGCAGTCATCACATGTTTGGTTCGCTGGTTTGTTGGTGCTTGCTGTGTGGCGAGGAGGAAGAGGCCAGGCTCCCAGGGCTCCCTTGGTGTCATTGCTTTGTCTGCCTCTCCTGTGCCTCCTGGGTAACCTTCTGGGACTGTTCTTCTGTTTTTTAGAAATCATGTTTGTTTATGTACTCACTGTGGTTGTGCCGGGTCTTCGTGGCTGCACAGGCTCTTCTCTGGTTGCAGCGAGCGGGGCTACTCTAGTTATGGTCTGTGGGCTTCTCATGGTGGTAGCTCCTCTTGCTGCAGGGCACGGGCTCTATGATGCAAAGCCTTCAGTAGCTGCGGCTCCTGGGCTCCGGAGCACAGGTTCAGTAGCTGTGACACATGGGCTTAGTTGCTCAGCAGCCTGTGGGCTCTTCCGGCCCAGGGATCGAACCCTTGTCTTCTGCCTTGGCAGGTGGATTCTTTACCACTGAGCCACCAGGGAAGCCCCCAGGACTGTTCTTGAATTCCTGCTGCCTCAGGCGCTTCCTCAGCGCCAAGGAGGCCACTCACAGGGGCATGGGAACACCTATGGGATGCTGCATGGCAGCGGCAGTTGGCTGGGCGCTAGTGGACTGACTGCCAAGGCAGCGCTGCATCCCCCTCTGTATGCTCAGTCCTGGGTTTGTTTCCCTGAAGTAAGGACAGAACAAGGACTAGGGTGGGTGAGAAATGAACTTGGGTTCTCAGCCAGAAATGCAGATTGTGCTTTGTCCATGCCCGGCTTACATTTCTCACTCTCAGGGCTCACTCTTTGCTGCTGTGAGGCTGGGGAAAGTCAGGATGCTGTGGCGGGATGGGGGTGCTGTGGCAGTCCCCAGCAGAGTGAGGAAGTAAAGGGACAGGCAGCATGGGAGAGGGGAGGGTCACCAGTCTGAATAAGCACTAAGGCTGCAGGCAGGTATCTCTTCCTCCTCCTCCAGAGCCTCCGGGCTGTCTCCTTCCCCAAACTCAAATCTTGTCCCCCCAGCCCCAATAGAAGATAGAGCCTCTAACTCACTCTTTCATTTGTCCATCCAATCATCCATTTACCAAACAAATGTATATCAACGTTCTACCGTGTGTTAGGCACTGTGGGAGTGCTGGGGATCTAGGGGAGAGTAACAGGCCTGCTGCGGTTCATGGGTCACAAAGAGTCAGACATTACTGAGCAACTGAACTGAACTGAACTGAACAGACGAAGTCTCAGTTTTTTCACTTGAGTGTACTCTGCACATCTACTACGTGCCCATCGGCTCATTCATTCACTCACAAGCATCTGTTCATGCTGACCTTGCTGCAGAGACAAAACCTGGTATGTGCTTCGGGACTCAGTGCTGTTCACAGAGCCCAGGAGCCAACTCTGCCACACCCTGTGCTATTTGCAGAGCCTCGCAGTTGCCAGATCTGCCTGATGCCTTGCCTGTGTCCCCAGAGCTCTGGCCCCAGCAAACAGGCAGACAGACAGGCAGGCAGGCAGGCAGACAGACAGCTGAGCTCTACTCTTCCGCCTGCTCTCTCCCACCTGCTTCTTCCCCAAGGCTCTTTGGCACCACAGATGGCACTTACAGGCTCCCCAGCTGCCCCCTCTGCACCCTGACCACATGGGTGCACCTTCCCAGTGGTCTAGTCTCTGGCAGGGGGAAGAAGGGGCGTGACCTGGATGTCCAGCCCCAGTCCCTCTCCATGTCCCTGGGCTCTCATATGCCTCTGACCCCTGAGGTACCAGCGGCCCTGGGCAAGAGCAGGCATGTGTGGAGAGGCCACTGGGTTACCCATTAACTCAGCCATGACAAGAAGTGCACCTGATCTCATTTCTGCCCATGGGCTCCTCCGGCTGCTGCTTCAGGTCCACCCGCATGTCCAAGGTGGTCTCGACAACTACAGCAACAAAGATGCAAGTCATATGGCAGAATGAGAATGTTCGAGAGTTCCTGGCGGAGTTCATTAGCACGTATGTCATGATGGTGAGTGGGCGGGGGGTACAGGGTGAGCAGACTCTGAGGAAGGGGTCTCAGGAAAGTGGGGCCTCAGAAAGGTGGAACTCCGTAAGGGCAACCCATGACCTGCTCCCCACCTCTGGGCCCTGGATCACACTGTCCCTTCCCCAGCCTCTGAGGGAGAAGCATAGGAAAACAAGGACTTGTCTTTCTCACCGAGTCTTTTTGGGAGAGAAAGGGCTCACAATATGTGGGGCGAAGTGAAATCCTGAGTTACAGGTGGGTGGGTACGTTGTGGGCATGACTGGGAGTGAGGAGAAAGGAAACAAAGAGTAAAGAGATTGGAGAGGATGTGGAGGCTTTGAGAATTAATCCTGAGGGTGATGGGGAGACATTGACGCTTTTCCAGGAGGGGAGTGATATGGCCAGATGTGGGTTTTAGGAAGAAATTCTGGGCTCCCTGTGGAGCCAAAGCAGAGTGGGAAATGCTGGAGGGAGGGGAGCCCAAGAAGAAGCTGTTGGGATGGCCTAGGACAACAGAGAGAGAGTGTGGAGGTCCAGGGATCAGTCCAGGGTCAGTCTGGTCCAGGGATGGAGAAGACAGCACACATCCGGGGGAGTTAGAGCAGATGGAACAAAGGAGACTGCGAGCAACAGATGTGGGGTAAATGCTGAGGGGGCCATTTCAGCATGAGGTCAGCTTTCCTGTGATCAGGTGAGCTGCTGGGGGTGGGGGGAATCTCAGGGGTGGAGATGGCTGGCTATAGAGGCCTGGAACTCTGCAATGTGATCTGGGCTGACATAAACAGTTAGACTTCATCAGAACATGAATAGTGGTTATAAAATTTGTACAGTGAGAATGTATGGAAAGAAAAACGAACTGAGTTGAGGACAGAGCCTGGAGAATGAAGAGAGCACGCAAGAGGGACTGGGTGACCAGAGGGGTGGGAGGAGAGGGAGGGGAAAAGGGGAGCAGTCAGAGGGGTGGGGGCTGTGGACGGCCCGGAGTAGTAGGGCATGGCAGCCTGGGAGGTCATTTGGGACCTGGGGAGGGTTCTTTAAGGGGATCACAGGGGAGAATCCAGATGCAAGTGGGATGTGGGGTTTCTTGGGGACTCCCTGTCCTGTCTCAGCCCAGTCACTCACCCATCCAGCCTCTGGCTTGAGCTGTGGCCACTCTTGTTTGTACCTTATGGAGGCCCGGGTCCGTGACAAGAAGGGTTAGCCTCTGGGAAGGGGAACAATGGCTTCGGGGGCACAACAGAGGTGGTGAGGGGGGAGGGGAGAGGATGAGTGTGTGTGTGTGTGAGTGTCTGTGCACTGAGTCACAGTGTAGGAGAGATAGTGGGACCCACATTGCCCCGGGGACTCTGGACACCTGGGTTTGTATCCTGATCATTCTGCCACTGAGTCATCAGCTGGCCTTGGGCAGGTCTCTCTGGGCTCAGAGCCTGTCTTCTCAGACATTATTTTGTTGTTTTTGGTTGCTCAGTTGTGTCTGACTCTTTGCGACCCATGGACTGCAGCACACCAGGCTTCCCTGGCCTTCACCATCTCCCGGAGTTTGCTCAAACTCATGTCCATTGCGTCAGTGATGCCATCCAACCATCTCATCCTCTGTCACCCTCTTCTCCTCCTGCCTTCCACGCACTCATTCCCAGCATCAGGGTTGTTTCCAGTGAGTCAGCTCTTCGCATCAGGTGGCCAAAATACTGGAGTGTCAGCTTCAACATCAGTCCTTCCCATGAATATTTAGGGTTGATTTCCTTTAGGATTGACTGGCTTGATGTTCAGTCTGGCCCCAGACATTATTAACAGTGTGAAACTGGGGCTCCATGAACTTTGGAGCTGGGTCTGAATGGTGGCTCTGCAGTCTTCTAGCTGTATGATCTTACATAAATATCTTAACTCTTCAGAACTTGAGCTTTCTCACTGGTGAGTGCGATGCTAATATTGAGCTGGCTGACTTGTGTGAAGAAGGTTTGGAGCTGGACACCCAGCACACACGTGGCTCCTGTGTGTTGGTTGATTCTCAAGCTGACAAACTCTCTCAGCTGCCCTACCCTCCCTGCCTCTTGCTGTCTCCCTCTCCTCCATTACCTGCCCTCCTGAGCCAAGAAGACAGCATCTGGACCCTCTCTTGCCTTAATCCAGGGCAAAGTAATTAATTGCTGACAAGACATTCCAGCCCCATGAGGGTTGTTAGACCTTGGCACTGTGGAGGTGGGAGGGTGCCTCCTGGGAGAGCTCCTAGGGAAAGCAGGCACCACCCACATGCATTCCTGCCTGCCCACTGCCCATGTTGGCAGTTCTCCTCCTTTTATTGAGGTTGTTATTGAGCACCTACTGCATATCAGGCACTATAATGCTAAGCCCTCCTGTGCAGCTTCTTCCCAAATCCTCATAACAGCCCTATAAAGAAGATGCTATTATTATCCCCATTTCACAGATGGGGAAACCGAGGTTTTGTGAGACAAAGTCACTTGTCCAAGGTCACATTTTAAGATTAAATCCAGTCTAGCCTAATATCCTGGTCTTAACCTTTGATCTCCATGCTGTCTCTTACCTTAGCTGGATTTCTAACTCTCTCCCAGCCAAGGGAAGGCCCTCAGGTCCAGGCTTTAGAAAGTTCAAGACCCTTCTCCAGGCCTTTGTTTTCCCTGGGAACAGAAACATTTGCCACCCAGTTGCCGTGAGGATTGAAGGGAAGTAACGTGTAAAAGAACTTTGTGAGATTTAAGCTCACAGGGGACATTGTGTTGTTGTTATTTTTAGGTGTCAGGCCTGTGCCAAGAAGTAGGGGCTTTCTCAGGTGATAGGAAGCTCAATGAGTCATCAGTGTGAAGGTTTCGCCAGAAAAGCTAGAATGACCTTGGGCCCCATTTATTGCAGTATCATGAAGGAAGCAGACTGTTCTACTCCGTTCCACTCTGTAGCCTCTTGGGGTGCTGTCCTCCAGGCTGAGCCTGTGGCTATTGGAGGCACCTGGACAGGCTGGGCCACGTTCACTGACCAGGGAGGGGAGGAGCTGGGCTATCAGTGCCCTGGAAACCCAGCTGGGGTTGTGAGCAACAGGGAAGGGGCTGCAAAACTCACGTTGCCGGGGCCTGAGAGAATCACCGAGGGAGGTGGGGACTGTGGCTAACGGCAGAGTGCTGACCTGTGAGGACGTGACTGCCACCACTCTGGCTGACTGTCGCCACATCACCTGGAATGCAGGCTGCTGTTGACAGAGATTCTGATTTTGCAAGAGAAGCTGAAACTTCTGTGCATCAAAACCAAATTAATCAAACAAAATGTGTGCTGAACAGATGAGGTCCAGGGGCTGCCAGCTGGCAACCTTGACACACAGGGGAGCATAGGGGGTTTATTCACTCATTCATTGTTTTTAGTAAATGGCTTTGAGCTCCTACTTGGAAATGGGGACCTTGCTCGTCAAACCCTCCATGGCTGCTCCAGTCCCTGGATCTCTTTACCCCGAATCTGTCAGCCTGGCCTGGCCTCGCTCCCCACCTCCATGCCCCCCCCCTGCCCCTGTCCTCTCATCCTCACCCCACCCTTGGCCCTAAGCCGGCCTGTGTCTGGGCTCCCCTGCACCTGTCCTGGGGCTCCTGCGGGACCCAGCAGGCCCTGCTCAGCGGCCTCTCCCTTCCCCTACCTAGGCTAGTGCACTGGTTCTCAGACTGTCCCAGACCTAATGTACTCACCGGCCATTTGTCATCAGCAAGTGGCTTGGTCTCCAGCCTGACAGAGAACTGTCAGGTGTGTCTGGCTCCTCACCCATCAGACCTCCCCTCCCTGTGGGTCCACAAACGCCCCCTCCCCCAGGCAGGAGCCTCCACCCCTTCTCATCCCCCACCTCCCAGGCTCCTCAGGCACTTTGCTTCTTGGCTCTCTTCTGTATCTCCAGCCCCTCCCTCTCTTGACCTTAGCACACTCAAGACTCCCTTTCTAAAACAGCAGAACACAGAACACTCCCCCCTTCTCTCTGCGAGCCCCTTCATTTACCACACTTGGTCCCCCTCCCTTCTCAGGCAAGTTCTCAAAGAGATGTCTCCACCGGTCTCTTCGGCTGTTCCTTACCACTTCCTCCCCTCCCGCTCTCTGGACCCGACTTCTGACCCCACGCTCTGATGAGACAGTGTTCCCCATCTACTCAAGAACCCTGGGTTGTCACATCCAATGGGATGCTTTCCAGGCCTTCTCACGCTTGACCCAGAGGCAGCATGTGACCATGTGGGCCACACCCTCCTTGGGAAACTGCTTCCTTCTGGGGTACAGAGCACATTGTCTCTTTGTTCTTCCATTTCTTTATTTTTTAAAAAATTTATTAATTTTTGATTGTGCTCGGTCTTTGCTGCTGTATGTGGGCTTTCTCTAGTTGTGGTGAATAGGCTTCTCATTGCGGAGACCTCTCTTGTTGCTCTAGGCGCTTGGACTTCAGTAATTGCAGCAAACGGGCTCAGTAGTTGTGGGGCATGGGCTTAGTTGCCCCAAGGCATGTAGAATCTTCCTGGACCAGGGATTGAACCTCTGTCCCCTGCATTGGCAAGCAGATTCCTATCCGCTGTGCCACCAGGGAGATCTTGTTCTTCCATTTCAACGGCGGCTCCTGCTGGGGTTTCTAACGTCCACCCCTGAGAGCTGACCTGACGTTCAGCCCTAGGTTCATCCTCTCCCAGGGGTCTTCATATCCTCCCTGATGGCTTCAACTCATGTCCACAATTCTTCAGGTATTTCTTTTTTCAAAAACTCCAGAACTCGTCAAGGGAAATACAATATGAGCCTCATATGTAATATAAAAATTTTCTAGTAGCCACATTAAAAAGGTAAAAAGTGACAGGTGAAATTAGTTTTAATAGTTACTGTATTTAACCCACATGTCCATAATGTTACCAGTTCAACATGTAATCAATATACAATTATTTAAGATTTACATTTTCTTTTTCCTCCTAAGCCTTTGAAATCTGCTGTGTACCTTATACTTACAGATCTCAGTTTCAAGTACATAATAGCCATGTGTGGCTCATGGCCATCATATAGGATGATAGATCTAGACTCTGATTTCCAGCAGTCTGGACATCTAGAGGTCTCTCAAAGACAACACATCCGAAATATAAAGTATTCAGAGGAAGTGCCATCTGAACGTGGCCTTAAAGTAGAGTGTCAATTTTTCAGGATCTAGGATCAGGTATTCCAGAGGGAGGGAGTGGCATATGCAAAACACCGAGGCCTGAAGGGAGCAATCCAGTCGTTTTCTCCGAGACTGGCATAGGCAACTGCCTAGATTTGAAAACTGGCTTCCCATGTGCAAGATGTGTTTGTTTTTCAGGTTTTATTTTGTTTCTAGGAGACTTATTTACTCATTTATTATTTTCGGCGCACTGAGTGCTCATTGCTTTCTCTGGCTGAGGCCAGCAAGGTGTTCTTGTTGTGGAACAGACTCTGGGCACGTGGGCCTTGGTCGCTGCTGCGTGTGGGCTCAGTAGTTGCAGCACACAGGCTTAGTTGCTCTGCAGCGTGTGGGATATTCCCAGCCCAGGGGCAGAACCCATCCCCTGCGTTGGCAGGTGGATTCCTAACCACTAGGCCACCAGGCAAGCCCCACGATGTGCACTGGAGACAAGCCACTCAACTTCTCTAATCCTCTGGTTGCCCATCTGTCAAATGGAGAGAATAATAAGAACTGACGCTTCTGAACTGTGGTGTTGGAGAAGACTCTTGAGAGTCCCTTGGACTGCAAGGAGATCCAGCCAGTCCATTCTGAAGGAGATCAGCCCTGGGATTTCTTTGGAGGGAATGATGCTGAAGCTGAAACTCCAGTACTTTGCCACCTCATGAGAAGAGCTGACTCATTGGAAAAGACTCTGATGCCGGGAGGGATTGGGGGCAGGAGGAGAAGGGGACGACCGAGGATGAGATGGCTGGATGGCATCACGGACTCGATGGATGTGAGTCTGAGTGAACTCCAGGAGCTGGTGATGGACAGGGAGGCCTGGCGTGCTGCAATTCATGGAGTCGCAAAGAGTCGGACACGACTGAGCGACTGAACTGAACTGAATGTGTAAACAGGTTTAAGGGTTAAAGGAGGTGAGAGGTAGAACTTGCTTACCAGTGCCTGGCACATAGTAAGTGCTCAATAAATGGTTATTATTCTTTTTTTTCTTTGTTTATTTTTGGCCCACCACGTGACATGAGGGACCTTAGTTCTCTGACCAAGGATGGAACCTATGCCCCCCTGCCGTGGAAGTGCAGAGTCTTAACCGACAGCCAAGGAAACCCAAATGGTTATTATTTTTATAGTAGTAATTTGACTTCCCAGGTGGCACAGTGGTAAAGAATCTGCCTGCCAATACAAGAGGCGCAAGAGACGCAGATTCAATCCCTGGAGAGGGAAGGTCCTCTGGAGTAGGAAATGGCAACTTGCTCCAGTATTTTTGCCTGAAAAATTCCATGGACAGAGGAGCCTGGCAGGCTATGGTCCATGGGGTTGCAAAGAATCAGACATCATTGAGTGACTGAGAACACATATAATGCTATTATTGGTAACCCTGGTGTTCAGCATAGAGAATACTAGACCCGATATGAAACTGAGAGGCAGAAGGCATGACAATCAAGGCTCTTAAGTGGGCACTTTATCCTAGAAATGGGAGGGAGCCAGGAACGTTTGGACCAAAGGCAGACAGACATGGTCAGATTTTTGTGTAAGGTCACCCTGGCTGCGAGGAGACGGGGTAAGATCTGGGGAGACTATAACAAGAGTTGACTGTGTGCGGTAGAGAGCATACAAGTTTCTGACTTGGCTGGGATGGGGGAACATGGAACGAAGATCACATTTTCTGAGAGACGGTGAGCTTTAGAGCTGGAGATGCCTGTGGAACACTCTGGAGACTTCTCAGAGGTATTTGGAAAAAGAGATCTGGCTCTCAAGTGCAGGTTTTGGGAATTAGTCCATCAGGCGTATCTGAAGCTGGTAAGAAAACCCAGGAGTGACTGAACTGGGTTATGAAAAAGGCCAGGGATAGAACACAGGGATCATCTGTATTTATGAGGCAGATGAATGAAGAAGAACGTGGGAAGGAACTGTGGAGAGGGAAAGGCTACAGAGCAAAGAGGGAAACCAGGAGAGAGACATGTCATGGAAGCCAACGAGGAGGTCTTTTCTGGAAGCAGAGTGGTGAGGAGAGTAAAAGTCAGCACAGTCAAGTGAGACGATGCCTGAAGGGACCACTGGGAAATCCGGAGGCTGGAGCCCTCGGACAAGGGAACTGGTGTCTGTGACAGGGGAAGCAGAAGCCAGGCTGGGAGGGAGGGCAGGGGAAGGGGCAAAGGACCTGAGATTGTGGGATGGCATCACCAACTCAACGGACACGAGTATGAGTCAACTCCAGGAGATGGTGAAGGCCAGGGAAGCCTGGTGGCTGCAGTCTATGGGGTTGCAGAGTCGGACACAACTTAGTAACTAAACTGAAACTGAGCGGGTCCTTCCTAGAGCCTGACTGGCATGGGAGGAGGCATCCAGGAGTCCACAGCTGGACAGGGAGGCCGGGATGAGATGGAAGCTCTACTTTAAGGAAAGAAGAGACCCAAGTCTGCAGGAGCCAGTCAAGGGGAGGGTAGAAGACACAGGCAAGAGGGAGGAAGGCCTCTGCAGAAGGAGCCAGAGGAGGGCACCGGAGCCAGAGCTGGAGGGGAAGGCGGCACAGACGCAGTGGGAGGGGGGTGTTGGTGGCTGGGGGAGGTTGAGTAAGGGCCTCCTTTCAGGTCTCTAACCTCCCTGCGAAGGGGCTCAGTAGGGAGAGTCATCTGAGATCTGCCGGTTAGGGATGGGTGAGAAGTTCAGAGGTGATGCCTGAGGGTGGGCCTCCAGGGCTGATGCGTGTGGACGTGGTGAGGGTTGGCGGTGGGTCCTGGCAGAGTCCGGAAGGAAGTTTACAGAGTCCCTGAAGAAATTTCCTTTGGACTACGCTGACGATTGAGAAGCTCTGAGGGGTCCAGTCCACACCAGCCCTGTCCTTCTGGAAGCCCTTCGGGTGGACTTGGAGTCTAGGCACCTGGCTAGGTCCATGGCAGCCTGACTCTCTCCTCGCCCGACTGCCTCTCTACACGCACCCAGCTCCCACTGGTCAGTTGTAACAGGCCTCGGCAGGGGCAACGGGGCGAGGTCACGAGGAGGCATGTCTCTGGAGGAGGAGGGTATGGCAGAAGGGGGTACCCCCGGGCAATGCCAGGGAGACCTAGCGCGTGGAGGCACGGAGCCCCAGCTGAGCTCCGAGCCCTCCTCTGAGGCTGGGCTGTCTGGGTGGGCGGTCCCCTCAGAGGCCCTCTCCTACAGGTGTTTGGTCTCGGTGCCGTGGCCCACATGGTTCTAGGAGGGAAACTGGGGAGCTACCTCGCTGTCAATTTGGGTTTTGGCTTCGGAGTCACCATAGGAGTGCACATGGCGGGGAACATCTCTGGTGAGTAGCCGGGCCCCGCCGGCAAGCCCGGCCGGGTGTCCCCCGTGGGCCCCTCCGGCCCCCTTCCAGCCAGCCCCTTCTCCAGGCCGGCTGGCGCCTTGCCCTCACGGGCCGCTTTCCTCTGCCCAGACGCTCCACGAGCCCCCTTGACCCACCATTTTTACAAGCTGGGTTCTCTCAGGCAAGCGACTGAACCCTCCACCCGTTGCTTTGCTTCACGGGGAGACGGAGACGGCGGTTTCTGCCTGGCGGGGTCCCCGTGAGGACCGTGCCTTCACAGATGCTCGCTATTACCATCGCAGCCGTCACTGCTCCTGCTGCTACTGATCGTTGTCTCTTTGCCGACACCCTTGGCCCTCCCTGCAGGGGCCCACATGAATGCGGCCGTGACCTTCACCAGCTGTGCACTAGGCCGCATGTCCTGGAAGAAGTTTCCTGTGTACGTTCTGGGTCAGTTCCTGGGCTCCTTCGTGGCAGCGGCCACCATCTACGGCCTCTTCTACAGTGAGCGTCCTGCCCCGGGCAGCCCACCTCTGGCCTCGGCCTCCTCCCCTGAAATGTGGGCAGATCTGAGCGTGTCCTCCCCTGGGAAAACGCTGGGACAGAAGAGTCTCGGAGGCACTCCCTGCCCTCCATCCTACCGCCTCATGTCTGGGACAGTGGTGGGGTTCGGTCGAGGGCCAGGTTCACACGCAGCCTGTATTCCCACAGCCGCTATTATCGACTTCTCGGGGGGCAAGCTGATGGCGACCGGCCCCACAGCCACTGCTAACATCTTTGCCACCTACCTTCCTGACCACATGACACTGTGGAGGGGCTTCCTGGATGAGGTCTGTGGTCCAGGCGCGGGTGGTCCTCCTCAGGCCCTCCCCCTGCAAGAAGGGGCCAGCAGGCAGCCCGCTGCGGTGGAGCGGACAGGAACCCTGGGTGGGGCAACACAGGGTCATGGCTCTGCCACGGGCGGGGGCGGGGGGCGCTGCTGAGGCCCCTGGGCTTGGCCGGGGGCCCAGGTGCTGCCACGGTGCCTCTCCCCAGGTGGTGGTGACTGGGATGCTTCAGCTATGTCTCTCAGCCATCGCGGACAAGGGGAACAACCCAGCGCTGCTGGGGACGCAGGCCATTGTGACCGGCATCCTTGTTGTCATCATCGGAGTGTCCCTGGGCATGAACTCGGGATATGCCATCAACCCATCCCGGGACCTGCCTCCCCGCCTCTTCACCTTCCTCGCTGGCTGGGGCTCACAGGTCTTCAGGTACTGCGTGGCCCGGCCCACTCCTGGGAGTCTCCTGTGGGTTCCCTGCATGTGGAGGGCGGCACAGCCCCGGGGGCATCCTGGAGATCCGCCCCCTCCACTGCCCTGCCACCCCTCGCAGCGGCCGGGGAGGCAGGACTGGGCCCTGACCTTCCTCCAGACCCTGCTCCTAGACTGAATGGCAGCCCTGCCCCAGACCTGCTGCTGTCCCTGAATCGGACTGAAGCTAATCAGTGTCCCAGGTTCAGGGCCAACTCCCGGGCTAGGATGGGGGTTCCTCCTCTACTCTCCACCCCCTGCCACCCCTTCCCCCATCTTGGCCTGAGGCAGACACAGATGCCATGCTGGGTGCTGGCCCCCTAAGCAGGTCTCTGCCTTTTGCCTGCAGAACCAAGGACTGGTGGTGGGTGCCGGTGGTGGCACCACCCCTGGGTGCCTACTGTGGTGCCATCATCTACTTGTTCTTCATTGGCTCCAACAAGCGACAGGAGCCCCATGTCCTGGAGAATCCCTTGACGATTGAAGACCACAGCATATCTGTGTTGCCCAAGACCATGTCTCACCAGCACGGGGTCGCTTCCCTCACCCCTGTCTCTGTGTACCCCGAAGATAGACCCTCAGTCTTGTACCACCCTTAAGCGACTCCATCTGCCTAGAGCCCTTCTAAGACTATTTGTGACCCTACATCCACCCCAATAAAGAAAGCCTTGTCCCACAGTGGCAACCCCACTTCTTGGGGGCCTTCTGTGGTGGGGCTTACCTCCTGGGTTCTCTCAGAAGCTCCCAGGTTATGCTGTAGCCCAAGGCTGGGCAGGAGCTGAGGGGCCTCCAACTCCTGCCAGCCCTGGGAGCTGGGTGGCCCCCAGGGGAGCGAGTGGAAGGCCGATCAGTGGCCTCAGTAAAGACAGGACTAGATTAGAGGAGTCTGGACACGGGAGGGTGGGCTGCCAGGCACAGGGCAGGGAGGGCATGGCATGGGGGAGAGATTCCAGCTGGCAGGTGCAGGGGTCAGCCCTGGAGGAACCTTGAGCTGCCCTGGGAGAAGACTCTGGACTCTCCTTCAGTCCTGGCCAATCCTTGGACCAGGCAAGGCAAGGCCCCAGTGTGTGGATCAGAGTTTCTCAACATTTTTTTTCCCTTAGTCTCCCCTCCTCAGGAGCCTTTTAGGCATTTTTTCCCCTTACTTGCATGATATTTTAATACCACAGATATACTGTATATCTGTTTGTGTACTGTACATATATCTTTGCCTTATACAAAAAAAGTAAGATTTAAAAAAACCTCTCCCTTTCAAGGATCCAATTTTTTCCCCCATGGGAGCATAATCACCCCACCCCTGAAAATGCCTGAAGTAGACTGAGAAGAGATAAGAGGCAGGCTCTGCCTTCTTCGTGGGAGCAGAGCTCTCCCACCGTGGGGAATTCCAGAGTTGGAAAGGAAGAAGCAGAGAGGAAAACCCTGTCAAAAGGCAGGGGGCAGGAAATGGTCTCATGAGGTTCCGGGGAACAGGTGCAGAGGCGGGGCGGCCAGGGTCCACTGATCCCAGGCTGGGAAGATCATCCTGCTTCTGGGACTCAGAAGGCAGCAACACCCATGGGTTTTGTCCCTGCTTCTGCTTTTAGCCTTTCAACAGCCACTGAGCACCTCCTGTGTACAGGCTCTGCGGGTAAGGTTGGGGCTCTGTCTTCAAGGAGCACAGCCCCTACTAGGGACAGGTGATCACCGGAAAGAGCTGAGGGGTGAAGAAGGGGCTGCGTGCAGGGCTCAGAGGGGCCTCACAGCTCAGTCTTGAGCTGAGGCCACAGATGGCTTCCCAGAGGACGAGACAGAGCAAAGGGTGGGGGGGTGGTCCTTTCTGGGGCTGGATGCCGAACTTCATGGTTTGAGGAGACAGGGCGGGGCCGGGGGGAGGTGGGTAGAGGACGCTGGTTTTCCTTCTGGAGGTGGGGACCTGGTAAGACGAGGTTTAGAAAGCCCACCTGAGCTGCAGTTTGCAGGATGCTGGAAAAGGGGGAGACTGGGGCCTGTAAGGAAGTGTGGGGCAAGGCTGTTCCAGGAGGGGCGGCGGGACAGCTCAGGTCAGCCCTGGAGGTGGACAGAAGAGAAGGGATTCGCCTGACACCAAGGAGGTAAAAGCCTCAGGCTAGGCTCAGACTGGAGGGAGGAGTGGGTGAGGACGGGCCAGGGCCCAGGGCTGCCTTCCAGTTTCTCGCTTGGGCCCGGGGTGTTGGAGATGTCCCCACTGAACATGGAGAATGGGAAGGCACTGGTTTGAAGAGGAAGATGATAATTTATACTGGAGACACATCGACTTTGAGTTGTTTATGGGACTTGGGCAATAGGTGTGCAGTCCTGGGCAGGTTACTCTGCCTTGTTAGGCCTCACTTTTCTCATTTGTAAAGTTGGTCTAATACTATCAAAATACCTACCAGTTGTGTTGATGTGAATATTAGATGAAACAAAACATGTACAATGCTGAGGATGGTGCTTGGCACAGAGTCAGTGCTCAATAAATGATTACGCCTTTCGTGTGGTCTAGAGCTCAGAAGAGTTGAAGTAGAGACTGGGGAAACTGCAGTTGTGTGGACAGAGCTGGGGCAGAGGAAGGGAGAGGGAAGGGCCAGCGAGCAGGGTCCTGGTGAGGTGGAATGGGCCCCTCAAGAGGTTTGGCTAATAAGGGGCACAAGGTCAGGGAACACTGGAAACACCCCAGATGTCCATCAACAGGTGACATATCATTCAAAGATATCATTTATTGAAGAGATGAAGGAGAAATAGCAATCGCATGAGAACGGGTGATGGGAAGAGCGCCAGGTATGAGGGTCACTGAGATTAGCGGGCTGGGGGCACAGGGCGGGGGAGAGGCCACGTGGGAGGAACTGAGCCAGGGACTGGACCTGGGAGCATCTAGGGAGGGGCCCACAGCTGGAAGTGTCAGTCAGCTGCCCCCCTCTGTGACCCCTCTCAGCCTCGGTGACCCTGTGAACACGAGGGTGGCCACTTTCCCCCCTGGTGTTCCTTCCAGAGCAGTGTGGCCCTAAGGCCTCAGTCACAGAGGAGAGGGGCATATACAGACCCTCCTCTGCCCCACTGACCACTGCAGCCTTCTGGCATCCTCATGTGCCCGGGAGGTGGCTTTGGTGGCAGGCCAGCCAGGGGGTCCACCCAGAACCCCTCCAGCAGTCCAGAGCTATGCCTCAGACCTATACTCGGCCCACTGCCAGGAACCTCCTGCTGATGCTGAGCCCAGTGTCAGGCTCAGGTGACCTGGTCACAGCACTTCTGGGCACATGGTGCAGACCCCTTCGTTCTCTTGGCAGAGAACCAGACACCATCCTAGAGCTAAGGATATAAGCATTTTAAAAAAGTCTTTGTTCTCCTGGAGCCGATATTCTGTGCAAAACGTATGTTTGTGATACATGCTAAGCAGGAAAAGCGGAAGAGGCTAGGAAGTGTGTGTGGGTGTGAAGACTGGAGGTAAATGAGTAAAGACCTGAAGACAGTGAAGGAGTGAGCCATGCGGACATGTTGGGGAAGAGCGTGCCAGGCTGAGGGAATGGCCAGTGCCAAGGTCTGAAGGTTTGCGCATGGAAGGGCCTTTGCTGGGATGGCAAGAGTCGGGGGGCAGCAGAAGACAGGGCCAGATAAGTGAGTGAGGAGGGTAAATGGAGCCCATGCCTGCAGAGAAGTGAGGCCAAGGCTTGCGCCAGAGGCGAGGGAGGTCTCTGGAGGAGAGAGGCAGGTGACGCGGCAGGAGGGAAAGAACGGCGGGAGGGAGGGAGGGAAGCAGGAAGATGAGGTGGGGCAGGTGTCATGGTGCCTTATCCCTGCTCTTGGCTTTGCTCATACAGCCCCTCCTGTAAGCATTCCCTGGCTGGACTCCCGAGCGACATGTGTTCAGCTCTGGGAGCCAGGCTGGGATGTGAGCTGTAGGAGCCCTAGCTCCTCTCCCATTCTTCTCTAGTCCTAGGCCGGCATGGACTGGCTGTGTGGCCCACACAGGACCCTTCCCTGCTCTGGGCCTCAGCTTCCCTGTCTGTATAGTGAGGCTGGGACCTCTTGGCATCTGAGGAGCCTGCCTGCTCTGACTTCTTACAGCACTTAAAGCTTCATATCACAGCCCCATTACTGCCCCCGGCCTCAGGCTGGCTGAGGCTCTGTTTGAGAGGGCGACAGGGATGGGACAAGAAGGAACACCCCTCCGCCCACCGCCGTCAGCTCCAGGCCAAGCTTCTCCAGGGCTCTGCCAGCGAAGGTCTGGCCCTCAGTTTGGTGGTCCTGGCTTGGGAAAAAGGCTCTTCTTACACCTTGCCTGGACTGCCGCTCTCCCACTCGCACTCAGACGGCACCTCGGCCTGCCTGCTCTCACTGTCTCCTCCTCAGATGAGGTTCTGCAGACCTGGGAGAGGTTGGAGGAGCTATCTTGGGCTGAGCCTTGATGCTGGCAACTGCAGAGAGAGAAGGCTGTGGCCACACAGCCTGCCCTGGCTCCGTACCCACCCTTGTGCTGAACCCAGAGCGGGTCTAGAGCTCTGTACCCACCCTCCCATGCGCAGGACTCATAACTATGGCATCTAAGAACACAGACAATGAGGCCAGCCCTCCTGGTCCAAACAGCTGCTCTGCCGCTCACTGGCTGTATGAGCTTAGGTAGGACAGGACGTAACGGCGCTCACTTCCCAGGCTGCTGGGATGATGGAATGAGCTCACGTGGGGAGGGGGCTCGTGGGGAGGGAGCATGCTGTCACCACTCCACACTGTCTCGCGGTCCTCATGTCATCACACCCATCTGACACCCAAGGAATCTGGGGCCTGGGGAGGCTGGCTCAGCAAGGGGCACAGAGTAGGGATTCCAGTCCTTTGTTGACATGATCTCTACTGGGTTTTATTTGGTCTTTAAACTGTGAAATATATTCTGTAGATGTGTGAATAGAACATACAGTTAAGGGCTTCCCTGGTGGCTCAGTGGTCAAGAATCTGCCTGCCAACGCAAGAAACAAGGGTTAGATGCCTGATCTGGGAAGATCCCACATGCTGCAGAGGAGCTAAGCCTGTGAGCCCCAGCTATTGAGTTCCTGTGCTCTAGAGCCCGGGAGCCACAGAAGAAGCCACCACAATGAGAAGCATGCCACCACAACTAGAGAGTGAGTCCCCACTCACCACAACTGGGGAAAAGCCCCAGCAGCAGTGAAGACCCAGAACAGCCAAAAATAAAACTATTTTTAAAACATTTAAAATAACAGTGAAACGTTGAAAAACAAACAAGTACAGTGTATATAAGCGAAAAGCCCAAACATTCAAGTGCCCTTACCAAGCTCTGGCAGGTTATTGAAACTCTCTGGGTGGTCTCAGTTTCCTTATCTGCAAAATGGGGGTCATGTGGCCCAGAGGAGTGAGTGCTTTAGGTTTCAGGTTTGCTCTTGGCATTGATGGAGCAAGGCTGGGCAGAGTTTACCAGAGTTCATGGTCTTTCCTTGTGTCTGTGTTCAGAAGCCAAGGTGGCAGCCTGCGGGCGGATACCGGAGGGTGTGAGGGGATGCTCTGGCCCGGGGGTAGGGGGGCGCCTGAGTGAGTGGTGGAGGCTCAGAGGCTGAGACACACAGTTCAGAGGCAGGTACACCCAGGCACATAACTGAGGTCATATGTCCAAGGCTGAGCCAGCAAATCCCTTGCTGGCTGATAAAGAGGATTCCTCAGACGGGGGTTCCTGTTGGAAGGACATGTTCTTGCCCTTGCTGCCCCCCTACCTTCCTCCACGTATACCCTGGTTCCTCTGGTCCCAGGTCAGGGGACATTAATGAGAAGATGAACTCCTAATGGAGGCCCAGCACCAGGGCAGGGGAGACTGGCTTGAGGAGACTGGTTGGTGGAGACAGGGGGCAGTCTGGAGGTGGGCTGTGCTGAATTAGAGGTACTTGTGGGATATCTAGGGAAAGTCCTGGTCCCGGGCTAGAGAAGGAGCTTTTAAGCCTAGGCAGGCAGTTAAGAGCTTGCAGGTGGACGAGGTGGCCCAGGGAGAGACGGTGGAGCCCCTCTGAAAACGGTGTTTCAGAGATGGCTGAAGGGGAGGAGGCGGCCAAGGTCTGTGATCTCCCCTGACTCCAGGAACCTGAACTCTACGGGGCCTTACCTGACTTGTGCTTTGGGGCCAGTCCCTTCCCTCAGGCAGTTCAAACAAGTAAGGGCAAATGAGGGAAGCCCATGCCCTCCTGGGTAACGTGGAAAAGTGCCTCAGAGACGCTCGCCTTACAGGACTGACTTGTAGCACGGAGCCACACAGCTTGGGCCCAGCTCTGGCTCTGGCAGGCTCTGCTTCTCGCCCTGTCCTCGGCTCCCTGCCCTCCAGATGACAAGAGTGCCCAGGGCAAAATCTTTGGACTCTTCTCTTTCACCTTCCCTCCCAAGATGACTTCACCAGCTTTTTAAATACCACTGGATGCCAACAGCTCCCCAAATTAGATCTCCAGCTCAGTCCTGCTCCAGATTTCAAAGTCTCATGGACAACTGCCTCCTGGTCAGATTTTCCTCTCATAAGCCTGCTCCTCCTAGACTTTCCTATCCCAGTAAAAGGCCATTCAATCTTCCCATTTCTCAGGCCCCAAACTTTGAAGTCATCTCGGCTCCCCCTCTCACACTCCACATCCTATCTGTCCACAGATCCTTTAGGTGTGACCTGCAAATTGTGTCTAGAATCCAACCACCTCTCAGAGTCCTCGGTTTGAGCCACTGTCACCTTGCTCTTGGATTACAGCAGTGGCCTTCTGACTTTTCCCAGCCCCTTCTCTGGCTCTGACTCAGCCCTACAGTCTAGTCCCAGGCGCTGCTCCTGCTGCTAAGTCGCTTCAGTCGTGTCCAACTCTGTGCGACCCCATAGACGGCAGCCCACCAGGCTCCTCCATCCCTGGGATTCTCCAGGCAAGAATACTGGAGTGTGTTGCCATTTCCTCCTCCAATGCATGCAAGTGAAAGTGAAGTCGCTCAGTCGTGTCTGACTCTTTCCGACCCCATAGACTGCAGCCCACCAGGCTCCTCCATCCATGGGATTTTCCAGGCAAGAGTACAGGAGTGGGCTGCCATTGCCTTCTCCAATGCAGAAAAGTGAAAAGTGAAAGTGAAGTCGCTTAGTTGTGTCTGACTGTTAGTGACCCCATGGACTGCAGCCTACCAGGCTCCTCCATCCATGGGATTTTCCAAGCAAGAGTACTGGAGTGGGGTGCTGTTGCTTTCTCCAAGTCCCAGGTGGCGCAGTGGTTAAAAAAAATCCCAATGTCAGTGCAGGAGATGCAAGAGACATGGGTTCAATCCCTGGGTCAGGAAGATTCAGTAAGAAGTTTTAGTGTTTTCCTAAGGCAAAGTGTAAGTAATCCCCTGGCCCCGGTTTGGGGATACACACTGCCCTCTCATGGCCAGTGCACGAAAAGGCCTCATCCCAGGTAGTCTCTACCCTGGGACGTGGTCTAAGCTTCCTTCCCACTTGTCCTGAGCTGCTGGGCTGTGCAGTCTCAGGGACTTCAGAATGAGCTGTGTGAACAGCCGCTGTTCTGTCCGTGGAGCCGGGAGACACAGGTTTTGGAGTCAGAGCTAGTAGGAATTTCAGACCTCCAATTCACTGAGTGATCTTGGGCAAGTGACCTAACTTCTCCAACCTTGTTTCCTCCTGGTAAAACAGAAAATAATGATACACACTTCATGGGGCTTTGAGGAGTAAAAGATATGAGCATAGAGCCTGGTGTATCACAAGTGCTTGAAAGCTATTACAAGTGCTCAATAGCTATTAGAAGCTTTCACTTAGACGCTGCCGCTATTAGAAGCTAATAGTTGTTCACTATTAGAAGAGATTCTTGGGAAAGTGTGGGTAGGTGAAGACTCCCGATTCCCTCACTCATGTGCTGGCGGTGGTACTGGTGTAAGGGGGCAGGTGACTGAAAACCCCAGCCCTGGCCAGAGCAGCCTCACAACAGCTGTTCCTTCCCTCCCTATGCCTGAGAGACAGTCCCGGGACAGGCTCCAGAGGCTTGATCGTGCTGAGCTGCCACGTGACACTGGGAGACCCTCCCGACCCCTCAGACCCTGCCAACCCACTCTCCTCCCAAAGGCGCAGGGCAGTACAGAGGCAGGAACTACTACTACTCAGCTGACAGGCGGGAAAGTCAGTGCCTGGACACTGGAAGCAAACTGCCCAGGAACAGAGTGAGCGGAGGGAGACAACTGGGTCCGGCGGTCCAGCCGAGGTCTCTGCAGTGGGTGTCCCGGGAGGCTGTGCGCTTGAAGCTGGGGCTGAGGGCAGGACTCCACGGGAACCATGTTCCGGGAAGACAGATCCTCTGAGGACTAGCCCCCTCTGCTGGCCTACCTTGGGGAACCCCAGGCCTGGATTCCTGTCTTGGTCTGGCACAGTCCTTGGAGCCCTGTCCCTTCTGGCTGGGTCTTTTCAGACTGGGGGCGGGTCTGGCTTGAAGAACACCCTGGGATATGTGAGCGCTAAAAGGCCACGGGAGACACTATGGGACATCTGCGGAACTTTCCCAATGGGTGTGGCAGGGCGCGTGAGGGGACTGAGGAAGGAAGGCAGGTCTGTGACAGTTCTGGCCTGCCCCTCCTTGCCCCACCAGTTCTGGAAGAGAGGGCAAACTGGCAGGCTTTCCTTAGAGAAGGTCTCCAGGCATGAAGCAATGCTGGTACCACTTGGGAAGGACCCCCCAAATCTAAACCTCAGGGCCACTGAGCCTCCCCCATGCACTGGAGAAGGAAATGGCAATCCACTCGTGTTCTTGCCTGGAGAATCCCAGGGACGGTGGACCCTGGTGGGCTGCAGTCTATCGGGTCACACAGTTGGACACGACTGAAGCGACTTAGCAGCAGCACCCCTAGGACTGACATTCCTTCTTCCCCTGGCCTGTCCCCCACTGGCCCGGCCAGGAGCAATCCCAGACCTTGAAATCAGGACTGCTTTCATCTCCATTCTGCACACAGCCTCTCACAGCACACCAGATTAGTACCACTGCTGAGTGGAACCAGCCCTGCCAGACGGAATTCCAGAGTTAAGAACTTGGCCTCTGGAAAGCTCTGGTCCCAAGAGTAAACTCCCACTGGAGACTGGAGCTGGAGGGGCAGGAAGATACCATTGGATTCTCAGGGAGCAAAAGTGGGGTCCTGATGCCCACAGGCCCCTCCTTCATGTAAGAGGTAGAGGTGTTTTTCCTTTTAGCCCACACAGTGTAATTTACTTAGATTTGCAAGATTTGGTTTAAGGGCACTGCTTAGTGGGGAATCCACCAAACCCATGAGAACCAGCCCCCACCTCAGCGGCTCCCTGCTGACCAGCAGCCTCTGTTCCCTCCTAGATCTAACTTCTCCCCTCTGCGGCACCAGCTCCCACCACCTCCTCTCATCTGTATCACTCTGGCAGCTTCGGGCTGCTTTCTTGCCTCAGTTAGCCCTCCAAACCCTTTGACACCCTCTGATTGGCTGTTCCAGACCAGGGTGGACAAACTAAGGTCCTGGCCAAAGCCAGCCTGCTGCCTACTTCTATACTGAATACAACCCACGAGTTACAGTTCTTTCATTTCTAAATGGTTGGAAAAATATAAAAATATTCAAAGCCTACAGTATCCGGGCCTCTACAAAAGACCTCTGCCACCTCCTGCCCTGTTTTAAGTCCAGCTGTGATGCTCTGCTGAGAATCCCTCAATGGCTCCCCACAAACGGACTCCCGTCTACCTCTCCAGCTTCATCACCTGTCCCTCCAGTTGTCTGCCCACTCTGGACAACCAATCCTTCCTCAAAACTCCCACAAACCATAGCCTGGGCTTGTCTCAGGCCCTTTACCTTCACTTGGAATGCCTCTCTCCTCCAAATGGCAGTCTGCCATCTCAAGACTCAGCTCAAATGCTTTCTTCTGTTTTCTTTCCCCATCCAGGGGTCGCTCCCCCAGGCATGAGGGCTGACTCCCTTCTAGCATGCCACAAAAAACTCCTTGCACAGCTCCTCAGCTTTTAATAAACAGACTGATGACCTATCTGTGCCAGACCACTTCCTCTATTTTTTCTGGTATGTGCCGCCCTCTGGATTACTAAGTGCAAAAGAGCAGGCCATGTCTGTTCCCCACAGCCAAGCACAGCCCAGCATGGGCAGGGACACACGTGTTCACCATAAGTGGGTGGTTAGCATTCTAATCCTTTACTTGGCTGGAATGATGGTGAAAGAGGCCTACATATTTTCCAAATAGTGTCGTTTCAGCACGTGTAACAGCTCAGGCACCCCCATGTACATTATCTCATTTAACCCTCAGGACTCTGGTGAGGAAGGAGGTAGCTCCACTCCATCAGTCAGCAGCAGGGTGTCCCATGGCAGAGCTGGAAGCTGAGATCAGGTCTCCACCTTCTGCTGGTGTGGAGATGCTCTCGCAGTACAGCTCACCCACTCAACCCACTGCTCTAAAGATGAAACAGATGCTTATGAGGCCCCTATTGGGTGTGGGGCCACTGACCCTCTGCTAAAGGGGCTCGGGGAGAGGTGTGGCTCTGTCTCCTCCCTCCAGTCACCTGTCCCCACCCTCCCACCTGTCTCTTATACACATCTAGATGTGTATAAGAGACAGCTGGTGGGCTGCAGTCTATCGGGTCACACAGTTGGACACGACTGAAGCGACTTAGCAGCAGCACCCCTAGGACTGACATTCCTTCTTCCCCTGGCCTGTCCCCCACTGGCCCGGCCAGGAGCAATCCCAGACCTTGAAATCAGGACTGCTTTCATCTCCATTCTGCACACAGCCTCTCACAGCACACCAGATTAGTACCACTGCTGAGTGGAACCAGCCCTGCCAGACGGAATTCCAGAGTTAAGAACTTGGCCTCTGGAAAGCTCTGGTCCCAAGAGTAAACTCCCACTGGAGACTGGAGCTGGAGGGGCAGGAAGATACCATTGGATTCTCAGGGAGCAAAAGTGGGGTCCTGATGCCCACAGGCCCCTCCTTCATGTAAGAGGTAGAGGTGTTTTTCCTTTTAGCCCACACAGTGTAATTTACTTAGATTTGCAAGATTTGGTTTAAGGGCACTGCTTAGTGGGGAATCCACCAAACCCATGAGAACCAGCCCCCACCTCAGCGGCTCCCTGCTGACCAGCAGCCTCTGTTCCCTCCTAGATCTCCTAACTTCTCCCCTCTGCGGCACCAGCTCCCACCACCTCCTCTCATCTGTATCACTCTGGCAGCTTCGGGCTGCTTTCTTGCCTCAGTTAGCCCTCCAAACCCTTTGACACCCTCTGATTGGCTACTCCAGACCAGGGTGGACAAACTAAGGTCCTGGCCAAAGCCAGCCTGCTGCCTACTTCTATACTGAATACAACCCACGAGTTACAGTTCTTTCATTTCTAAATGGTTGGAAAAATATAAAAATATTCAAAGCCTACAGTATCCGGGCCTCTACAAAAGACCTCTGCCACCTCCTGCCCTGTTTTAAGTCCAGCTGTGATGCTCTGCTGAGAATCCCTCAATGGCTCCCCACAAACGGACTCCCGTCTACCTCTCCAGCTTCATCACCTGTCCCTCCAGTTGTCTGCCCACTCTGGACAACCAATCCTTCCTCAAAACTCCCACAAACCATAGCCTGGGCTTGTCTCAGGCCCTTTACCTTCACTTGGAATGCCTCTCTCCTCCAAATGGCAGTCTGCCATCTCAAGACTCAGCTCAAATGCTTTCTTCTGTTTTCTTTCCCCATCCAGGGGTCGCTCCCCCAGGCATGAGGGCTGACTCCCTTCTAGCATGCCACAAAAAACTCCTTGCACAGCTCCTCAGCTTTTAATAAACAGACTGATGACCTATCTGTGCCAGACCACTTCCTCTATTTTTTCTGGTATGTGCCGCCCTCTGGATTACTAAGTGCAAAAGAGCAGGCCATGTCTGTTCCCCACAGCCAAGCACAGCCCAGCATGGGCAGGGACACACGTGTTCACCATAAGTGGGTGGTTAGCATTCTAATCCTTTACTTGGCTGGAATGATGGTGAAAGAGGCCTACATATTTTCCAAATAGTGTCGTT
>SJYX01008575.1:241244-269134 GCA_006410675.1 Oreotragus oreotragus | reverse complement strand
GGTTGCTGCAGGCCTGGGAGAAAGTGACATGGGAAAGGTAGGTGTCCAGGAGACACCTTCTCAACCAGAGAGGAGAGGTTATGCCTGCACAGGTCAGCGCACAGAGGCCGCGGTGTGAACCAGTGGGAGGAGGAGCTCGTGCTATGGCCTCCATCATGGTAGAGAGGGAACCTGTCACCGCACAGGCTCAATGCTAAGACGCCCCTGTAGATTCTGGAAGACAGGTCCCCCAAGCCCTCTCCTAGGTCTGAACTGATGCTACTGAACACCACTCAGGTAAGTTTAGCTAGGTAGACCAGGCAGAGCTTTTGGCAAAAGACTCAGCTAAGACAGCTGGGTTTAACTGCACACCTGACTTCAGACATGGTGTACCAAGCCACTGTTTGGGATTTTGGACTGAGAAGTTAGCCTTTCTCTTTCCAAAGATAGTGATCACTTTGGATTAAAAATGCAAGGCATTGTCAGGAGAATGGGTAACTGGATAGACATCTGAGGCCATGACTAAGTGACATTTTCAGGTTAAAATTCTGGTTTGACTAAAATCATGTCCTTTGTTCCCCCAACCCTCAGAGCAATCACGGTGATGGTGTGAGGAGCCTATGCAAATTCAACTGAATCGCTAGTGATCATCCAGTCAGAGATCTGGCAATAGTGAGACATAGTGAGATACTTTACACACAGCAGAGAGGACAAGGGGATTTCTAACACAATCATGGTTTGCATGTATCAAGGTCAAGGCAGTAGGTGAGCTGTGAGTCCATCAGGCAGTTGGGAACAAGGATGATTTATCTGCGGGGAAAAAATCTCCATCACACTCAATCATTTTTTTTTCCCTAAGTGTGTCATGATCTCCTCAGTCCTGGACATCAAAGTAGTCAATTACTGGCTCCTTTGCTATCTTCTGTAAATTGCTGCTCCCAGGATTCCTGAAAAGCAAACACAGAATGAGCAATCTTTTCTTGCTTGGGGGGAGACCGCTTCAGGCAAGTTTCAGAAAGTGAAGGGTCAGCTTCTTTACCATGTGTGAGACTCTGCTAAGACAGTGCAGTCCACATGAGCAAGTAACTGTTGGACTTTGGGTGAAGGGCACACAGGAGTTTATATTAACACTATTCCTTTCTATTCTAAAATTTTTCCATAATAAAGTCTTTCCCCAGGGTGGGAGTGGGGCTGGTCCTGAGAGCTACTCAGCCCCAGGAGCTCGTGGCTGACGCTATGCCCAGTGGGCAACACTGAGCTGTCCCATCCAGTTCCAAGGGACTAGACATGGCTAGGACCCTCCTGGTGACCTTGTACACTTCCCTACCCACCCTCCCAGAGGTGTGGGAGGCTCTGGAGAGCTTCCCCACTGGGTTCCCAACAGCTTCCAGCTAGGTGGCCTTGTCCCGTAGGGCAGCTGGTCCCCTCCTGGGGAGGGAAGGCAGGATGATGACCCCTCTCTGCTCCTGGCTGAGAAAACACCTGCCAGACCTGCTGCTTGCTCATGCGGTTTTCTTTTCTCTTTAATCACGAGCATACGGAAAAACGGTTCAAACCATATGTAAGCAGAGCAAAACACGAAAGTTTCCCCTTCACTGCCAACGCCCCCCTAGAATCCCACTTCTATCTCCAGAGTAACTGTTGTGAACTGTGAGATGTTCCCACATCACCTGGTGTGGCAGACTGAATCCATTTCCTAGTGTCACCATCTATACCATGGAAATTACGGCTAGTGACTTTGATCCCTGGAGGGCAAGCAGGCATTACAAACAGCAAACCTGGGACCCCTCTGGCATGAACAAATGTGTCCAGCATCCCAGTCAAACATCATATATCTGAATGCAACACCCCAAGGGCAGACCCAAGGAGGCACCAATGACTAGTGCAGCCCAGGGCAATTCACTCCTCGCTGGCATCGCTGAACAGACAGGGCCCTTTGGGAAGCAGCTAAAGAATCCTTACTTGTCTGTCTGTCTGTGATGAGCAATCGGTGGCGGAGGCCGTGACTGATTCTCCTTTTCGAGTACACTTGTCAGTGTGGTAGGAGGACAAATGGACTTGCCTCTGTGAAGTCAGAACACAAAGTATTGAAAAGTGAGAACTGTTTGTGGAGACAGGCAGACAGCTGGAAATCCTGCTGTCTTAAATCCATGACTCTTAATGTGACGCTGCAGGGGTCTCTCTGATATGACCTGTCACCTTTGATTAATCCTCATCCCTTTCATCTACATCTGCTGGGCCCACTACCTTCTTCCTCTAATCTCACTTGAGTCTTCTTTATTGGGAGGTTCTTCCAACTCCCCCAGATTCGGACAGTGATCCTAGGTCCTGCAGTCCCCTCCTTGCCCACAATCCTGCTTCAGTCTCCTCTAATGGCAAACACTCTTCACAGAGGATGCCCTGAGTCCCAGGCCAGCACTCTTTCTGTTTCCACGATGCCAGGAGGACACAAGGGACCGAGGGATGGATCTGATGTGAAATATGCTCTAGGCATGTCTGCTCTGAGGTCTGAGGCATGGGCTTTGCTCTCCGGTTCAGAGCCTTAGATGAGTCAGAATGGCTGGCCCAGAGCAGACTTTTCACCTGATCTTCCCAAGAAGGAAGTAAGGAAAACAACAGCAGCCCAAGGCCAGGACCCAGGAGGCGCCAACGCTAGTGCAGCCCTCCTGTACTCGTCACCGACCAGCCCAGCTTCTCAGGTCCCGTGTGCCCCACCGAGCAGTGTTGCTGTGACGGCGAGGCCCCCACCTGACCGCAGTGACCACGACGTTGCGCTTCGGCTCACTGTCATAGCTCACGCTCTCCAGGCCGTACACCTGGGCCAGGTCGTGGATGACCCGGCGGTGGTCTCTGTTCATGGGAGGGAAGCAGTGGCTCTTCTTACTGTTCTTCCCCTGCACGGAGGGAAGAGAAGACTGACTGGTAAACAGCATTTTGAAAACAGGCTATGCCTACAGAGGTCCTTCCCACTGTCCTAGAACAGCCTGGGTCAGTAAAGAAGTGACCGAGTTTGGGATGGGAGGCCCACGGCGCACAGCAATTCACTGCCTGCGGGGCAAGGATCAGGGGCGGGGAAGGGCACGGGATGTACTCCTGCATCTCCTCTGTGAGCCACGTGGCAGCAGCTGGCTGGGGCCAGGGGGACAGTGGGCAAGTGAACCGAGCATGGGTAGTGCAATGGTTGCCCCCACAGGGCCTCTAACTGGGGAGTGAGGTTCTCAAGAAATGACTAAATAAACCGAAGGGTTACAAAACACTTGTACACACCACACTAAAAATTCTGAATTTACAGAGACATGCTAGCAGAGAACTACATCTGCTCAGGTTTCCTAATCAGGAGGGGAACAATGATTCCATTTTCTCCCTTGTGCTAGTATCCTGCTGGGAAGTGGGAACAGAAGGGAGGCAGGGCAGAGGGTGAGTAGAGAGCGGGAAGGAAACCTATTTTCATTAGATGTGGAGCCAAAGGAGCCATCTCTGCCTCACTCACATGGCCTCTGAATGAAGAGGCGGTCACCACAGGGCTGGCTGCCGCTGACTACATGAGGGGCTTTTTCGCTTAAAGCCACCTCCTCGACATCTCCGGGTGCCTCCAGGACAGCTTCCCTTTCTTGAAGGAACTGATACCATTACTGTTCAATTCTACTCCTTCAACTTTATATCTTTGCCCAACATATTCTTTCCTGCCTTTGGGGTAATAAGAACCAGTGAGTCCAATCATACAGCAGTCCCCCAGAGATCTCTGTGTGTGCGTACTCAGTCAGTCATGTCGGACTCTTTTGTAACCCCACGGACTGTAGCCCACCAGGATCCTCAGTCCATAGCATTTCCCAGGCAAGAATAAAATGGGTTGCCATTTCCTCCTCCAGGGGTTCTGCCCGACCCAGGGAGAACCTGCATCTCTTGCATTGGCAGGCAGGTTCTTTACCACTGAGCCACCAGGGAAGCTCATCAGAGATCTGAGGAGTTAGCATGTCTTCCTAAGTATCCCTATTGAATCCCCTTCATCCGGAGTGTCTCCTCCCATTCTTAGGCACAGGGCTAGGATGTGCATTTACATTTAATATTATTGCAGGTATCTTTCTTGAACCAGGCTAGAGCTTCCATGAATGCTATAATGGCTGGGCTTTGGAGAAAGGTAAGTATCCTCAAGGCAGCTGTGACTTTTTCCTACAACTACTTTACACTGACAGTGTTTCTGGGACTTGTTTTTTTTTTTTTTTCAATCAAGTTGGCCTTAGAAACATGTAGAGTTGGATATTTTGATTTCAACCTTATTCACGGCCTCCACGAGGGCTTCCATTTCCTTCTCAATGTCGCTGACAAACTTTAAGTCCTTCCTGAAATGAGAAACAGCCACAGTTAATTTTGTTTGTTTCTGCTCTTTTGACATCCCTTCCATCCACCCTCTGCCTATACAGTGCAGAAAATGGACAATGTGGGCAGGAAAATTGCAGAGGCCAGGCAGGAACTGTCAGATAACAGAAGGCTGAATGTGATAGAACAAAGGAAGAGAAAGTACTAAGAAAACAATTATGAGAAGAGAGAAGACAGAAAGAGAAACAGTCCTCAGAGGGCCAGGAGACAAGAGGGAAATAAGCCCTCTTACCACCCAAGTGAGGACCACCCATGTGACAGAGACCTGGACGGGCAGAGGCGGAACGTGGCCAGAGGCCCTTCACTGCAAGCTAGTCCAGCCCTTGAAGGGCCCCAGCTCCTATCACAGGGGCCAAACACACACACACACATACACACACTTCCCAAGTTCAACTCTTCAATGGGACATTTTGAGAAACCAAGAGAATGACTTATTAAATACCATTTCCTATAATAGATATATAAATATATAAACTGGCTCAACCACAGAGGACTGCATTTCTTAAAAGAGCAAACATCTGGTAAGCCACACTTAAGAAAGTAGGTATCAAGTCACATACCTAGCATCTTCTTTCAAACTGTCACTGAATTTTGACCCTGAAGAACGAACGTTGAAAGGATCAGAATCATCACTGATATGAAATGCTTCTGCTAACCTCCTGAAAGAGAGTGAAGTGTGTAAATGAAAGGAAAGGAGGGGGAGGAAAATTATCTCATAGTAACAGAGTGCCCACCAGGTTCTATGTTTTTTATACATTAATCATCTCATTTCAGTAAACCTGATTATTCAGGAGAATAAGAACAACTGAACAAAATAAGTAAGATACATCTAGATGGTTCTGAGCAAGCTGTAGGCTGACACTGGAGACTCATTGTTTGGTGAAGAGAAGGGTGAGGGAGGGCGCGCACTGGGGATGGTCAGTGGGAAAGATTTCCTGAGGTTTCACCTGAATATCAGATGCATAAAGTAGAAAGATAATACTAAAATTAACATCACTCTATAGAAAGTCTACAAAATAAAGAATTCCATTAACAACATAAACGCTGCGTTAATTTTAATGCACTTCCTTTCATACTTTTCTTCTGTAATTTTAAGCAGTACATGAAACTCTGAAACTAGCATTTCTCATATTACCGTTTGATTTTCACACTCCCTGTATTAATAGCTGCATAATCTTCTAATTTTATATGTCCCACAATTTACATAAGCATTCCCCATTTAGGTTCCTATAACACTCCCCCAGTTTTTTAATATGACAAGTAACACAGTATCTCTGAGCAAAAATCTTTTAAGATTATTTCTCTGGAAAATGTTTCCAGGTGTGGCAATAACTACATTAAATAGTGTGGACCTGAGACCCAGATCATCATGGTCCAAGGGTTCCACAATGCTGTTTGTGCTTTGACCGGCAGTTGTAGGAGTCTTATCGCATCTCACCAACACCTGGTTATGTCCTTTTTTTTTTTTAAAGATAGTTAAAATTCAGTTTAGCATTTATACAGTTTTCCTTTACAAGGAGACAGGGATCTCTTACAAGCTTAATGCCCATAAGAATTTGGTTTATTGTTGTTAGGTTTACTAATTTTTTACCAGCGGTTTAGTTTTCATATTTTTAAGAGAATTTCTAGAGGGGGAGATCTTTTATTGTTTTGATTAGTTGGCCACTAATTCAAACGTATACACCAATTAAACATAACTGTGGGATGAATTTGGTCTGCCAGTTTTCCATTTCTGCAATGGAGCATGTATTTGCAACTTTAGATGGCATTTTCCTTTTCAAATCCACATGTCTTTTTTTTTTTTTTTCAGGTCTGTGAGTAAGAAAGAATCCTTATATAGTGAGGGTCACTATGTCATTGTTCGAAGATTGAGGAGAAATTCAAAAGGCTTTCAGAAGTAGCTAGTTCTAATCAATAACTTTCATTTACTGAGCATCTGCTATGTATTAGGCTTGTGCCAAGAGTTTTATGTATATCATTAGCTTTAATGTATTAACCCTCATAACAACTCAGGGAGGTAGATACTATTATTATCACTCACTATTCACAAATAAGTGGGAAAATAAAAGCTTAGAGGGATAATGTGTTTTGTCCAAGGTCACACAGCTATGTGAGTGAAGCTAAGATTCAGTTCTGGGCAGTCTAACTCTAGAGCTATGGTTGGCTCTAACTGCTGTACAATACTGTCTCAACTACACAAAGGTGCATTTCCATGTTTTGGAGGCCTTCTATGCATTCACTACAGCATTTTTGAAATCTCTGGACTGCAGCAGAGAACAACGTGACAGTTCTTAAAGGACAAGAGTTTTGAATAGAAATCATTACAAAGTTACCATAAGGGTCAAACCAAAGGAAATTTGGGCAGTGCTGTTAATCATGCTGCCATCTACACATTTAGTCATCTAAAAAGGTTTGTTAACAACTGTTCAAAGCTGCACTTCTAGGTAAAACAAGACTGCACTTGTCTGCATTTATCTGTTTCTGCTTAACTCTGTCTTGAAAAAATTTCAAAGAATGGTTAAGTTACAAGAATATTACAATGGGACTTCCCTAGTGGTCCAGAGAAGCTTCGAATCTGGTCTGGGAAGATGCCACTGCAGGGCAACTAAGTTTGTGGACCACAGCTATGGAAGCCTGCACACTCTAGAGTCCACGCTCTGCAACAAGAGAGCCCACTGCTTGCCACAACAAGAGAAAGGCCACAGACAGCAACAAAGACCCAGTGCAGCCCCCCCAAATTACAATAAACTCCTACATACTCTTCACCTAAATTCTCCAAATATAAACATTTTCACAGAACTATACCTTTAATCTCTGTTGGAACTAGAAAATTTGTCAGGCACTGAATAAATGCCCCTTAATCTGATAAAGAATATACTCAAATAACTTACAACAAACATCATAGACAGTAGTGAAATATCTATTATCACTACCTTCTATTTAATACTGTACTGGAGGCCTAGCCTGTGCAATATGCCAAGAAAAAGAAAAAAGTTAAGAATTAGAAATAAATTAGAAGAGGACATGATTGTGCACATGCAAAATCCAAAAGAAGCTACAGATAAATTATTAGAAATAAGTAATTTAGCAAGGTTGTGAATACTGGTCAACAAATACTAACTGTATTCTTACATGCCAGCAACAAGCAATTAGAGAATTAAAAATTTAAAGTGATAACAAGAAAAAATACCATTTATAATAGCATCCAAAAACATCAAACAGCAAAGAACAAATCTACTTAAAGATGTACAAAATCTATATACAGAAAACTATAAAAATATCATTAAAAGAAAACATGACTAAATGTAAGGATATACTTTGCTCAAGGACGAGAGGCCTCAATATTACAAAGTACCAAATCTTCCCAGACTGATCTATAAATACCAGCTCAATCAAAATCCCAGTTGTTTTTTTTTTTTTGCAGATATTGATAACCTATTTCTAAAATTTAAATGGAAATGCAAATGGCCAAGAATAGCCAAGACAATCTTGAAGAAGGACCATGTTTGAAGAGATATGCTACCACTTTTTAAGACCTGTTATAAAGGTACAATAATTCAGATAATGTGATACTAACACGATGGAACAGAATGAACTCAGAAATAACCCATATGCAACATGACTACTTGCTTTAAGACAAAGGTGGCACTGCAGCAAACTGAGAGGAGGATTTCTTGATAAATGATATTGGTCAAGTGAACATTTGTTTGAAAAAAAAAAAGGAATCATGAACCCTCCTTATACTATGATTAAAAAAAAAAAAATTGGTCCAAGTCAACTATAGTTCTAAATGTGAAAGGTAAAATAAGGTTCCTAGACAATAACACAGAATACCATTATGACCTCAGGATAGACAAATACTTCTTAAACAAGCTATAAAATGTACTGTTAACTAAGGAAAAGATTGATAAACTACATTAAAATTAGACATTTCTATTTATTAAGACACCATTTGGAGAGTGAAAAGTGAATGCACAGAGTGTGAGAAACAATACACAAAACAGGACTTCCCTGGTGGTACCGTAGATAGGAATTTGCCTGCTAATGCAGGGGACATGGGTTCAATCCTTGGTCTGGGAAGATTCCACCTGCCTCAGAGCAACTAAGCTCTTGAGCCACAATTACCAAGCCTGTGCTCTAAAGCCTGTGAGCTGCAAGTACTGAAACCATGTGCCTAGAGCCTGTGTTCCGTAACAAGAGAAGCTAGTGCAATGAGAAATACATGTACTGCAACAAACTTATTCTTACTCAATGTAGAGCGGCCCCTGGTAGCCACAGCTCAAAGCTCACAAGCAACAATGAAGACCCAGCACAACCAAAAATAAATAAATTTTTAAAAATTTATTTATTTTTGGTTGTGCTGGGTCTTAAAAATATAAAGGTGGTGGTTTAGTTGCTAAGTCACGACTGACTCTTGCGACCCCACGGACTGTAGCCCACCAGGCTCCTCTGTCCATGGAATTTCCCAAGCAAGAATACCGGAGAGGGTTGCCATTTCCTTCTCAAATAAAACAAAGGACTCATATCCAAAATATGTAAAGAATTCCTAGTAATCGATATGAAAAAGACAGATGATACAATTACAAAATAAGCAAAGACTTGAACTGGTACTTCAAACAAGAGGATATCCAAATGGCCAATAAACATACGAAAAGGTGTTCAACCTCACCAGTCATCAGAGAAACATGAATTAAAAGCTCAGTGATAGCCAGTTATACACCTACAAAAATGGGTTAAAGTTTAAAAGACTGACAATTCCAAGTGCTGACACAAGCAGAGAGCCATGGGAAATACGACCCTGTTCATGGGAGTATAACTGGGTACAACCATTTTTAACACTGGCTGAATCAACAGAAGCTGAAAATACGCATACCTTATTAATCAGCAATTCTACTCCTGAGTTTATTATCCAATGGGAATGAGTACACATATACAGCAAAGCTAGTACAAGGATGTTCTTTACAGAGCATTATTTGTAACAGCCCAATACCAATAACAACACATGTAATCTATTAATTATAGAATAGATAAGTGATGATATATTAAAATAAAATAAATATTGTTCAGGAATGAAAACAAACAAAATACTGCTACATGCAACAAAAAGAGTATCACAAATATGATGAAAGAAACCAGACAAAAATACCACCCACATGATTTCATTATTTAAAGTCCAAAAACACACAAAATAATAGAAACTGTCAGAAGTCAGGATACAGGTTATATCTCAGTGGAATGTAAGAACAGCTTCTGGAAACTTTCTATATCTTGACCTCATTGCTAATTACACCAGTGTATTCAATTTGTGATGACTCACTGATCTGGATAGTTTTGATCTATATGTATGTTATACTTTAACATAAAAGTTCATTAAAAAATTTTAAGCCTCTTATCTCCACTGGAATCAGGAAGTCTGCCAGTCCCTGAATTAGTATGCTGTGAGGCATGTAATGTTTATACCTGCCCGAAACCACTTAAGCTCATGTTTCAGAAACATGCTGAGATCACCTAACTGGTTTATCCTTAGGCACTTCAATTCTTGATGATTGAATTTCTTCTGCTCCCCAACAGCAGCAAAAGACTCAGAGCAGGTGCTGAATGAATGCTTGAAGGGTTGCTCCCTCCCACTAACTTCACAGAGCTCAAAGACAATTAGACAAATCGTAGTTCAAACTACTTACTTTTTCCTTTCCAAGGCTGAACATTCCTCATCACACTCCAGCCTTGAGAAAAAGAAAAAATTAAGTGAGAGCGCAGGTTTCACAGCTCCTACTCTGAGTAGCTCAGTTGGTAAAGAATCTGCCTGCAATGCAGGAGACCGGGGTTCGATTCCTGGGTCAGAAAGATCCCCTGGAGAAGAAAATGGCCACCCACTCCAGTACTCTTGCCTGGTGAATCCCAAGGACAGAGGAGCCTGGTGGGCTACAGTCCATGGGGTCACAAGAGTGGGACGTGACTTAGTGACTAAACCACCGTCACCGCTCAGCATTAAGTTCTTGGGTGGCCAAACAATGGCTGGATGAGGTCCCTTTCAAGGACAGGTGGGCGGGCCTTCGAAGGACTTCAGAGTGTCCAGAGGCTGCTCAGCTCCCCAAACGCTCCCAGCAGCCCTCTGACAGCCCCATCTCCCTCTCTTGACACAGCCACCTTTCTGTTCTCTTGCAGGTTAAAATGTACATGCCCAGGTCTCTGCTTTCTCTGGCTACTATCTGGAGTGAGGCCCAGAAATGCTTTCTCTGGTCTTAGCTGTGTCCTGAGTAGGATTCACTGCACTGGAGTGGGTGTGGCCTCTTAATGTCAGAGGTCTGCTGAATACTCTATGTACAAGGCTTTACTGTAGGGACTGACACAAGTGAATGGTTCCCGCCCTCTGGAAATGAAGTCTAATGCGAGAAAGAAGGCACAGCTACACATTTTTAAAATTACCTGGCTTGGTGAATTTCCTTTTTAGTAATCAACTTGCTGATCTCCACTGAATCTCCAAGCTGCATGTCTGTTATTTTGGAGGCCATGGAAATAGCAGCTATTCTGAAGTACAAAAAAGAAAGGGAAGAAAGGCACTGCAGTTTCACAAGAATCTTCTCACACCAGGAACATGAAATACTTCTTTCAAGAAAAATCTACCTCTTGACAATCTGTGTAGCCTTGGAAGCCCATTTACTGTAACTATCCACAAATTCACGTGGTATCTCACTCAGTCTAAACAGCTCCATAGGAAATGAGGTAATCAATTCCTTAGCAAGCCCTTGAACATCTGGGCCAATGCCCGGCGTTCAGTGGGTATTCACAGACAATCTGATGTTGCATACTCCCGAAGTCCCACCTCTATGACACGTCTATGTATCTCTGCATCTCCAAGATGTTATCTCTGCACCTATTCATCCATCCGGCCTAACATCTCCATCCCTGTATTCAGATCCCTATGTGATCACACAGATACCAAGATTTCAGGAGGCTGTAAAGACAACCCACAGAACACCCAGAAGCCCCCACACTCCAGTAGGAGCACAGGGCCTGGCTGTGACACCACAAATGGTGGGACATGAAAGCAATTCATGCAACCTCAGGACATCTTCCCTTCTGATCTCATGATGAAATAAGCGCAGAGGTAGAGAGAGAGGAAGGAGGAGGAGAAATTTACAAGTTAAGGTTAGGGAAGGTAATAAGGTACAAAAAGCAGTAGTTTTTCTTTGAACCTGAAAAACTAGACTCAAAATTTATTTTAAAAACTTTCCTTAAAAGTTACAAAGATCCTATAATAAACTTCTGTATATCCTTTACCTAGACCTACCAATTGTTAACATTTAAGTAGCACTAACCTTTGATAAGTACTGGATGCTTCTGAGCAAACCATGATTTCTTTTCTTCGTCCACATTCACACTGCAGCTCTATCTGAAATAAGATGAACATGGAGCAGCTTTCAGCCCACGGAAAACATGTGAATGGGCAGGTTTCATTTTTAAAGCCTCTCTCGAATCAAACCTCGGCAGAGAACAGAGAGACAGGGAAAGGCTCCTCTCCAGGATGGAGGGGCTAACCACACATGCAAACTGACAACGCGATGGCTGACATGCTAGGAGAAGTGCCAGGTTTACAGTGCCCCTTATTGGGAATTATTCCTGTCCTTAATCCTGCCTGAAGGGGCAGGCCTAGAATGAAGTTTCTACCACCAAACCAGAGGTAGACACTTGACCCAGGACCAGCTGAAGTCTGATCGACTCCACTTCATCCCTCCACTTTCACCTCCTCCGGGGAGACCTTGCTTCATCCCTCAGAACAGTTAAGTCCCCCACTCACATGTTCCTGTGCAACCCCTGCAAGGGTGTAACTACTTCATAATCCTTAGCAGAGTCATGGGTAATTACCTGAGTAACTAGTTAGTATCTGTCCATCTCATTAATGGAACCACGTGTCCCCGGTTCACTGGTAGAGCTCCAGCATCTATACAGCGTAACATCTTATACAAAACAGACACTTAAATACTTGCTGAATGAATGGAGTGGGCAATCAGAGTCTCTCTTGAGAATTCAATCGAAGGGAGGCAGACTGGTCAGGTGGCAGTGGGTACTTTCTGAGCTAAAAGGCCATCTCAAGCTTGGGAGACCAAAGTCCACCTTTCTCTGTGTTAACCTGCAGTTCCTTGTAACCAACGACCCCCGATTAGGATGTGTGCCGAGGTGCCTCTGTAGGCAGTTCTAGACTCACTAGCAACGCCAGGACCACAGCCAACACTCCACCTGGAGCTAGGACTCCGCACCTTGGCCTTGCAGGCGGTCACTGGGCAGGGCAGGCTGCGGTGGCAGGGTGCCATGCATGGGTGGCCACAGTCGGCTCTGGAGGCGGTGCAGGGCTGCTTGCAGATCTCGTCCCCCAGGCATCCTCCTTTGTGACAGAGCCTCTGACACTTGTGCATCCCACAGGGCAGCGCGGCTCCGCAGGGTAGTCCACAAGAGATATCAACCAGGTGACAGGGAATGTTGCTTCGTAACTAGGAGAGAAGTAGCCGGGTTCTCATCTCCATTCAGGATCTGGGGTGGGTTTTAACTTCCTACTTAAACATTTCTGAACGTTCACAATCAGTATATTTTTTAAAAAAATTCTTTTTTTTTAAATCAGGCTGATTTTCAAAGTCTGAAAGGTTAGTTTGAAAATAAAATAAACCTGAGCTTTATTTAATAATGCTTGTTACGGTTTCAAAGGATTTGTTTCAGCAGCTGAAACAAATGTGACTTACAACATAAACTTCCCAAGGTGAGTAACAGGCATGTGCAACCAGATAACTAGGGAGTATCTGAAAATGCTATGACTAACTGGGAGGGTCAGGGGATCTTCTACCTCTGTAAACAGCTAGGGTACTGAGTTGACAGAAACCCCGGGGGTGGGGGCACCCTTGGCTCATGGTTTCCGGACTGCTGGCAGGGCAGTTTTATGTAATTAAATATTCAGCTCTCCTCACATCTCCCAACCCCTGGTCTCCATAGTTTTAGATAGCTCTGTTATTAAAAAAAATTTAGAGGCAACAGACCATGGAACCACCAAGTCATTTTTTCTTGAGAAATTGCCTTCACCCAGGATTCCTCACTCTAGGAAAATGATGCTGGGATTTTACTCCTGTGGGACCAAAGATTACTCTCATGTATCTGCTCAAAGTCTTTTAAGAACCCTCAAAGAGAGTAGTATACTTCGACTCTGATGAGGCATAACCTGTAATCTTGAAGAGGGCCCGAGTCTAGTACATACCCGCTTTGGATTCGGTATTTTGGTGGAAGGTATTCCCAGTCACTAAACGCTCTGTTACTTTACCACTGGGATAATCCATGCACACGCTGTGCCCTGTGCTGCTCCTGCCCACATCACCTGCCTATCTTCTCATCGTCCTTCAGGAGGTTACTTATGTTACTTCCTCCAGGAAGACCTTCACTGGGTAGGGGTCCCTTCAGTACTCTGTACTTCCCACACGGCTGTACCTATAATCGACTGCTCATTCATCTGCTTTCTGCCCCACAGTGAAGGCTATACCAGGGCAGGGCCAGCCCCCGTGGTTCATTTCTCAATCACTTGAACCCAGCCAGCTGCCTAGTACAGAGCAGGCATGCAGCAAATATTTGCTGACTGAAGTTCAACAACACAACGGTAACACATGGATCTCTCAGAATGGTTACTCTCAGAGGAAGTAAGATTCTTCAGAGGAAGAATAAATACTAAGGATTATGGCTTGAGAACCTCTGACAGGAAATAAGTGGAGAAAAATATGTCCATCAAGATAAGAATACTGAAAGCATGTTGTCACAGTTGTCAAGAGTTTCAAGAAACGTTGGCCAACATGTTATGAAGTAAAAAAAAGCCGGTTACAAAACAGTATAATCTTCATACAGTAGAGGAGAATATGTGATACACATGCCTGAAGTCTACACGCCAGAATGTTTAAGAGTATTTCTGGGTAGCAAAACTATATTAACAGTCTACAATGAATATGCCTTTTTAAAATTAAAGAAATTTTAAAATTGTTTCAAAGGGTCTATAGTCAGCAGTGCCATATACAGCTTAGACGCTAAGAATAAGCATGAAAATCCTTCATGGTAGTGGCAGTGGGGAGGGGGAGGTTAGTGGGGAGGAAGGCGTTTGGCCCATAAGCAGGATGGAAATCTGTGAAGGGAGTAGAGAGAAGGATTGGTGGTAACTGGCAGAGAGCCCACCTGCACTCTTGGGATGTTCTCACTGTAACACTTCCCCAGACTGGCAACCCCTCCCCATGCTAGCTAACTTGGACGCTGTCTCTGAACACAGCTCATGTTCTCAGGGCCTACTAGCCGAGTCTCATTTCACTGTAACCAGATTAAAAATGAGAGAAGAATAGTCTAAGAATGCTACTGATTGCATGGTTCCATTTATGTGACCTCATGAAAAGGCAACAGACTTTGTTAGGACAAGCAACGGGTAACTGAGTACCGGTGCTGGAGGAAAGGGGAGAGTAATTCTGAAGGGACATGAAGGAGTATGTGGGGGTGAACGACCTGTTCCACATCTTGACTGCGGTGGTGGTGACATGACTGTATGACTGCTTGTGTCAAAACTCATAGACTTGCATGCTAAAAAGGGTAAATTTTATTTTATGCAAACTATACCTCAATGATAAAAAAAAAAGAAAAAAAGTGGCAATAGCAAATCTCTGCTTCTTTGGGGCATATTTACTTTGAGCAACAATGAGGCTAATCCTCTTAACGAAATCCAACCATAAATCTCCGGTTGGAACAATGAACCACTTGAGAGAAAGCTTACCTCATGTTTACCCATGCACCACTTCTGAGTGAGGAAAGTACAAGGAGGGCACTTGTCCTCATTATGACAAGAATGATACACTGGAGGAAGAGAGAGGTAAAATCAGGGATTATGTTCAAATAGCACCACACACACTATTATACATAATAGCATTTGACATGGAGCTTCTATATTTAGGAGCTAAAAGTACTTTTTAAAATGGTCACTGGAAAGTAAAAGTAGTTGGCTTTATATTAAAGGGCTGAAAGATGAGCATGGGAAAAAGAAACCCAGCTGAGCGGGGAGAGACACAGAAGCAGAGAAGGGGGCAGCTGGCCCACCCCATCTCCTGAGGCATGGCCACATGGGCTGTGCACATTACTCAGTCATGCTTGTGGTCCTACCATACATAGCTCCCCTCTGTTCAGACATCTTGGTTACTTACCTCATCTAACATGCTTCCTCTGACTCCTTTCAATGTCTTTACTTCCTGGAAGAGGCAGTTCATTCAAACTCACCCCCTACAACGAAGCCTTCCGTGGCTGACCCCTCCCTGCCCTGAGCTCTCTTGCTCTCCCTGACCTCTTGGTTCTGAGGCAGAAGGCTTGCTGCCATGCTATCTGCCCCATCTTCATGCAATGGCTAGTTGTGGCAAATGTACTCAACTATCATCTTCTTCCTCCCAGACACAACAGAGCCCCCTCCAGGACCTGGGTTATTGTTTTCTTCCTCTGAACTTCCCTCTATGTCTGACAGCATGCTGGATATACAACAAATGCTCAAGAAAAGTGAATGGTGAATGAAAGCAGGCTAAAACAAAACAAATCACAAATGGCTAAGTTCTCACTATGGACATTCATCAGCAGGATCTGGACCTCATCTTAACATCTACAAGTGACCATAAAGAAGTGAGTGCGAGTGAGTGTGCTAAGTGTCTGCTTGAATATTAATTTCACAGTGGCATGGACACCACTCACAAGCTAAGCTGGGAGGGTCATCTTAAAGTCTCCAAGGAAGGAGGGACTTCTCATTTCATAAGGAATTTACTTAATTCTTCTTCACTCTTAAAAAAATTAAGAACTGGTTGTTTCATCAGTCTCAAACATATGGCCAGATTTACTGTAAGGATCAAATCTGATGACTTAAGTTATATCAGGTTTGCCTCTGGGACGTGACAAAAAAGGAAATGATGGGCCAGATACAGTCCGAGGGGAAAGCCAGTGACTAGACTGGAAGGAAAGTGGGTGATGTCAAGTAGCTACTGGTCTGGTGTTTACAGCAGTCTGTCACAGGAAAACTGGAAACAAATGTCCAGCAATATGAGACTGAATCAGTTATGGCCTATCCATGTAACAGGACACTCCATTATCATCTAGAAAAATAATTATTTATAAGGAGACAGATTAAAATTATAGTAATAAGAGAAAAAAAATCTATTACTGAAAATAAGTTCAATAAAATTCCACTTCTATTTTAGGGAAAAAGTGCAAATATATATTTTTATCCATGGAAAAAGGCCCTGAAAAATCACCAGGCAAGAATACTAGAGTGGGTTGCCATGCCCTTTCTCCAGGGGATCTTCCCAACCCAGAGACTGAACCCAGGTCTCCCGCACTGCAGGCGGATTTACCGCATTGCAGATTCTTTACCGTCTGAGCCACCAGGGAAGTCCGAAAAATACACAGGAAGGCATAATTCTTAAAAGGTTATGTAAGATTTACTTTCAATCTTTTGATTTTACTTTTCTTTCTTTTTATATATGTTGCATTTACAACAAAACTGAAGTTACTTCTCATTTTATAAAAAGATGCGTAACTTTGAAATATGCACCAAAGTGGAGGCCACAGAAAGGAAGACCAGACCAGCTGGGGCTTCTCCCGACATTCTGGGTGTGTTTGACACCCACGTGGTAAAGCAATGAAAAGCACTGTCATTCCCAGCTGTGGCCCAGATCACAGACCCCTCTTCACAGGAGCAGCCCTGAGCACAGCCACAACGGAGTGGCCTGAAAGCAGTGAAAGCTATCATGTGCTGTGCTGAGTCACTCAGTCGTGTCTGACTCTCTGCGACCCCAGGGACCGTAGCCTGCCAGGCTCTACTGTCTATGGGATTCTCCAGGCAAGAATACTGGAGTGGGTTGCCATGCTCTCCTCCAGGGAATCTTCCCCACCCAGGGATCGAACCCGTGGCTCCTGCATTGCAGATAGATTCTTTACTGCTGAGCCATCAGGGAAGCCCTGAAGACCATCATGCAACATCCTAAATGATACAGTGTGAGCAGGCTGTGAGGTGTGGAGGCAAGCAAATGGGACCCACCTGGATGGTCACATTCATGGACTCTGGCACAGGTCTGGGTACACTCNAACAACCCTTTTTTTTGGGGGGGGGGGGGGGGGGGGGGGGGGGGGGGGGGTGGTGGTGGCGGAGCTTGTATTTGTAGAGGCTAATTTTTAGGGGCCGCCTTTTCTTAAAAAAAAAAAAAAAGTTTTTATTTTATTAAAGTTGTCTGAAAAAAATAAAAAATAAAGTTGTCTGGTAGTAAAGCATTCAATTTTTACTTGCAACAAACTTTTAAGTCCATGAGTAATCCGAGACAGTTTTATATGTATTTTATAAACAAATGACCTACAGAAAAGAAGACTTCCACTAGAGATACACATCCTTTTTTCCCCCTAACTTTTTGGTTAGGAAAATGGATAGAGATTATGAAAGCCACAGATAGTTAAGTTCAGCAAACTCACAGGGGACTGCCAACAAGCAGCTGACTGTGTCACGAGCTCTCCTGACCCTCAGACCCATAGGAAAGTTAGATCAACTCTGGTCCAAGTTGGAGGCCGGGTTTTTAGCCATGGCTCTCAACTAGGGACCAAGAGTCAGAAGCCCAGGCCCTCCAGGACTCCTCCATTCAATGCTTTTCTCCAGTCAATACCTCCAACAAACAGAGGCTATATAACGGAAAGGGTCCTGTAAATACAGTGGGAAATTGAGGCTTCTAGACCCAAACCTGGAGAAGGTGATGGCACCCCACTCCAGTACTCTTGCCTGGAAAATCCCATGGACAGAGGAGCCTGGTAGGCTGCAGTCCATGAGGTTGCTAAGAGTCGGGCACGACTGAGCGACTTCACTTTCACTTTTCACTTTCATGCATTGGAGAAGGAAATGGCAACCCACTCCAGTGTTCTTGCCTGGAGAATCCCAGGGACGGCGGAAACCGGTGGGTTGCCGTCTATGGGGTCACACAGAGTCAGACACGACTGAAGTGACTTAGCAGCAGCAGCAGCAGCCCCGAACCTACTTCTCACTTGCACAAAGACTTTAGGCAGGTAACTTAACACCTCTGAGATTTCTTCCTTTTGGTCAAAAGGGGATATCAACCTTTGACCTACCTACCTACTTGGAAATCATATTGTGGGCAAGGGCTAATATATGTGAAACAGGTAAAGAGTAAGAGGCTACATAATTTATCTTTATGGAACTCCATGTGTGGGATTTATAACAAAGCACTGACTCAACTCCTTTTTGAAATATGGTAGATCTAGTATTTTCCAGAGAAGGTATGTTGGGGAACTGTGTTCCAGGCTGATCTTTTAATGGAGCAGTTCTCAAAGTGTGTTCTGTTGAGCCCTTCAACTCCCTGAGATCCTTTCAGGGAGTCCAGGAGGTCAGTTATTTTAATAATAATACTTAGATACTATTTGCTTTTTTTCACTGTGCTGACATTTGCACTGATGGTACAAAAGCAACTGTTGAAAATACTGCCAAAGGCATTCATGCAAATCACGGCAGTAGCACCAAACTGTAACCACTTTATAGTAGACAAAAAATGCAAGGTTCACTTAAGTCCTTGATGAAGAAGTAAAAAAATCTTAACCCTTATATACATGTCTTTCTAATAGTCTGTGGAACAAAGTAGGATATCTGCTTAAAGCACTTTTGTTGCACAGAAAAATACAGTCATCCCTCAGTGTCCTAGGTGGGGAGGGGGGTTGGTTCCAGGACTCCCATGGATACTAAAATCTAAGAATGCTCAAGTCCCTTATATAATATGGTATAGTATTTGCATATGACCTATCCACATCCTCCTGTATACTTTTTTTTGGGGGGGGCTATAATTTTGGATTTATTTCAGAAAAGCTGTTGACGTTATCTTGTAAAGTTAAATGCCTAGATGCCCTGAAGAGCAAAAATTCTACCCTCATGAACAAATTTTAGAAAAGTTATTACATAAGTGTACAAGAAGACACATGTAAAAGGTTTATAACAGCAACATTAACAGTAAAAAAACTCTGGAAACTACACAAATGTCCTTTGACAAAGGAACAGATCAATAAATGGTTATATTTACTGAATCAAATATTACAAAGCAGTGAAGATGCATGAAACCCATCTACTTACAAAAATATGGATGCATCTTAAAATATAATCTTGAATAGAAATGAAGGAAATGGCAACCCACTCCAGTATACTTGCCTGGAGAATCCCATGGACTGAGGAGCCTGGTGGGTTGCAGTCCACGGGGTCACAAAGAGTCGGACACGACTGAGTGACTTTACTTACTTACTTATAAGACTAGATAAACACAGAATTATTTTTATGGATTTCAACATAAACACAATTGGATCATATATTGCTTTTGGCTTACATACATATGTCAGAATAATGATATATATGGTTTTCTATAGTAGTGTAGAAACTACTACTATAAAGCTACTTAAATGTTCCACTGGTTTTCTCCAGGAGAAAGCATGGGATAGTCAAGTGTAAAGAGGTAGATGAAATTCACAATAACGTTTAAGTTTTTAGGTTGCATAATGGCTCCCTTATTTATTTTAAATCATCTCTAGGTTACTTATAATATCCAATACAATATAAACGCTATGTAAACAGCTGCCAGCAGAAAACAAATTCAAGTTTTGTTTTTGGAACATTCTAGAATTTCTTCCCCTTGAATGTTTTCAACCCATGGTTGGTTGAGTCTATGGATGTGGAGCCCACAGATAGACAACTGTCTGACCACTGGTTGTTTTAAAGAACTGCACTTTTTTGAGTTCTGAGCTGAATTAACTTTTTTTCATAACACACCATTTTGCCTGAAAAAGTAACCAACAAACTATGATTATTTGGACTTGGTTATTTTGGCAGATACTTAATCAAAACTTAACAGTGAGCCTGTCATTTCAAGAAAACCAACTTTGTTGCCAATGATAACATTCACACTTTCAAGTGAAAACAGAATTTTGGAAAACATGCAATTACCACTAAGAGCTTAACAACTTCCTAATACTTTTCCCAAGACTTTTCTGATGAGATTGGTAGCATATTAAGGAATGTGAGTTTTCCATATAACACAAACAGACCCATCTTAGAATCACTGCCTACCACCCAAGATTAAGGGACAACAGAGCAATTACTTGTTTTGAAGTCTCAATAGCTTCTCGGCCCCTAGATTCCACGAGTCAGCACGGTTAAGTCTCCCCTTCTCCTGCCATCACGTCTCAGTCAGAGTCTCCCAAAGAGCCTGAGCAGCTGTGGAAGCTCTTAATCGGAGGTTTGAGCTTTCAAACAACCAATGACTGAGGAGCCATTCTGAGCAACAGGGAATGCTCACAGGCTGTGTGGTAATGAGGGACCCAAATACCAAGCGCTGCAGAGGCTTTGGTTTGTCACATATGCCTGTGGAGCGGGTGGATACAGCCATGAGTGCAAGGCCGCACAAGGTGGATGGATGAGCTGTGGAACCCAAGAGGGCCGTCTCGAGAGAAGATTCTCAAAGCCCTGGCGCCCACTCAACTGTGAAAAAGATTTTTGTTGGTGGCATTTAAAGAAGACACTGAAGAACATCACCTGAGAGATTATTTTGAACAGCATGGGAAAACTGAAGGGACTGAAATCATGACTGACCAAGGCAGTGGCAAAAAGAGGCGCTGTGCTTTCATAACCTTTGCTAACTACGACTCTGTAGACAAGACAGTCATTCAGAAGTACTACACTGTGAATGGTCACATCTGTGAAGTATGGAAAGCCCTATCTAAGCAAGAGATGGCTAGTGTTTCATCCAGTCAAAGGTTGATGTGGTTCTGGAGCCTTTGGTGGTGGTTTTGGAGGCAGTTTTGGTGGGAACCACTCTGGTCATGGAGGAAACTTTAGTGTGGAGGTGGCTTTGGTGGCAGCCATGTTGGTGGTGGATATGGTGGCAGTGGGGATGGCTATAATAGATTTGATAATGATGGAAGCAATTCTGGAGGCGGTAGAGGCTACAGTGATTTTGGCAATTACAAGGATCAATCTTCAAAGTCTGGACACATGAAAAAGGAAACTTTGGAGGCAGAAGTTCTGGCCCCTATGGTGGTGGCAGCCAATACTTAGCCAAACCACGAAACCAAGGTGGCTACGGTGATTTCAACAGCAGCAGGAGCTGTAACAGTGGCAGGAGGTTTTAATTACTGCCAGGAAACAGACCTTAGCAGGGGAGGAGAGCCAGGGCCAAAGAAGTGGTAGGAAAGCTACGAGTTACAACGGATTTGTGAGCTCAGCCAAGCACAGTGGTGACAGGGCCTGGCTGCGACAAAGAAAACACATTTTAGATACTACTCATGTACATGGGCAAAAACCCCCAAGGACTGTATTTGTGACTAATTGTATAACAGGTTATTTTAGTTTCTGTTCTGTGGATACTGTAAAGCATCCCGAACAAAGGATTTTTTTTTCCCCAACAAAGGATTTTAATGCAGATTTTTTTCTTTGCACCCATGCTGTTGATCGCTAAATATAACAGTCTGATCGTGATGCTGAATAAATGTCTTTTTAAAAACTATGCTATGTGTAAAGTTACTCTATTCTGAAGCCATTTTGGTAAACTTCCCAAACAGCATGAAGTTAGAATTCCTTTAGGGTGATGCCAGGTTTCATTAGAAATTTATTTACAACTGGCTTGGGTGGAGAAGCCATTATCTTCAGAAACCTTGGTGTAGGTGAACTGACAGCTACTGTTTTGTGACCTGGAGTTAGTAATGGAGTTTTTTTTTGTTATTGATTGTTGGCACATCCAATGTAATATGTCTAAACTGAATTATGGCACCACATAGTTCTAGATGGGAATGAAGCTTGTGTATCATCCATTATCATGAGCAATCAATACAAGATTTAATACTCTTTTTTTAAAAAAAAAAAAACAAGGTCCTGAAATACTAAGGCTTATTAATTCAGGAATCTAAGAAAGTCAACTGTCCAGGATCTATCATGCCTGACTTTCTAGAAAACTCTTATGATAAAGTATACAGTGAAGACACTCACTAGCTTGCCAGCACGTCTGGCAGTTTCCACGATGACAAGGTTCTTCACATCTATGAAGGCCACAGCGGAGTTTCCTCCCACAAATCAAAGGACACTTGTGCTCCTTATCCTAGGAAGAGAGGTTTATACATACATATTTTTTTGCATGGTGGAATCTTAGCTCCTCGACCAGGGATAGAACCTGTGCCCCCTGCAGTGGAGTCCTAACCACTAGACTGCCAGGGAATTCCTAAGAGATTTATTTATATTTGCTTACAAAATTATCTCCATTTTATATTTTCCATAAACAAGATTAACAAAGAAGCTCTCCACAATTACAGATTGCATGAGGCCTGCAATTAGCTTCACAATAATCAAGGGAGGGGTAGTAGGTGGGGATGTGGATGAAACAAGATTAGTCATAAGCTGATCACTACTGAAGACAGATGTTGGGCATATATGACACATACTTCTATCAGCTTTTATATATGTCTGAATTATTCAATAAGAAGTCTTTAAACTTTCAAACACTGGCTTATAAATAGGTCTTTATCACTCTTCACACTGTCAATATAAATGCCAAAAATAACAATTATGTATTACATATATATACATATGTGTGTATATATGTACTTTACTATTAGTATACTATGTTACCTTGTTCACACACCCAAAATAACACAGCACCCACTGCCAGGTAATGCTTCCTCTATTTAGTTGCATAGATGTGAATATTTCAGATAACTGAAACTTGTTCCTTTAAAAACTGCCACTCTCATTGTGCCCACTGATCTGACCCAAGGAATATACAAAACTTGAATCCTGAGTTGCTAAGACTAGGCGAGTCTGTGTGCGGCGACAGTACACAGTCTCTTGCAGATGCCTACACACTCATCCAGCAGTCTTGGGCTCTGGGGCCCGAGGCCCTCTTTCTTCTTCCTCCATGGTGCCATAGGCCGACTTCCTGACCTGGCTGAGAACCAAAAAGGCCCAGCCTGTCTCTCTGGCAGCATTCTGACTGCTGCTCAGGAGCCTCTCCCAGTGATTTCCAAATCTGGGCTGCATTCTTAGACGGCTGAGGCTTCCAGAAGCCCAGTCCCTAGATGAATGCAATCTGACTGTACCTAATGATCGATCCACTTACCACACAGCATATCTCATTACATTTATGTCGTCCACATAACCGTTTCTTGTTACACCTCTTGTCGCACATAAATGTAGCATCTGCTATGAACAATTAAGAAGAAAAAAAAGTCAAAGGATATGAACATTCATTCAACAAGTATCTGTGTGACTACAAGCTGAAGAAATACAAATGTAACAATGTAAACAAATCAGTTATGGTGAAAGTGCATATTTAAATAAGATAATTTTCACTTGTCAGTCAAAAAAATAGAAAACAGGAAGACTATTCAAGCGTCCATTGATAGATGAATGGATAAAGAAGATGTGGAATATATGCAGTGGAATATTAGTCATTAAGAAAATTTGCCATTTTTGACAACATGGATGATTCTAGAACATAGCTATACTAAGTGAAATAAGACAAATACTATATGATTTCACTTATATGTGGAAACTAATGAACGGACATAACAAAACAGAAATAGTATAGATACAGAGAAGGCAGATGGTTGCGAGAGAGGGGTAGGGGGAAGAAAGAAAATAGGCGAGTGAGATTAAGAGAAACTTCCAGTTACAAAACCAATGATTCATGGGTATTAAATGTATAGTGTACGGAATATGGTCAATAACTAAGTAATATCTTTGTATGGAGGCACACTGAAACTAAACTTATTGTGGCAATCATTTTGAAATGTATAGAAAAAACACTACGTTGTATGTAATGGGCACTAATATAGTGTTGTAGGTAAATTATATTTCAAAAACAAACTCATAAAAGAGATCCTATTTGTGGTTATCAGAGGCAGGAGGTGAGGGAGGCGGAATTGGATGAAGGGAGTCAAAAGGTACAAACTGCCAGTTACAAGATACATTAAGCATTAGGGATGTGATGTACAACATGATAAACAAAATTAACACTGCTGTATATTATATACAAAAGTTGTTAAAGAGTAAATCCTAAGGATTCTTATCATAGACAAAAAATGTTTTCTATTTCTTTCATTTTGCAACTATATGAGATGATGAATATTCATTAAACTTATTATAATAACCATTTCATGATGTTTGTAAGTCAAATTATCGTGCTGTATACTTAAAATTTATACAGTGCTATACGTCAAGTATATCTTAATAAAATTGGAAGAAAAAAAGGAAACAGGAAGACTGGGTGAAGGTGTAGAGAAAAGGTACACGCAGCGGATGGGAGGATAAACTTTTGGACTACATGTGTATCTCTCAAAAATTTAAGTGATGGGACTTCCCTGGTGGTCCAGTGGTTAAGACTCTGTCTTCCACTGCAGGGGGCACAGGTTCAATTCCTGGTCAGATCCCACAGGCCGCTGGGTGCGGCCAAAAAAAAATTTAAGTGGTAATTCCACTTTAAGGAGTCCTCCCTACAGATACACTTCTGAAAGTAGCTAGGACACCAAAAGCACAAGAAACAAAAGAAAAATAAATTAAACTTGACCAAAATTAAAAGCTACTGTGCATCAAAAGTCACCCTCAAGGAAAGACAACAACATAATGGGAACAAGTATCTGCAAATCAGTTATCTCACAAGGGTCTAGGGTCCAAAATGTATGAAGAACTCTCTCAACTGAATAACAAAAAGACAATTCAATAAAAAAAGGGAATAAAGGAACAGGCTTTTCCAAAGAAGACATACCAATGGCCAAATACAGGAAATGATGTCCAACATCATTAGTTATTCGGGAATGCAAATCAGAACCACAACGATTTATCATTTCATATCCACTTAGGACAACAGTAACAGTAATAACAATAATAGTAAAAAAAAAACAAACAAAAAAACCCAGAAAATACCAAGTGTTGGAGAGGATGTGGAGAAACAAACCCTCACACATTACTGGTGGGAATGTGAAATAGTGTGATGGCAGTTCTTTTAAAAATTCTACCTCTAATCAACATATAATCCAGCAATTCCACTCCTAGGTACATACCCAAAAGAATTTACAACAGGTACTCAAGTAAAGGGGGCAGCAGAGAAACGGATGGTTAGATAGCATCGCGGACTCAGTGAACATGAATGTGAGCAAACTCTGGGAGAGAGTGGAGGACGGAGGAGCCTGGCGTGCTGCAGTCCATGAGGTCGCAAAGTCTTAGTGACTGAACAACAGTAACAACTCAAATAAAAGTTTATGTACAAATGTTCATAGTAGTACTAGTTGCACTAGTCAGAAGGAGGAAACAAAATCAAACATCCACTAACAGATGAACGGATAAACAAACTACGGTATATACATACAGCAGAATATTATTCAGTCATAAAGAGGAATGAAGTATTGATATGCGCTACAAGGCAGATGAACCTAAAAAACACGCTAAGTGAAAGAAGCTAGAGACAACATGTAAAGGTTACATACTGTATCANCAAAAGTTTATGTACAAATGTTCATAGTAGTACTAGTTGCACTAGTCAGAAGGAGGAAACAAAATCAAACATCCACCAACAGATGAACGGATAAACAAACTACGGTATATACATACAGCAGAATATTATTCAGTCATAAAGAGGAATGAAGTATTGATATGCGCTACAAGGCAGATGAACCTAAAAAACACGCTAAGTGAAAGAAGCTAGAGACAACATGTAAAGGTTACATACTGTATCAAAAATTCAGAATTAAATCCAGAGACAGGAAGCAGATTAGCAGTTGCCTGGGGCTGGGGTTGGGGTAAACAAAGGGTTTCCGTTTGGGATACTGAACACACTTTAGAATTGATGGAGGTGATGGTTCACAACACTGTGAAGGCACTAAATGCCAGTGAATTGTATTATACACTTTAAAATGTTTCATTGTATGCTTTGTCAATTTTATCTTAATAAAGGTGTTGCAGGCACTCAAGTGTTTAAATGGCATATCCACATAGAGAATGCCCTCAAGAGGGAGAGCTATACATACTGACATGGAAGAATAGCTTTGCTATATTGTGGAGGGGGAAAAGAGCAAGTTCCAGACAGTATGTTTACTAAGAACTTAAGTTTAGGGGAAAAATAAAACCATACCAACACATGTATACATTGGTATGAATACAGAAAAGATCTGAACCCATCCTTGACAAATTAATGAGGTAGTTTTATCAGGGGAGTAGAACTAGAAGGGGAAAATGGGGGTGAGGGTGTATTTTTACTTCATATATTTAAAATCTTATTAAATATTTTAAATTACTAAAAAGTGTACTAATATAGTAAGTTTTCAAATTATGCCTTTTAATCACCAAAATTTTGACTGTGGTTTTGAGGAAGTTACTTTTGGTTATGTCAAGTATTCAGATATTTGAGGCAAATATTCAGCCCTTGTCCACCTTCCCCAGGCTAACAGATACTTAATTTTGTTCAGAAACTAGGCACCTATGTGTTCCTCCATTATACTGAATAGTCTAGCCTATCATGGTAATTCCATTCCCTTTGTGACAGAAGGGTTTAGACAGAAACATGTGATAAAGTACACTGAGGGTCTTTTGGGGCTGTCTTCTTTGCTCTCAAGAAGGAAAAGAAGGTTAAGAATCTCTCTTTCTTTCCTTGAGATGCATTGGGAGAGGACACAATGTGTGAAATTGCTGTAGCTCACTTATACCTATGAGGGGAAAAGCAAGAAAATCATAGGGAGCTGAACTGGAGCCTAGAATCACTGGGTTTGGAATTAACCAACCTTGGACTTATTCTGTCTCCACACTTCCTATTACGAGAAACAGTAAAACCTCCTTAGAGCTAAAGTCATTTTTCCTTGGGTTTTATGATACCTATAGCCAGGAGCACCCTAACCAGTACAGTTTTCTTCTTGACCAGAAAAAGAGCTTTTATTTTGTGTAAGTTTATCTTCTGTCACTTTTCCAAAACAGTTCTAAGGTGGTTTAAACAAAAATTACATGATGGTTAGTAAAACAAGGGTAGAAACATAATAAAGTGGAATATCAGGATCAAAGACAAAGGAAGAAACAATATTGTAGGTCTGAAAGCTGAGAAGGCTGCTGGCTGAGTTACCCTGTTCTAAGTATCCAACAGGCCTATCAAACCACAAGAAGATCAAGCATCAGAGTCAGTTTTTACAAAGCTTGCTTCATTAGGTGCTATTTACCTTCTCTTCCTATATCAACATTTTATTATGAAAACTTTCACACATATAAGAACACTGAAACAAATTTATAGTAAACACCTATATAATATGCCTATTACCTAGATTCTACCAGTAGTTACATGTAGTTTTCCACATTTATTCTTCTAGTCAACTATCAGTTTATCTTAATTTTGGATGTTTTTCAAAGCAAGCTACATACATGAATACATTTCCCTTATATTTTATAACATTTCTTTAACTAGAATTCATGTTTGTTCATTGTTGGGGTTTTTTTTTTT
>SJYX01008575.1:162981-240987 GCA_006410675.1 Oreotragus oreotragus | reverse complement strand
TATTTGAGGCAAATATTCAGCCCTTGTCCACCTTCCCCAGGCTAACAGATACTTAATTTTGTTCAGAAACTAGGCACCTATGTGTTCCTCCATTATACTGAATAGTCTAGCCTATCATGGTAATTCCATTCCCTTTGTGACAGAAGGGTTTAGACAGAAACATGTGATAAAGTACACTGAGGGTCTTTTGGGGCTGTCTTCTTTGCTCTCAAGAAGGAAAAGAAGGTTAAGAATCTCTCTTTCTTTCCTTGAGATGCATTGGGAGAGGACACAATGTGTGAAATTGCTGTAGCTCACTTATACCTATGAGGGGAAAAGCAAGAAAATCATAGGGAGCTGAACTGGAGCCTAGAATCACTGGGTTTGGAATTAACCAACCTTGGACTTATTCTGTCTCCACACTTCCTATTACGAGAAACAGTAAAACCTCCTTAGAGCTAAAGTCATTTTTCCTTGGGTTTTATGATACCTATAGCCAGGAGCACCCTAACCAGTACAGTTTTCTTCTTGACCAGAAAAAGAGCTTTTATTTTGTGTAAGTTTATCTTCTGTCACTTTTCCAAAACAGTTCTAAGGTGGTTTAAACAAAAATTACATGATGGTTAGTAAAACAAGGGTAGAAACATAATAAAGTGGAATATCAGGATCAAAGACAAAGGAAGAAACAATATTGTAGGTCTGAAAGCTGAGAAGGCTGCTGGCTGAGTTACCCTGTTCTAAGTATCCAACAGGCCTATCAAACCACAAGAAGATCAAGCATCAGAGTCAGTTTTTACAAAGCTTGCTTCATCAGGTGCTATTTACCTTCTCTTCCTATATCAACATTTTATTATGAAAACTTTCACACATATAAGAACACTGAAACAAATTTATAGTAAACACCTATATAATATGCCTATTACCTAGATTCTACCAGTAGTTACATGTAGTTTTCCACATTTATTCTTCTAGTCAACTATCAGTTTATCTTAATTTTGGATGTTTTTCAAAGCAAGCTACATACATGAATACATTTCCCTTATATTTTATAACATTTCTTTAACTAGAATTCATGTTTGTTCATTGTTGGGGTTTTTTTTTTTTTGAGATAAAAGTTACACGGGCTTCCCTGGTAGCTCAGTGGTAAGGATATGTGCCTGCCAAGCAGGAGATGCAAGTTCGATCCCTGGGCTGGGAAGATGTCTTAGAGAAAGAAATGGCAACTCAACCCGGTATTCTTGCCTGGGAAATCCCATGGACAGAGAAGCCTGGTGGGCTATGGAGGTGCAGAGAGTCCCACAAGACTTAGTGACTCAACAACAACAACCACAACAACTTACACACACGCACAAAGCACCTTCACTGAACAAACTCATAACCCATCTCCCTGTCAGGATGCAAAAACTACCTTCACCCCAAGAAGTCCCAGCACACCCCTTCCCAGTCGTACCTTCACTTTTGAGACTGGTACATGGAAGCTCCTACAGAAAAAGAAAAGAGAATAGTAACTATGTTAGGAATAAATGAAACAACTCCACTGCAGTACAAGGCTGAGTGTAACATGCAAATCCCAAATACCCAGACCTCTCTGGCAGTCCCCGTCTCAAGCTGGGTCAGCCCAGTCCCTGCATTCTTTACTCACAACAGGTCCCCAGGTCTAAAAACTTTTCATGAAAATATAAGTGTAAAATTCTTTGTGGTCTGACCTCCAAACTCACAAGTAGACTACATATTACAAAATCTGAATGGAAACAAAAACTACTAAGGGTATGCAGAGCAAAGAGAAATAACGGTCTGGCAAGGGTATAGACAGACAGAGAAGATATAAGAATTGAAAATATGTAGCAATCAGTACTGTAGGATGCAGGGGCAAACAGCTCTACACACTCAGGAGTACCAGAGCAATGCTGCTGAACTCTAACACACTGGAATGCAGAGCTCCTTGGCCATTCAAAATTTTATTACCCTGGTTTGAATTACGTGAGAACAGCCTCAAAAGTCTATCACATGTAATTTTACTGATGCTTGTTCCTGAATAACATGCATGGTGAGGCTGTTGTGTGAAGAGCGAGCTAGTCACTTGGGAGAGAGGGTGTCTGGCTGGTTGCCCAGCATCTCTGTCCAAATTTGGCTTTGATGTCACGGACAGGCTGCTATATACTCAGAAATAAGTTACACGATAAAAACATTTCTTCTTTGTGAAAATGACCCCCCAAAAAAGGAGCAGCTGCTAGAGTTGATAACAGACATGAAGCTGTCTAAGAAACTGAAGCTTCTTGGCTAGAAAAATGTTTTCAGTAAATTAGTGAGTTGGCTGGGTTCTAAGATAGAAAGAAACTCATCGTTCTCTAGAGATAAAAAGCAAAGATGACTCAGGAAACTGCTTGAGCGAGTGCTTTACTTAACATGAACACTGGAAAACGTTAAGAAATGACACGCTAGGAGTCGGAGATTTTTGAGCACAGGCCATCCTTCTTGCTTGACCCTACAATAAACCTCCCTCTGCTCCAAACTGCAAAGTTTCATTTGTTTGGTCTCACTGTGCCTCAGGTATGTGAATTTGTGTTTGGTAACAATTGGTGAAGCCAGCCTAGGAGGCTGTGCTGGTGCGCGATGACTCTGGCCAGAGGTAGCTCCCACCCTGAGACCCCAGCAGCTGCCAGAGCTCATTCATTCCAGGGAACAGGAAGGGATTCTGCCTGACAGGCACCAGCCGCCCCAAGATATGAGGCTCTTTAGAGCTGAGAGAAAAAAGAGAAATGATATGCTGGAGTGGTATCTATACTTGTAGGGAAAAGCAGAGCTCCCATAATTCACTATAATATGGATGAATTTCAATAAAAACTTAAATACAGCATTCTTTGTTAAGAGGTAGTAAGATACAGCATACGTTTCTTAAAGACTCCTACCAAAGGGGTTAAACGAGAACAACCTTTGAAGCTTTAAGAAATTAAATTTTTATTTACCTAGAAAACTCACTTCCATGGAAAAGCCCATTCCATTACAAAAGACACTTCAGGAAAAATCTGGCTGAACAATGAGGTGATTATTAGTGTTTCAAAGAGATCTTTCACTTTGTCAAATTGTTTAACAGATGAGCTCCTCCAGCAATTTTAAACTAAGACTTTTATTTGCAAAAATTTAATTTACACGTAACTTTCAAAAGTAGACTCACTGCCATGGGGTCCACTATTCGAGGGAGTGAGGTCACAGAGTGAATGAGAAGCTAAAAAGCACACAGACAGAGAAGGAGATTGCTGGGAGAAAAGCAAACTGACAGGAGTCATGTCTAGGTCATGTATCCCCATCCTGTTTGTAATTCTTGGTCACAAAGAGCACCTCAAGGCATTAGTAAATGTATGATTCCTAAATCAAAGTATCTCACAGCCTTCAAGCTGGTATCTACAAAGCATAAAGTGGTCCTGTTCCTGACATTCAACATATCTTTACTATCCTATGTATCACATGATTTCATTCAGAAGAAAACCCCATGCATCTTCACACAACTTTAGTCTCACGTAAACGGCACTAATTACTCTGACATTCTTTCCTTTAATTCGGAAACTTACCTATTAAGCTAGCTCCTAATTTATGGACAATATCCTCAGAATCAATTTGCAAGTCAGCTGCTATCCAGACCGTGGGCTGTATTTAACAAATAGTATCAATGACTCAGAATTCTGTCTCTACTCCAGCCTGTGCTCTGCTGGGACAGGTGCTAATTATGCACTGAAATGACCAGAAGTATGTCAGAGAGCCAGGCAGATCAACACTCAGTATGTTCCATGAGTAAAAGTACCCAAAGACTTCCACAGGAAAGTTTCCTGCCTCTTCTGGTTGCAGAAACAGAAATGCGCGTCAATTCCAAAATGGTAAGATGACTTTTTTCTAACACATGGTCCAATCAAAGTTGCCTCAGGCAGAAAGCAGAAACTGACAAAACAGTTGTATGGTGAAGAATTAACATTACCTGAAGAGAGATTTGGCTTTTGCTCCTGGCTTCTGGGAGATAATCTTGGAATATCATGCTTGACAGGAGTCTCACTGCTTGCCTGGGGCCGTGGGTCACCACAAAGTCTGATACAAGTTAGGGTGCAGGCTGGCCATACCATAAGACCAACGATGTGGTTTCAGGTGTAGGCTTTGGGTCACATAGTATTAGCAGACTTCTGGAGGGACTGGAGGCTGAAACTAGCTACACTGACAGTCAACCATAACTACACAATGGAGCCCCAATAAAAACTGAACACCCATGCTTGGGTGGGTGAGCTTCCTTGGTTGGCAATACTCCACACATAGTCACACAATGGTGGTGACAAAGTAACACTGTTACAACTCCACGGGGGGAGGACAACTGGAAGCTTCATATCTGGTGCTGTCTTGTATTCCGCCCTACACACTTCTTCCTTTGATTGATGTTAATCTGTAATCTTTCCCTGTAGTAAACTGTAATCAAGCATACACCAGTTTTCAATGACTTCTGTGAGTTCTTGCAGCAAATAAACCTTGAGGGTAGCCTTGGGGATCATTGGACGGCAGCACGTATCAGAGGTGAAGGTGGTCATGTGGACTAATCTGGCAACTGTCTAAACTCCTGCAATGAGTCAGAAGCGAGGGAGGTCTTGTGGACTGCGTCCCCTCTACAACCTCTTAGTGAGCTAATTGCTTTCAGTGGTGCTACTGCTCTTCTCTTCTGGCACCGAGCACTGTCACACTTGTATTTCGTCGAGCTACTTGTATATGGGCTCTAGGCCTATCAGTGGCCTCTGAGTCTTGCATGCTGGACCCCTTCATACCTGTTCTACAACTGATCCACAGTAGGTGTCGGTATATACTGGTTGGATTGAATGAATCAAAAACAGTGTAACAGGAATAAGCCTGAGGTTATTTTGATTCCTTCCCTCCCATCATCACCAACTGATTAATAAAAAGCACTGGTGGCAACAACTCTAGCATCGTGTAGGATTTACCTTTGTTCTGAAAGAGCATCTGCAGGAAATAACTGAAGTGCGAGAGCATGGTCCACAGTCTCCTTCATGACAGAGCTTTTCACAGGTATGAATGAAATCTTTAATAAAAATGAAAAGAGCTGGGGATGAACATTGCAAATACTCATTTTCAGATTCCCAAATTCACTAGCCACAATGGTTATCCACCTCTGTGCCCTGTAACTCCGTCACCAGAGCTGAGGGAAGATGGATGCTGTTAATGCTTCTTGCCTTATCTTCCCCCCATCTGGCCAGCTGGGCCTTTTCCAGCAAGGAAAGGCCCCAGCATTAGTCACAGGAATATGCTTTGGGGCACAGGTACTCTTGTCTATGTCAAAGAAAAGATCTTCTGACTCTTTATTGAGGCCTCAGGTCTCCAAATTAGACTTGGATCTCCTTAAAATTGTAGCCATAGGTGACTTGCTGAAGTACTCTTGACTCCAGGGAGTCAAACTCATCTAGGGATCATAAATAACCAGAAACCATAATCCATAAGCTCACTGACTAGGTTCTAAGAATGTCTGGTGACAGGTGGCCTGCCACTTGTTCTGTTAAGCTAGGCTTTAGAGCAAGCCCTGTTCCGTGGGCTCCCCAGGGATCACCCACAGCCTCTCTCCACGTCTGCTGTTCACATGAGGCTTTTTTCCATCCCTTTACCTTCAGCCTAACTGTATCCCTGGCTCTCAAGTCTGTTTCCTGAAGATGGCATTATAGTTGCTTCTTTTCAGACTTCATTTTGATAATTTCTGCTTTTTGTCTAATTGCTTAATCCATTTACATACATGTTATTATTGATATAGTTGATATATATCTGCCATTTTACTTTTAGTTTCATGTCTCATGGCTTTTTTGTTGATATAATCTTCCTTCATTGTTTTCTTTTACATTAAGTGAATATTCTCCACTGTAACATTTTCCCCCAATAGTGGCATTTTCCACTATATTTTGAGTTATCTTCTTAATGGTTGCTCTAGAGCTTATCAGTGGTACACATCTGAGTGGACTTTGGATGTGTACAAACCTAATTCCTGTGAGATATAGAAGCCTTATACCCATACAGCTCTACTTTCTCTTCTCTTTTGTGCTATTACTGCTATACACATTACATCTAAATATACTACAAATTTAACAGTACAATGTTAAAATTATTGCTTTATATAATGTTATGCCTATTAAAGAAAAAGAAAAGAGAGCAAGTATATAACATAATTTGTTCTATTTATCTTATTTACTGTTACTGGCTTTATTTATTCCTGAAGATATGAGTTACCATCTGATATCACTTCTTTAACTGCAATACAACCTTAATTCCACCTACTCCCTTTGTGCTGTTATTGTCAGACATATTTCTATATATTATAGGCCTAATGACACAATTATATGTATTATTTTATACTATTGCTTTTTAAATCAGTTGAGAAAGAAGAAATATGCACTTATACTTTCTTTTATGATTATGTAATTAACTTTACTCTGTTTTTTCTTGCGGATTTACATGTATCAGCCTGAAGACCTCTTCAGTATTTATTGTAAAGTAGATCTGTTAGCAGAGAACTCTTGATTTTTTCATTTTTGAAAGACTTGCTGCATCTAAGATTCTTGGCTGGTAATTTTTTTCTTTCAGCACTTTGAATAGGGCATCTCACTGTCTCCCTCTTGTGATAGTGTTCTCCACTGTTTCTGATGAGCAGTCACCTGTGAATCTTATAGTGGTTCCCTAGTATGTAATGTGTCATTTTTCTCTTGCTGCTTTCAAATTTTGTCCTTGTCTTTGGCCTTCAGCACTTTCACTATGTGCCTTGGAATTTATCCTATGGAGTTTTTGAGTTTCTTGGATGTGCAAATTAATGTCTTTCAATAAATGTGAAAAGTTTCCCACCAGTATTTGAATATCTGTCTGCTCCTTTCTCCTCTCTTGGTGCTCCACCATTCTCCTGATGTGCTTAAAGGTGTCCCATGTTTCTTTGAGGCACTATTCATCTTTATTCACTTCATTTTCTCTATGTTTTGGGGATTATATTATCTCTATAACACAGATCTATCTTCACATTTATTGATCCTTTCTTCTGCCAGCTCAAATTTACTGTTTGAGTACCTTTGATGAATTTTTAATTTTAATTACTAGACTTTTCAACTCCAGATTTTCCTTTGGGTTCTATTTTTATAATTTCTATCTCTTTACTGATACTCTATTTGATGAAACACTGCCTTTGTACCTTCCTTTAACTCTTCAAGCATGGTTTCCTTTAGTTCTTTGAATGTATTCATAACGGCTACCTTAACAGCTTTAAATCTGACACTGATCACTCTCACAGAAAACTGAAAGTTTCTGTTACCCGTGGGGTTTCTGTTTGCATACTTTGTGATTTTTTTGTTGGAAACTGAACATTTTTGGCAATCTGCTGTTTGCAGTAATTCTGGATACTGCGTCCTCTTTTCACAGCCCGTCTGCTTGCTCACCAGGCTATTTTAGTGAAGTCTATGTCTATCACAGTAAAGACACTGATGTCATTCTTTGGATGGCATGACCTTGACTGGGAACTGAGGGCGGAGGAAGCCATGATTTCTTGGGCACATCCATCCTTTAGTTGAGCTGATTTGGGAAGGGGCAGGGAAGGAGGGAGTAGGTTGTGATTCAAACAACACAGACTCTTGCTGTTCTTACTCAGTTTCAGTAGGTTTTCTTCAATATAAATTTCTTCATTGGAGTTATGTATGCAGGATAGTTTCCAGAGACTTCAAATAGTTGCTTGCTTTTTTTAAAAAATAGTTTTCCCCAGTTTTGCTTGTTTTGCTCCTCAAGCTACCATTCCAAAAGCAGAATACCACCTAGTCTTTTGTACTAAAACTATGTGACTAGGATGGAAATTTCCTACTGGGTGAGATACTAATTGATCTAAACAAGATTTCTATAGATAAGCAAGGTCTGAATAAACATGAGATCCACTGTTACCACTAGTCATGGGCTTTTCTTTGAGCTTCTCAATCCAACTCACCTTAGCTCCTTAAAAGCTTTCCATGATTAAAACTCTGCTGAAGTTTAGCAGTTACTCTTGAAACTCCTGAGCTGGTCTTGTCCCACCCCCAGGTCTGCTCATACTGACAGTTACTGTCCTCCTCTTGCTCAAGGCCCTCTGCAGTACCCATTTCACATTTCCTCTTTCTCTCCATGCCAACGAGCTATCTGAGCGTCAGGGCAGGATATCTAGTCATATACGAAGCTCTTACAAAACTGACTCATGTGCTTTCTGAAATGGGAAGATCTTTACCGTCTCTCTGGATTTGCAAGTCATTTGATCTCTGTTTCACAGGGCTTATCTGAAGATACATTTTCCTGGTAGGCACAGAGAAGCAATAGACAACCGATTTTCCTGACGAGGTTGAAATGTATTAAAATAAAGAGAAAAGGGCACTTCTTCTCTCTACATAATTTTAAAGTCAGATTGAGAAGAAGAATTAGGTAGGGTGCTCCTACTGGTACTTGGAAGAAATGTGAAATCTTTCTTCTTGGAAAAATGGAAGCCAAGCTTAAAAGAGTCTATCTTTACCACAGATAGTTATAGGAACAACTCTTTTATACAGACCCAATTGTTCAGGTTCATTTTTCTAAATACGCAGCTTTTTGCCAACTCACTATAAAACTGTACATGCACATATCCAAAGGACATCCCAAGGACTGCCTCAGAAAGTATCAGTCAGAAGCTCAGACTATTGCTTTAGAGCTAATCTCAACGAAACTTTTCTGGTTTCTATATCCAAGTAATCAGAAGTCTACAAGTCAGAAGAAAAGGAGAGTCACTAAAGGTAGGCAGATGGGCATACTGAAAGCATTCACAAGAAAATAAACAACCAAAAGGTTTAACAAATAAGTAAAACAGTCAAACTGCACCTTGCTATGGGGAAATACCTGAAAAAACTCAGCAAGCCCAGAGGGAATCAGTGTATTCAGTAGAATACAATAACTGAGGTTCAGGGAAATGATGACTCAGTCAAATAAGGGGAAAGAAATTATCTTCGGTAACCTCTAGTCAAAGAAAGAAGGTAATGTAAATTTTAGAAAAATGTCTCTTCAAAATGATTTTCAGGAGGTGTTATTCTCAGTTAGATGGGAAACCTATCTGAAGAGAAAGATGTTTCTTGAGTGGTTCAAATGAATAAAGTTTAAGTGCACTTAAAATTTCAGTTCTTAAAATGCCTCACCCAGTTAAAATGTTTCTGTTATACGAAAATGCTTCTAAACACTTGCCGAACCCTAAATTACTAAAAGGATATCTGGCATTCATACTAGTATAGGCTGCTAAGAGAAATCATAAACACCCCAATCTCCCCCTCCTGCCCCCACCCCTGCTGCCAACAAAACAGTATCTAACCATACCTGAATTACTAATAGAAAGATCATTTGGGCAAATGTGAGTTTTTACAAGTATATTTTGAGAAGGAAAGAAAAAGTAACCACACAAATCTGATCATATTATTTAGAAAAACCTCTGATACTGTAACTGGAATTAAATACTATTTTGTTTAAGTAGTCACTGCTGCCAAATATTTACATTTACATTTTTAAAGACAACTTTCCGCCCACTAGTTACCTAGGGAACCACAAGGCAGAGGCTTGCCACACACTTTTCCACATGAAGGCACAGGATCCATGCATGTCTTCCGACCACTACTTCCAAGTTCCAGCAACTGGCTGAGAGGAGTTTGCCCACAAGGGCAATAGCGCACCAGCTGGGGAAGCCGTGGGCACAGCTGGCAGGGCTGAGGGTGACACACTTGAGAACACGTATGGTTCCCACATTTCAAGTCCCTGTTAAGAAAAACAACACACTATTACAGAACTGTTGCATTAAATACAGCTTTATTGTAACTGAGAAAAACGTAAAACCTTACTTGCCACATATCTTTAAACAGCCAAAGTCTCCAAATCCATCAGACTTTCCTATGTCTGTTCCACATAACACATCTCGGGAGGTGCTGCCACAGTAGCATACTTGAAGACACAATTTCAAAAGTGAAAGATTAGTAATCCACACAAGTGCTTAAAATACTCTAAGCAATCTATAAGAAGACACAAAATCCTACTCACTATTGTTGATCAGACCTGGCACAGAAATAAATGTGGCTTATACAGCAGCTCTAAGCCCCACCTAAGAGCTCTGCTGCTGCTGCTGCTGCTGCTGCTAAGTCACTTCAGTCGTGTCCGACTCTGTGTGACCCCATAGACGGCAGCCCACCAGGCTCCCCCATCCCTAGGATTCTCCAGGCAAGAACACTGGAGTGGGTTGCCATTTCCTTCTCCAATGCATGAAAGAGAAAAGTGAAAGTGAAGTCGCTCAGTCTGTCCGACTGTTAGCGACCCCATGGACTGCAGCCCACCAGGCTACTCCAGCCACTGGATTTTCCAGGCAAGAGTACTGGGGTGGGGTGCCATTGCCTTCCCCGCCTAAGAGCTCTACCGTAGGAAAAAAATTTAGAAGGTTTTGTTAATTTTAACGCGTCTCATGGTATCCCTGTAGTACACCTCAACATGAGCATTAAAGTGAAACAGACGGGTCCATAAGGCCATGGTTGGAAACCACGGATCATGAGGCTCCCTGGGGTCCTATGGAGATGTCACAGAAGATGGAAGCTAAACGGGGTAATTATGGAGGCACTGATGACTGGATTCCACCCTCATTTCAACCAAGCGGCATAGATTTAATACTTAGTATCTTGGGGTTCACATAAAGTGCTTAGGAAAAGTGTCTGCTGCTAAAAAGAAACTTTAAGATAGATAAAATATAAAATCCTTATTAATCTGTATTCTACTATTGTTAAATTTGAAGTAATCATGTCTGAGTCCTGATACTGAGTAAAAAGTGTTTCAAAGAACTTGAGACTTTTATTGACTATACAGAGAACTCAGTCTAATATCTATAGATTTTTCTGTCAGTTGAAGAAATAATGGGTTGCTTTATGTGCTGTACTTAAGGAGTTATTTTCAAAGCAAACAAGAAAAGAGTTGGTTTCTGACTAATATGTAACAAAGTCTGGTAAGGACTAAATTTCATCAATTTAGATAATTTTTCTGATAAGGGCCACTTTACATTTTTAGTTTATAATGAAAACTTTTTGTCAATAAAGATATGAACAAAGATGCTTGATTTTTAAAATATATATTTACTCTCCCAGTAAATACATGGGGAGTTTCATTCCCTGTTCTAAAACTCATTAAATAAAGATTTACTTATTAGATGGATTATAGGTGCAGGATATGCAATCAAGGTTGGCAGAATCAACAAACTGGTAAACAAAACCCTAGCAACAGGGAGACTGTGCAAGCAGGCTTTTTTTTTTTTTTTTTGCTAAGTGTCTGCTCAAATAGAACAGACTTCTTTTTTTCCAGAGGTATAAGATAGCTATGAACCAAAGAATCAAGGGTCAGAAAATTGACAATTCTTTTCAAGCACACATGAATATTCTCTAGGACTGATGACAATACTAGGGAACAAAACAAACCTCAGCAAAACAGAAACTAAAAACACCTTGAGACAAAAAGTCTACAAATAAATACTGGAGAGGGTGTGGGGAAAATGGAACCCAACTACACTGTTGGTGGGAATATAAGTTGATACAGCCACTATGCTGATGGCCTAAATACTTTGCTAGATATATAATATGGACAAACAAAAAGTCTTCAACTGGGTTTGAAAAAATCAGCTACATACTCAAAAACAGAAAGGAAGAGACTGGGATCCATACAAATCTGACAAAAAAGTGTCATTTAGTCCAATATGAATCAAGAGCTAAAAATGATCCAGATCAAAGACAATCTATACTGCTAAGACCAAACTGTCAGTATACATTTATTCCTGCCTTATCTCAAAATAGGTTTAATGCAGCATATAAGGATATATGAGATAAATGAAGAGAACATAAAAGATGTGAAAATAAAAAGGAAAATAATGGTAAGGATACAGAATGAATCATAGCTAAAAAGTACACACTATAAAGATGGATATTAGGTCAGTTTACCAGCTTCCTAAGATATTATCTTTGAGGAAAAACAACTATTCTTGGAACTAAGAACAAACAGGACCTTCTTCTCAGAGGACCCATAAACAAAACACTAAGTAATATACAGCACAATTCCCTATGTAAAATCCTTATAGTACACACCACAAAACATTTCATAGGGCTATTTCTTATTTTAAGTGCCAACAGAGATCAACAGCATCACATCAAAGTAAAATTTAATAAACTAAAACTATAGGACCAATGGACTGCAACCCAGGATCTCTGCAGATTAAAGACAGCCATAAAAACAGAGAAAACATACAGTAAGTGGTCTTTTGAGATTCACTTCTTTCACTTAGTATAATATTTTGGAGGTTCATCCACTTCATAGCCTGTATAATTTTTCATTCCTTTTCATGGTTGAATAATACACCTTTTTATGGATATATCACGTTATTCCATTTATCAATTGATAGGCATCTGCGTTATTGCCACATTTTGACCATTATGAATAATGCTGCTATGAACATCCATTTAGAAGTCTTGTATAGACATATATTTTCATTTCCCTTGGGTATATGCCAAAGAGTAGAACTGCAGTCACATAGCAACTCTATGTTTAACCTTTAAAGGAACCACTACACTATTCTTTCTCCTTTCGGCTGCACCACACAGCTTGTGAGGCCTAGGTTCCCTGACCAGGGACTAAACCTGGGCCGCGGCAGTGAAAGTGCAGAATCCTAACCACTAGGCCACCGGGGAGATTCCTTAGATGGTTTTTTAAAGTGGCTATACTATTCTACTCTTACTGTGCCTTTAATTTACAGTTTCCTAGTGTTTAAAGGTGTCAAGCATCTTCTATGTGTTTATTGACCATTTATAATTATTCTCTTTTGTGACGTACCTCTTCAAGTTGATTTGTAGGAGACTATCTTTCTGTTTTTCTTTAGAAGGGGTACTTTAAATATTCTGCATGCTGCTGCTAAGTCACTTCAGTTGTGTCCAACTCTGTGCGACCCCATAGANGAAAATTGCACATAGGAAATTCTAGTACCTCCTCTTGGTAGGGCATGCCAAGAGCTTCGTGAGAGACGGGGAAAGCCCTAAGTAAGGTGTAATAAATTCACCTCCCATCCTGTCTCTTATACACATCTAGATGTGTATAAGAGACAGCTTCAGTCGTGTCCGACTCTGTGCGACCCCATAGACGGCAGCCCACCAGGCTCCCCCATCCCTGGGATTCTCCAGGCAAGAATACTGGAGTGGGTTGCCATTTCCTTCTCCAATGCATGAAAGAGAAAAGTGAAAGTGAAGTCGCTCAGTCTGTCCGACTGTTAGCGACCCCATGGACTGCAGCCCACCAGGCTCCTCCGTCCATTGGATTTTCCAGGCAAGAGAACTGGGGTGGGGTGCCATTGCCTTCCCCGAAATATTCTGCATACAATCTGTGATTTATCTATTCATTTTTTTAATGTTGTCTTTTGTTGAACAGAAATTTCTTAATGTGATAAAGTTCAATTTAACATTTTTTATTGCTCTATGAAATCTTTGCCTGATCCCAAAATCATGAAAATATTCTTTTATAGTTTCTTCTGGAAACTGTTCCTGGGTTTTACATTTAAGTCCAAGATCCATATAGAATTAATGTTTGTGTAAAGAGTGAGACAGAGGTTGAGGGTCACTTTTTTCCCATATTAACATCCAGCTGTTCTAGGACCATTTGTAAAAAGACTCCTTTTCCCACTGAATTAACTTAATATCTTGGCTGAAATAAATTGACTGTAATATACCGAGGTCTATTTCTGGACTCTATTGTCAGAATCTACTAGTTTATCTTTATACCAATAACCACAATGTCATGATTACTATTACTTTATAAGCCTTAAAATCAGGTCTTTCAAATTTGTTCTCTTTCAAGATTGCTTTGGCCTTTTCTGAGCCCTTTTCAAGTAGTCACTGCAAAAGATTTCCCAAGCAGTTACTTAAACAGCATTAAAAAAACTCTACTGTCCAAATTCTATAGGACAATGACCTATACTGGTATTATGTGACCAAAATAATGAAAACCATCCAATCATTCATATATCTCCAGTTCTTTCTACCCAAGATAACAGACCTAATAGTCTTTGTGAATACAGGTTTGAGAAAAATCCATGCCATCAATCCAACTGTAAACTGGGTTCCAAAAAAGTCCCTAAATAGGGCTGGCTGGTGTGCTCACCACTTACCCTGGTTCAATATGACCCGACAAGGTTGGCAAGGACCCCCATGGCACAGCTCAGCACAGTGGTGCTGACCACAGTTCAAAATATTGTCACAAGGGTTAGAACAGTGAACTGAGACAGCCTGACCGCAGCGAACTGTGTGCCTATAAAAAGAGAAAACATAAAGACAGCATCAGCCTAATGCTGGACACTGAGGTCCTGTTCGACAGCTAAACTAATCCTTCCCCAAAACCTACTAAACCTCTCTGGGCCCCATTTCTCTTACTTCTTCTGTGTTTCCCTCCTCCAATCACTCCCTCAATTACTCTTCCTTTCTCCACTCTTCTTTTTCCTCCTTTGCTTCTCTGTCCCCTATTTTCTGGCCAGAGAGGAACTGAGGGCCTAAGTATTTGTTACACTGTGATTTCTCCTCTGAGTTGAAGCAGCATGCAGAAGGGTAAAGAGCCTGGAGCTCCCACAGTATCTTACAGATCTGGGTGGAGAAGTTGGAAGATGTAGTTCTAATGAATATTTCTGGAATGAAAGCACAATGACATTCTCCTGGGACCCTACACTCTGGCATTTTCGGCAGCTGTTAATATTGTACTTAAGAACATACTGTATGTGACTTTGATTCAGGAAGGGAAATGATTCTGGCTTTGTTCTAATAAACATCCTGATTTCACTGACCTATTAGCCAGAGAAGGATATGAGGCCACTGCTCTTACACAATTGTCTTCAGGTTTCTTTTCAGGGTAATGGTTTAGAGCTTACAATCTACTCTCCCACAGAAAGTTCTATTCTATTCCACTATTCTCACTTCAGCTATGTATTTGGTTTTAAAAAATCACTGTTACATACGTAGATGGTCAGTTTCCAGTGCTCAGCATCACAGCTAATATCAACCCCTTGAGGAAGACATTATTATTTCTACCATAAGAAGATAAGAAAAATGAGGCTCAGCAGGAGAAAGCAACTTGCCCAGGTCAACAACTAGTTAGTGGCAGAGCCCAAATCTGACCTGCGCTTTCTGACCAGAAGGCCTTGCATGTGACTCTCAAGCTACACACTGCTACTCTTGTAAGTTCAGTAAACACTTATGTTTATCATGGAAAAATCTGCACTATTCCATCTCGTCTTGTGGTTCAGGAATCACTGTATGGTCTTCACTGGACCTCAGAGGCACTCCACAGCTATGCAGCTACCAATGGTCCCTGCACTGATAGAGCGTAACTTGCACTGTAATGAAAAGAGGGTGGGCTCTGGGGGCCACTTATTCTTTCTTTCAACAATATTCACTGAAAACCTCCTAAACACCAGATACTATGCTAGGCACAGATAAATGATCCTTGCCTCCTGAACCTTAGCAGGCTGGGGCTCAACTCCTGGTTCTTTCATCCACTGGAGATGTTAAGAAAAAAGTCCCATAGTATTTCACTTAAAACAATAATCTCACTTTTTATAACTTTTTAGTCACTTAAAAGATTGCAAAACAGGATTAAGGCAGCACAGGATTTACTATTTACACCTACCGTGTATTAATGATAGTAAATAAATACTATTTGCACCTACCTACTAATCTTTCATTTTAGAAATTCATACATAAACCATCAATGTGGAAACGGAAATCTTCTTTTGGAGTACAAGTCTAACTTTACCTGGTCCGTCCACATTCACATGTTTTAGTCATAAAGGCAGGGCAGGGTGGGCAAGGTCCTGGATGGCACAGACTAAAAAAGAAAAGTTTTGATGAAAAAATCGTATTTATGTATCCAAACCTGAACAAAGCTGCCCCAACTGAGCCCGACTGTGAATATGGCAGCAAATATGTTTTAGTATTTACCTAAAGTTGATTAACTATTTAACAGACACCAACAGTGTTTTTATATAGAAAGGATTGATAGCAGTACCATTTTAGAATATTTAACCAGAAAAGAAAAGCCCAGGTCAAAATACTGGTCTTATTTGGGTCTGACCAGTCAAAGAAAGCATTTCTAAATATGGTCTTGGCCCACTTAGTGCAGTGTGTAGGGATAAAGAGGTGGCCACTCAGGATGGTTAATAGAGTCCTTTAGAAGATCAGACCTCGATCAACGTTCAGTCCAGTTCAGTTTAGTCACTCAGTCGTGTCCAACTCTGCGGCCCCATGGACTGCAGCACGGCAGGCTTCCCTGTTCAGTGTAACAGACCTCAAATCTGCCAGGTCCATGAGAAGCACAGACATGTTCTCATCTGCTAGTGAAGTGCTAACAGGTGATGGGTTAACAATGCGAATAGTGAAAAGAAGGTGGGGGTGAGGGGAGGCCTGCTGGTGAGTAACAAAGGGGAGAGGAACTCGTGGAAAGGACTGGGCTCAATGATATGCCGTAGGCCAGAATCAGGCCTCTGAACAGAACTTTTTTTATAGGAGCTATGATAAAAAGAGACCAAAGGAAAAAAATAATGAAATGGGATATATTTAAACAAATACTACCCTCTTCAAAGCAGACACCCCTGGTAATTACACAGAAATATCACTATTTAAAACATTTTGGGAACTTGGCGGGCGGTGGGGGTGGGGGTATGAGTATCATTATTCAATAGCTACATTCCATATGATATGCCTCAACACTTTCACATGAAATTATTTTCATGGCTGGACATTTGAATAACTTTAGACTGAGAGACAAACTGTTGGTCAGGTGTGGACAATTCCAGGTTATTTCAAACATCCCTGAGGCCTGGACTTAATCCCTGGACTTAAAGAGTAATGGTTCACAACACTGCTACGCATTAGAATCACTTGGAAAGCTTTTACAACTACAATGCTTAGAATGTATTTGAGTTAGTTCCAGGGAGATGGATGACCCTAGAGCCTATTACACAGAATGAAGTAAGTTAGAGAGAAACAAATAGTGTATATTAATGCATATATGGAATCTAGAAAGATGGTACTGATGAACCTATTTAGAAGGCAGCAATGGAGATGCAGACAGAGACCAGACTTGTGGACAGAAGGGGAAGGAGAGGGTGGAACAAGCGGAGAGGGTAACATGGAAATATATACACTACCACAAGAGAAACAGCCAGCCGGCGGGAATTTGCTGTATGACCCAGGGAGCTCACACCAGTGCTCTGGGACAATCTAGAGGGGTCGGATGGGTTGGGTGAAGGGAGGGAGGTTCAAGAGGGAGGGGACCTATGTATACCTATGACTGATTCATGCTGATGTATGGCAGAAACCAACACAATATTGTAAAGCAATTATCCTTCAATTAAATAAAATTTTTAAAAAACATACAAAAAACACTACAAAGCTTAGACCCAACCCCAGGAGATTCTGATTTAACTGCTCTGAGGCAGAGACTGGGCGCTTGTGTTTTATTTTATTTATTTTTTTTCCGCTTGTGTTTTAAAATGCTCCTTCAATGACTGACCATCTGGTGTGCATCACAGTTGGTGTCCTCTGATAGTCACAACAGGAGCCCATTTCTATTGAAGGCTTCAGAAAGATAATTCATGCAAGGGTTAACTTTTTTTATTACTGAATTTACTCAAAATGTCAATTGAGGGAAGGGATAGATGAGTCTCTGGATTCTGATCTAGGAAAGCAGTCAAAGGAAGCGGAGGGGCTGACTGCCCAGCAGATGGCAGACCATGCTGTTTAGCCCAGTCTGAACAGCTCTCCCACTGATGGTCCTCAGCACCACCCCCACATGGTAATCACAAGACCTGTGATCCAACGCCTGTTCCTCCAACAGAAACCAGATAACAGCAGAAGCAACGGACACTCTGGTGTCTGTATTACTCTTAGGTTTGGGTGATAACAGCCAGTGCCACCATTTTTGGCCACTTACCATGTGCCAGGCTCTGGGCCAAATCTCTTAAGTGTGTTAATTTAATATCTGCAGCTAGTTTTGATCATATCATTATTACCCTGCAGGTTCAGACACTGAGGCTCAGAGAAGTAATTTGTCCAGCATCACATAACTGTTAAGCGATGAACACAGGAATTAAACCTACATCTGAAGTCAGTCTGTAGAAATTTATTTGTAACTGATCAACTGTTTATTATGGTTCATTTCTTTCCTCATCTGTAAAATGGAGATGATAAATATCTATACATCACTGGGCTGTGGTTAGGATTCAGCGAGTCAACTTTTGTAGAGAACCTGGCACACAGCAAGTGCTCATCCCCAGGAGTCTAGAGTTTCAACTTACAGGTTACAGGAATGTGGGCAGTCCTGGCCAGGCTGTTTCTTTCTACAGACTTCACCACAACTATGTGGAATTTCATTTCTGCTCCATTCAGGATTCTTTACCTTGCCTAAAACATATCAGATCAGAGAGTTAATGGTATTAATTTCAACTGTTATCCCGTAGACTTCAGTGAAATCATACAATATAACCAGACAGTATGAAACATAAGTGAGCTTTTCATTAGTTCAATAACACATTATCCTCAAATAAAAAGTTGAATGTAATGCTACTTATCAAAAGCTTTACCAAGTATGATAAAGTTGGGATTACCTGGAAAAGACAAATTAGTCATTTTTACTTACGAAAATGCCACTTTCACTAATTTAATCTAAGATTTAAAAAATAATCCTTTAAAATAAGTCCTTCTATAAATGCGTCTTTGAACTGACAGAGGAGTATCTACTTTAAGAACCAGAGAGAGGAAATAAGCGAAGACAGCACTGGCGGGGAGGCAGCAGTGATGGTAAGAACAGAGGCTCCCCTGCATAGTAGGAACTTGCCTATTCTAAAGTTGTAATATAGGCATAAAAGGGTTACAGTTTTATAATCAAGTCACTCAAAAAATCTTTAGTAAGCCTCTTTCATGAACTCAGTGCCTGGGCAGGAAGAGTAAAACTGAGGGGCATGGGACTGCCCCTTGATCTTGAGGAACTCATTCTCACTTGGGCAATTTACACCCTAAATGAAGCCAATTACTGATCCTTGGCCTCTGCTTTTCTCTCTTGCCTGTCTCTTTCAGAAGTCTTGTTCATTTCTGTGAGGTTCAATACACCTAAAGGCCAACGAGTCCTCAATCTTTATTTTCTACATTGCCCTGAATCCGCAGTTTCAGTCCCACATGTCTAGCTGTCTGCTGAACATCTGTGCTTGAGGTTTCAGTCACTTCAAACTGCCTATGTGTCTACTAAGCTGGCATCTTTCTTCTTAGGCCCCAGCCTCTTCAGGGGTCCCTGTTTCTGTTAGTGACACCATCAAGGTCAAGAGTCTCACAAACTCAAAAACTAGACTCATCCTCCTTTATCTTCTAAAACAGATCTTGTCAGTTTTCCCACACAGTGCACCTCGTAGCGTGTCTCCCTCCACCTCAACTCCTGCTCCTCCTCTACTGGCCAGAACCTCATCTCCACACTATCAGAAAAACCTCCCTGACTCTGTGCTTTCCTGCTTCAACATGGTGCCCAGGTTTTCTCCTACCATCTTCCAACGGCCCCACCTCCTTCCCCGACTCTAAAAGGTGGTTCTTCCCCCTTCACCTGCCAGGGTTCTGCATTATCGACTTCTTTTCCCTCATTACCCTTTCACCTACTAGCATCTCATCTATTGCTCTCAACTGCAACTATCATCCCTAAATCCTGATCTTTCTTCAAATATTCCTCACTTCCTGTAGAACATCTTTCACTGGTTGTCTTACTCCTCCAACTCAACATTTCTAAATTGAATTCACTTGTCTCCACCAAACCTGGTTCTCCTGACCTGCCCATTTCTGTTCTTGGTATCACCATTTCCCAAAGCGTGAAACTCTGGAGCCACGTTTGGGTTCCTTCCTTTCCCACTGTTGTTAATTCCTGTTTACCTTTGAAATTTTACACTCTTTTCTTTCTGTCCAGACTTTCACCATTCTTCACCTGAGTTATTATAAGTCCCCATATTCTTTAGGTCCCCAAATACTTTACTCATTGCCGCCAGACTGATCTTCATAAAGAATTACTTTAATGTCCTCAGTGGCTTCCCACAGCCTGACAAATGAAGTCCCAACATCTAGGCCTGGCATGAAGAAGTCACCCCTACCTTTCCAGTCATCTCTTACTCCTCCACCTTCATAGACCCTGGGCTCTACAACTGGATGACTCTTCACAAAAAGACTCTAAGCCTTGTTGGTTTTAAACCTAGTTTCCAAGCCCATTTCCAAGCCCCTTTAATATCACCTCCTTCATGAAGGCCCCCTTTATGATCCAGCCAGAAGTCACAGGCTCTGTACTTCAAGTAGAACAGCAAGTTGTGTCTTAAATCTTAGCCTCTAACCTCTGGGAAGTCAATTAATAGTCTCATTCCTCTGTTTCTTCATGGTGCCTGGTACGTTAATAAGTTCTCAATAAAGTACAGCAAACCGATGGTCTCCCTGAAGAGCAGCATAGGGCAAAGTCCTCAGGTACAACAAGGCCATTATTTGCATTCCCACATCATTCTACCTCACTCAGATCATCTTGACCTTCACTCTCACATTCTTTACCTTCTCAGGTTCTCTTATACAGTTTGTCAGTGAAAGCTTTAACAAGACTTTAAATTTCATCATGGTGCTTCATGTTTAAAAGTCCTTTAAAATAATTAAGCCTCGGTATTGGTCTTAATTGTCCAATTTACAATTGATCCTCTTGATGCCTTTAGGGGAGTACATTTAAGAATATTCATTCCTTCAACTAATACTAATTCAGTATCTACTGAGCCTCAGATTTTCGCAATGAAACATATGAAACCAGCAGAGTTTGGATGAGAGTGGCCAAAGTGGGAGTGGGATAAGAAAGGGGAGTTTTCTTCGGAAGAGGATAGTTGGGGTAAGGCCTTGAATGAAACGGTGGGTGAGGATTTAAAGAAAAGAAGATAGTTGAGTTCACAAAGAGGTTGAGTCTAGAAGTTAAAAACTGTTGATGGTCAGTGACCAACTCTTGGTGGAAGCTGGCAGTTAACCAACAAGAAAGGAGAAATGTGAGCAAATTAGTTAGAAAAAGGAGAGCAAGCAGAAAAGAAACAGAGCTAGTCATTTCAAGAAGCGAATGGACAAAAGTAATAAGGGCTGCTGAGTGGCCAAAAAATTTAAGAATTTATAAAATCAGCCCTGAATTTGCTTAGGAAGGGAGTCACTGATGACTTTTGAAAGTTTCAGAGAGGTAATGAGGACAGAAGTAAAAATGAAGTAGTTTAAGGAGGGAGAAAAATGGTTAAGAAATATGGTTGAGAAATCAACAGCCAGACAGTAAGTTCAGTTCAGTCGCTCAGTTGTGCCTGACTCTTTGCGACCCCATTGACTGCAGCACACCAGGCTTCCCTATCCATCAGGTGGTAAAGTCTAGCCATTAAAAGACAGGCAGGAAAGAGTAAGAGAGAAAAGACATGTAGGAAATATGTTAGCAACAGGTACAAGCATCTGGATCACAAAAAGTGTTTTTCCTAACACATGGAAGAACCAAGCTATTCCAAAACAGGAAGAAGTATTCCATAAAGAGGAAGACCGCTGAGCGCGGACCAGCTCACAGATACAGAGTTTGTAATGCTGGCTTACAGAAAATCTCTCTTTATTATAAAGGTCAATGACTGATTTCTTGGATTAAATAAAGTACACTTCACACTACTCTTCACTCATGTTATTCAAATCTGGAATTTCAAAGGGAGTTACAGTTAGAGGTGAGAAGCAGCCTGTACCCACTTCTGCCATCTGATTAGCTCTGATCTAAAGAGAAGACCAAGGAGCTCTGCTGGGCATGATGAGAAGGCCTATCTCCAGAGCAGTCTGCCAAGAATACAAAGGCCTGTGACTCTAGCTGTGTACAGACCACATACATGTGATGTCTTACAGACGCCGTAGCTCTGAAGTCTCGTTAGTAACTTCTAAAGTATGCCCAGCACACCGCCTCTCCTGTGCTGGGAAATAAGGCACAACGCACAAAGTGAAAGCAAAACACATCACTGTATGTTAAAAAAAAAAACAAAACAACTCACCACAGAAGCAAGTATAGGTATTAGGAACATGTGCAGAAACATTCTGACATGCAGGGCACCTCCAACCACTCTGGCCATCTGTCAAGAAAAATGAGAGGAAATCAAAATAATTTCCTTACAAAAGCACATGTAATTTAAAACATTTTAAATCTATAGAAAGCCATTAATACCTAAGCAGCGGTGTTAGTTTCCATGTCAAGGATCAGACTTTAAAGACACAAATTCACAATACTGAATGCTTTGCTTAAATATTGGATTTAGGCTTATATTTATAAGGACTTCAAATACTGTGAATAAAGTAGGTATGCATTTCATCCTACTTTTTAAAATTGAGATCGAATCAGCACATAACACTGTGTTGAGTTTAAGGTGCACAGTGCATTGATGTGACACTTTTATATATTACAGTATGATTATCACCATGGTCTTAGTTAACATTTCCAGCATTTCATAAAATTAACTTTACATTTTGTGGGAGAATGTTCTATTACTTTCAATATCAAAGTAATCATCTGAACCTTGGTTTGAAAAAAAAGGTAGGATAAAATACTTGAGTACATGCAGGAAAACCCAAATGTTTTCAATTAGAAGCACCAAAGTTCAGAAAGCATATATTATTAATAATACTCGCATTATCCTGCCCAAGAATACTAGAGTGGGTAGCCTGTCCCTTTTCCAGGGGATCTTCCCGACCCAGGAATCAAACTGGGATCTCCTGCATTGCAGGTGATTCTTTACCAGCTGAGCTACCAGGGAAGCCCTGAAAAATTTGCGTACATGCAGGAAAACCCAAATGTTTTCAATTAGGAGAGCCAAAGTTCAGAAAGCATATATAATTAATAATGTTTGCATTATCCCTAAATATTACTATAACTTCAGGAAAAGCCCACAAAATACTATGGAGAAGATCTCTTAAAGCTATAGCAAATTCAAAATCCTAAGAGTAAATCAAAATATTGCTTTCTATAAATTTTCTAAAGCAAACTATACAAGAAATCTTTTCTAATGAATAAGCTACAAGGATCTATAGTACAACACAAGAATCTATAGTACAACACAAGAAATATAGCCAATATTTGATAGTAACTATAAACGGAATATAACCTTTAAAAATTGCGAATAGCTATGCTGTACACCTGAAAGTTATGTAACAATGTATATGAACTATACCTCAATTTTTAAAAAGCTGTTCTCTATAGTTGCTATTTGGATAAAACAACCATTCTCAGTAAAAGTCACTGATTATGTTGTTCCTTAAGTATATTTTCATGTGTTATGTTTAGCTAGTTTAAGATTTATAGCTTAATAATGGTCATCCAAAATATGTGATCAGGACCACATACTCTCCCTGCAGCTAAAATACTCAAGGAGAATTAAGCCTGAACATGCCAGACGGATGAGAAGAGAGAGGACTGACCTGCTTGAGACGCTGGAGACCTGGCCCATTTCTTTATGCAGCTCAGATGAAACACATGGTAGCAGCTCTGGCAGTCCCACACTGGGGCTGCGGCGCGGACCAGCTCACAGCACACCATGCACTCGTATTCTTCTGTGGTGAGCTGCTCAATCAGAGAGCCTGTTTAAGGGCGAAACAGACAGACTCAGACTCAGAGAAACATCCCTTAGTCGACCAAGGATCAGCAAGGCATCTGAGAGAAGAATGCAAACACACAGGTTTTAAGGATGTCTGGCTCTGAGCACGGTGGTTGTTCAGAGTGTCGGGCTGGGAAGGGGCAGGGGTATGCTGAGATGGAGGACTCAGGAAGCAGGTCTGGGATTCTGGAAGGGATTCACACATCTGCGGAAACATTCCCAAGAAACTCCCCAGGATCCCACCATTATCTCCTCCTAACACACAGCTAGAGAGTTCATAGGAGAGACTCATGGCACCATGCCTTGCCTCTCTGAATGTACCATATCCATGAATTTACATTAGGGAGGGGCTCGTGAAGCTACAATGGTCGGGTGCAAGAAAACTAAGCCTAGACAGGTTTCAACAAGCCATGGTCGTGAGACGGTTCTAGTAGATACCCTGAAGTCTCTGGTAGTTCACTCAACAAAGACAGGCTTGGTGCCTACCACAAGCCCCATGGCAGGGTTACTAGACTGAAGGAGACACAGTCTCTGGTTCCAGAAGCTCAGCATCTATGAGAGAGACCAGGGTATGATGTCATAAGAATCCTCCCAGATCTACTCCTCAGTACCTTCACCCACTCCCAGGCTTTTGCCTCGAACACGATTTCAGTGAAATCTTTCTAAATCCCAAGTGTAGCCAGACCTGAGAGTACACAGTGTTTGTGTATTCCTTTTTTTAAGTCCTTATTTTGAACATTCATTTCACAATACTACTTTATCTGTTATCAGGTCCAAATTAAGTTAAAAAAGTAAAGCAAGTAACCTTAAATACATCATGCTGATTGTTGTGCTAAAGCACTTCATACATATTTAATTCTCTTAACAAAAATATAATAGAAGCACCATTTTAGAGATGAAGAGAGCAAGGTTCAGAGTGGTTAAACCATTCACCTAAGGTCACATAACTAGAAATTTAAAAACCAAAATTCAAATCATCACTATTAATGTGAACTCAAAAGTTCACATTTTAATCATTCCATAATATTAGCTTCCTAAGATTACTCTTTTGTCCAGTTCAGTGTCAAAAGAAATACAGAACACGATGCTGTCAGCTCTGGAGGCAGGACCAGGGCCCTGATGACTGTAGTACTCCCACTGCCTGGCCCATGCCAGGTGCTCAGGGATATTTCTCAGTGAATGAGTCAAAGAATAAATGAGTATCATCCAGTCTATTTCATAACCTCTCTCCTTGCAAAGTTTCAGGCTTTAGTAAAGTTTCTGAGGTAGCACTTTTCCTCTGGAGAAAGGCTGGAATGAAGATACTGCAAGTGACTGATGACAGGGAAATTGATCTACTCTAGACACAGATGGATACATTATAAAACTGAATTCTATTATAAAAACCAAGGAATCAGATTCTTTCTTAAAAGTAGGGATACCCTACCTTGCATAGGTTAACATTTCTGAATAACAAAGTTAATTGTATTTCCTACCAGTTACCATGCTACATTTGGAAGATTCTGGAAGATTCTGGAGGTAAGAGGAAGCCCATAAAAGAGCGAGATTTAAGTTTGAGACATTCATATATGAAGCTGACTGGGGCAGAGGAATGGTCAGTGAGACTTATACTTAGGGTGAATTTTATAGAAAATGCCTTTGACCATTCCAGGACAGCACTGAGCTAGAATTAAAGCACACAGAAAGGTTAAGTGAAGTGTGGAACACACCTGAGAACACTACAATTCCTACCCCGAAGACTGTCTTCTTAGTTTACTGTTCCTCTTGTTCATTAAATTTGCTGCTTGTTAAGAAATCACTACTGTGATGCTTCTAAGTGCAGTCACAGTGGAATCTGACCACTAGAATGCACATACATTTAGTTACCTGGTGACAGCTGTCAACTTTGAATATCCTACAAATTCCAGCCTTTCCCATGTCTCTTTCATCCCATGTTCAGTATGTTCACAAATCCTGCTGGTTCTACCTTCAAAACAGATCCGGAATCCAACCTCTGCTGCTAACACTCTGGTCTAAGCCACTATCCACTCACCTGTATTATTACAATGGCCTCCCAACTAGTCTTCCTACTTCTGCCCTTGCCCACTTCAGGCTATTCTCACCACAGCCACCAGAGGGAGCCCATCAAACGAAAATTAGAGGATAACACTCTTGGGAAGATCCCCTGGAGAAGGAAATGGTAACCCACTCCAGTATTCTTGCCTGGAGAATCCTATGGATGCAAAAGCCTGGCAGGCTACAGTCCACGGGGTCGCAAGGAGTCGGACACGACTGAGCGACTTCACCTTCACCTCTTTCGTTCAGAACTTGCCAAAGGTTCCTCCATCAGGTGCCTCTGGAAGCCAAAATCTCTACAATGCCCTTCACCATCTTCCAGGCCTCACCTGTGACTCCTCTTTCCTTAGGCCACTACTCTGAGACAACACCAGCCTCCTTCCTAGCCCCAGACTGGCAGGCAAGATTCCTGCAGGGAGATTTTTACAATTTGTCCTTCCCTCTGCCTAGAATACACTTCCCCCCGACATTTGCACAACTCACCTCCTCAGCCCCTTCAGGTGTTTACCCAGAATATGATCTTCTCAACAGGACAGTCTCTGGCCACACTTTAAAACCTGGAAGCCACTCCCCTAAGCATTCCATATCTCTCTCGTCTTCCTTCCTATCACTTAGGTCTAATATCATATATTTCACTTATTTTACCTTATTTCCTAACTATACATAGAAGGCACTCAATAATACTTGCTGTATGAATTTTAAAAAAGTAATAAATGACAGTAAAAGGTTCTAGAAAGACACTAGAAAGGGAGACAGTATAATTCTTTCACCAACATTTCAGTTTTATCAAAATGTGTAACATATGTAAAACAAGGCACTAACCAAGAATAGCTCTGTGCCAGAGAACTATCACCTTTCAGGTGTAAGACTCTCGTCCGGGCGGGGTGCAGCCCTATCCTGACGCTGGCTCCTCACTTCCAAACCCTCTCCCACTAGGGATTCTCCACCATTCCTCAGTCATGGCTGCTGTCTACTTTATACCTATATTTTGACAGCATGCCGGTAAAGAGAGTGACAACCCAGTGAAATAATCAGAAGAACAGAGACCACTCTGTAGAAGTGACTACAAACTTTTCAGATACACCAATAAATTATTAAAAACAAAATACCTAAACCAATTCTAACTTGAAAAATCCAATTGTAAAAAGACATTTTTTGAGGCAAACAGGGAAATTCAGTTATAGACTGGGTATTAGATGATTTCAAGGAATTATCACTAACTTTGTTAAGCACAACAATGGCACTGTGATTATGTAAGAAAATGGCCATATTATTAAAACAGATGTAACCTAAAATACATGAAGGTGAAATAATCTGATATCTGGAATTTAATTTAAAATATATCAGAAAAAAAGGAGGGGAGACTGTTTAAATATTAATGCATATCTATTTATGGCATATATACATTAATTTAAAGTTTACCAAAATTTCTTAATGAGTGGGAAATACTACATTATAATAAGCAAAAAAAGGATAAAACTTATGTTTATTATATGATTTCAACTATGTAAAACTGAGCACTGAAAAATTCTTTAAGGAAACAGATTAAAAGGTCAAAGCTGATTACATCTGGATGATGGAAAGAAAGGTAAAATTACTAACCTATCAACTTTAGTAAGTCACCTTATTTAAAGCAGCTGTTTTTAAAAAGCAATGTAAGCATGATCAATGTGTTTATGATGGTCTTGCTGAGTCTGAAGCATATGTCAGGCGTCACGTTTATTTGTGTCAGTCTAAGGCTTGTGGCAGAGTTTACGGGCTGCAGGTAAAGGTTTTTAAGTCAGTACAGCACAGAGGTGGGCTTCCCAGGTGGCTCAGATAAAGAATCTGTGTGCTAATGCAGGAGACGTGGGTTCGATTGCTGGGTTGGGAAGATTCCCTGGGAATCTCCCTAGACTCAGGAAGAGCTTCAGGCAGAGAATTTGGAGGAGCAGATGTAAAAAGGTTGATAAAAGGAAATAAGGAGATCTCAGAATGAAAGAAAAGGAAGGACAGGCATAGATGTCTCTGAAGTTGCAAAAAGTTGAGAAAAGTATGCCGTTTCTTAAGTGATGACCTCCCCTTCCTCAGCGAAGTAAGAGGCAAGGAGGTCTGCTGAGGTTGGGAGATCAGTGAAAGTCAGGAAGGTCTGAATAAGTGTGGGAAGGGTTTGTAGCAGTCTTAGATGAAAACGGGAAGGACAGTTGCCCAAGGTCATTTAAGGGGAAGTGGGCAATGAAAACCAGCTGAGCTGGATGGAGTGAGCGAGCGTACATGCGTGCTCCTTCACTTCACTGGTGTCTCTTTGCAACCAAATGGACTGTAGCCCGCAAGGCTCCTCTGTCCACGGGATTCTCGAGGCAAGAATACTGGAGTGGGTTGCCGTGCCCTCCTACAGGGGATCTTCCTGACCCAGCGATGGAACTCACATCTCCTGTGGCTGCCGCACTGCAGATGAATTCTTTATCACCAAGCCACCGGGAGAAGCCCAAACTGGAGACCACTATTTAAAAATATTCACTGAGAATCAACGATGTACTGGGGTGGCCAAAAAGTTTGCTTGGGTTTTTCTGTAACATCTTATGAAAAACACAAATGAACTTTTTGGCCAGCCTAATACTAGACACTAAGGATATACAGTGAACAAAACAGAAAAGAATCTTCTCCCCTTACGAAGTTTACCATCTTGTGGTGGAAGGTAGTCAATAAACAAATAAATATTGAAAATAAGCAGTTTCATCAAATAGTGACAAATGCTATGGAGAAAAATAAGCCAGGCAAAGAGATTAGTGAGAGGCGGGTGGAAGAAGTATTAGGAGTTTGAAATAGGGTGATCACGAAGGCTTCCCTCAGAGGGTGAATGAACACTGAGTCTGTACTGTTACACAATTTCCTGGAACAGCGTTCTGTTATCCAGACAGGGTTAAGCTGGATGCAGCAACCATCCAGGGTTGGGATTCCTCAAAATGTCCTGGCAGAAGGGTCAACACTTCAAATGACATACAGCAAGGTCCAGCCTGAAGCCGGGAATGAAGGAGAGGAGACTGACAGAACTGGCAGCAGGTAGAAGAGACTGGGAGAGCCAAAAGGACAGGAGGCTGTGGTCAGAAGGCAGCACACAGGACTTTGGGACTGCAGAGACGGGGCATCCCCAGGGTCATTTCTCTGGTAGTGGATGTGGAGGAGGAATGAATGTGCAGGTCACTGCAGCTGACAAGATCAAAAAACCCATATGACCACTGAAGTCACCCAGAACAACAGCAGGATTTACGGTAAATCAGTAGTTCTCAAACTTGAAACTGCATGAGAATCACCTGGAGGCTTCTTAAGAGAAGAGATTATTGGGCCCCACACCCACAATTTCTGTTTAGGAAGTCTGAGGTGAGGCCTAAAAATGTGCATTTCTAACAAGTTCCCAGGTATTGCTGATGGCTGCTGATCTGGACTATACCTTGAAAACCAATGGGGCAGAGAAAAGATAGAGGCTAGATGCATTAATAAATGAGGGTTGGGAGGTTTGGAGGCTAACAGATGACAAAGATGAGACATGGAAGGTGATGGAGAGAAAAGGTTCTGTAGCATTAGCTTCAAATGATACAAAGGTAGAACAAAAACAGTGTAGAAATGAGCCTGGGGAAGGAGTGTGCTCTTCCTGTCTTCCAGAAACTAAGGTGAGTGGGATAAGTGAAAAGAGCAGGCTCTGAAAGTGTAAGGAAAGGGGTGACCCAAGAGGAAGCCACGGGTCATTTAAGAGGGGGCACAGCTGAACAATTTAAGGATGCAGGGGATTTCGTTGCCGCAGAATGAGGGATCCAGACAGCTGCGAGGACCAGGCAGTGCTGGTCTCTCAGTACAAAGTGAGGGTGAACAAAGGCGGCTCTCAAAGAGCCATGGAGGCATATCCAGGGTGAGCCCCTCTCCATTCCAATCAAGCTTTCATCTCTATTACTCCACTAAAACTGCTCTTAGCAAGACCAACAACCTTCAGATATTGCCAAATACAACAGTCAGTATGCAGTCATCCTTCTGTGCTGATCAATAGCATTTGGCACAACTGATCACTCCCTCCTCTTTGAGTTTCTCTCTTTGGTGTTTAGAAGGTTTCACCTCCTAGTTCAGTTTAATCTTTTTCCACTTCCCTTACTAGATGCTCATTTTACAGCCAGGATGAAGTAGGCTCCATCCTCACTCTTTTTCTAACTGCACTCACACCTTAGGTGACCTTCTCTAGTCCGTTAACACCATCTGTACAGTGGCAAAGCCCAAATTTAAGTCTCTAGTCCATATCTCTTCCCTGAATTTTATATCCGACTGTATTTAACATATCTATTGTCCAGTAGACAACTGAATTCTAACAAATTTAACCAAATTCTTTATCTTTCCTGAACAAGGAGGAGACAAAGCAAAAGATATGCAAAAACACCTTTTCCAACAAGAAATTGTCATAGATCGGAGGAGGCTAAGGACACATGCTGATTAAATGCAATGTGGTATCCTTAGGACTCTGTGCCTTCACTGCCCAAGGCTTGGGTTCAATCCCTGGTTGGGGAACTAAGCTCCTGCAAGCCTTGCAAAGAAAAAAAAAACAAAACAACTCACCACAGAAGCAAGTATAGGTATTAGGAACATGTGCAGAAACATTCTGACATGCAGGGCACCTCCAACCACTCTGGCCATCTGTCAAGAAAAATGAGAGGAAATCAAAATAATTTCCTTACAAAAGCACATGTAATTTAAAACATTTTAAATCTATAGAAAGCCATTAATACCTAAGCAGCGGTGTTAGTTTCCATGTCAAGGATCAGACTTTAAAGACACAAATTCACAATACTGAATGCTTTGCTTAAATATTGGATTTAGGCTTATATTTATAAGGACTTCAAATACTGTGAATAAAGTAGGTATGCATTTCATCCTACTTTTTAAAATTGAGATCGAATCAGCACATAACACTGTGTTGAGTTTAAGGTGCACAGTGCATTGATGTGACACTTTTATATATTACAGTATGATTATCACCATGGTCTTAGTTAACATTTCCAGCATTTCATAAAATTAACTTTACATTTTGTGGGAGAATGTTCTATTACTTTCAATATCAAAGTAATCATCTGAACCTTGGTTTGAAAAAAAAGGTAGGATAAAATACTTGAGTACATGCAGGAAAACCCAAATGTTTTCAATTAGAAGCACCAAAGTTCAGAAAGCATATATTATTAATAATACTCGCATTATCCTGCCCAAGAATACTAGAGTGGGTAGCCTGTCCCTTTTCCAGGGGATCTTCCCGACCCAGGAATCAAACTGGGATCTCCTGCATTGCAGGTGATTCTTTACCAGCTGAGCTACCAGGGAAGCCCTGAAAAATTTGCGTACATGCAGGAAAACCCAAATGTTTTCAATTAGGAGAGCCAAAGTTCAGAAAGCATATATAATTAATAATGTTTGCATTATCCCTAAATATTACTATAACTTCAGGAAAAGCCCACAAAATACTATGGAGAAGATCTCTTAAAGCTATAGCAAATTCAAAATCCTAAGAGTAAATCAAAATATTGCTTTCTATAAATTTTCTAAAGCAAACTATACAAGAAATCTTTTCTAATGAATAAGCTACAAGGATCTATAGTACAACACAAGAATCTATAGTACAACACAAGAAATATAGCCAATATTTGATAGTAACTATAAACGGAATATAACCTTTAAAAATTGCGAATAGCTATGCTGTACACCTGAAAGTTATGTAACAATGTATATAAACTATACCTCAATTTTTAAAAAGCTGTTCACTATAGTTGCTATTTGGATAAAACAACCATTCTCAGTAAAAGTCACTGATTATGTTGTTCCTTAAGTATATTTTCATGTGTTATGTTTAGCTAGTTTAAGATTTATAGCTTAATAATGGTCATCCAAAATATGTGATCAGGACCACATACTCTCCCTGCAGCTAAAATACTCAAGGAGAATTAAGCCTGAACATGCCAGACGGATGAGAAGAGAGAGGACTGACCTGCTTGAGACGCTGGAGACCTGGCCCATTTCTTTATGCAGCTCAGATGAAACACATGGTAGCAGCTCTGGCAGTCCCACACTGGGGCTGCGGCGCGGACCAGCTCACAGCACACCATGCACTCGTATTCTTCTGTGGTGAGCTGCTCAATCAGAGAGCCTGTTTAAGGGCGAAACAGACAGACTCAGACTCAGAGAAACATCCCTTAGTTGACCAAGGATCAGCAAGGCATCTGAGAGAAGAATGCAAACACACAGGTTTTAAGGATGTCTGGCTCTGAGCACGGTGGTTGTTCAGAGTGTCAGGCTGGGAAGGGGCAGGGGTATGCTGAGATGGAGGACTCAGGAAGCAGGTCTGGGACTCCGGAAGGGATTCACACATCTGCGGAAACATTCCCAAGAAACTCCCCAGGATCCCACCATTATCTCCTCCTAACACACAGCTAGAGAGTTCATAGGAGAGACTCATGGCACCATGCCTTGCCTCTCTGAATGTACCATATCCATGAATTTACATTAGGGAGGGGCTCGTGAAGCTACAATGGTCGGGTGCAAGAAAACTAAGCCTAGACAGGTTTCAACAAGCCATGGTCGTGAGACGGTTCTAGTAGATACCCTGAAGTCTCTGGTTGTTCACTCAACAAAGACAGGCTTGGTGCCTACCACAAGCCCCATGGCAGGGTTACTAGACTGAAGGAGACAGTCTCTGGTTCCAGAAGCTCAGCATCTATGAGAGAGACCAGGGTATGATGTCATAAGAATCCTGCCAGATCTACTCCTCAGTACCTTCACCCACTCCCAGGCTTTTGCCTCGAACACGATTTCAGTGAAATCTTTCTAAATCCCAAGTGTAGCCAGACCTGAGAGTACACAGTGTTTGTGTATTCCTTTTTTTAAGTCCTTATTTTGAACATTCATTTCACAATACTACTTTATCTGTTATCAGGTCCAAATTAAGTTAAAAAAGTAAAGCAAGTAACCTTAAATACATCATGCTGATTGTTGTGCTAAAGCACTTCATACATATTTAATTCTCTTAACAAAAATATAATAGAAGCACCATTTTAGAGATGAAGAGAGCAAGGTTCAGAGTGGTTAAACCATTCACCTAAGGTCACATAACTAGAAATTTAAAAACCAAAATTCAAATCATCACTATTAATGTGAACTCAAAAGTTCACATTTTAATCATTCCATAATATTAGCTTCCTAAGATTACTCTTTTGTCCAGTTTAGTGTCAAAAGAAATACAGAACACGATGCTGTCAGCTCTGGAGGCAGGACTAGGGCCCTGATGACTGTAGTACTCCCACTGCCTGGCCCATGCCAGGTGCTCAGGGATATTTCTCAGTGAATGAGTCAAAGAATAAATGAGTATCATCCAGTCTATTTCATAACCTCTCTCCTTGCAAAGTTTCAGGCTTTAGTAAAGTTTCTGAGGTAGCGCTTTTCCTCTGGAGAAAGGCTGGAATGAAGATACTGCAAGTGACTGATGACAGGGAAATTGATCTACTCTAGACACAGATGGATACATTATAAAACTGAATTCTATTATAAAAACCAAGGAATCAGATTCTTTCTTAAAAGTAGGGATACCCTACCTTGCATAGGTTAACATTTCTGAATAACAAAGTTAATTGTATTTCCTACCAGTTACCATGCTACATTTGGAAGATTCTGGAAGATTCTGGAGGTAAGAGGAAGCCCATAAAAGAGCGAGATTTAAGTTTGAGACATTCATATATGAAGCTGACTGGGGCAGAGGAATGGTCAGTGAGACTTATACTTAGGGTGAATTTTATAGAAAATGCCTTTGACCATTCCAGGACAGCACTGAGCTAGAATTAAAGCATACAGAAAGGTTAAGTGAAGTGTGGAACACACCTGAGAACACTACAATTCCTACCCCGAAGACTGTCTTCTTAGTTTACTGTTCCTCTTGTTCATTAAATTTGCTGCTTGTTAAGAAATCACTACTGTGATGCTTCTAAGTGCAGTCACAGTGGAATCTGACCACTAGGATGCACATACATTTAGTTACCTGGTGACAGTTGTCAACTTTGAATATCCTACAAATTCCAGCCTTTCCCATGTCTCTTTCATCCCATGTTCAGTATGTTCACAAATCCTGCTGGTTCTACCTTCAAAACAGATCCGGAATCCAACCTCTGCTGCTAACACTCTGGTCTAAGCCACTATCCACTCACCTGTATTATTACAATGGCCTCCCAACTAGTCTTCCTACTTCTGCCCTTGCCCACTTCAGGCTATTCTCACCACAGCCACCAGAGGGAGCCCATCAAACGAAAATTAGAGGATAACACTCTTGGGAAGATCCCCTGGAGAAGGAAATGGTAACCCACTCCAGTATTCTTGCCTGGAGAATCCTATGGATGCAAAAGCCTGGCAGGCTACAGTCCACGGGGTCGCAAGGAGTCGGACACGACTGAGCGACTTCACCTTCACCTCTTTCGTTCAGAACTTGCCAAAGGTTCCTCCATCAGGTGCCTCTGGAAGCCAAAATCTCTACAATGCCCTTCACCATCTTCCAGGCCTCACCTGTGACTCCTCTTTCCTTAGGCCACTACTCTGAGACAACACCAGCCTCCTTCCTAGCCCCAGACTGGCAGGCAAGATTCCTGCAGGGAGATTTTTACAATTTGTCCTTCCCTCTGCCTAGAATACACTTCCCCCCGACATTTGCACAACTCACCTCCTCAGCCCCTTCAGGTCTTTACCCAGAATATGATCTTCTCAACAGGACAGTCTCTGGCCACACTTTAAAACCTGGAAGCCACTCCCCTAAGCATTCCATATCTCTCTCGTCTTCCTTCCTATCACTTAGGTCTAATATAATATATTTCACTTATTTTACCTTATTTCCTAACTATACATAGAAGGCACTCAATAATACTTGCTGTATGAATTTTAAAAAAGTAATAAATGACAGTAAAAGGTTCTAGAAAGACACTAGAAAGGGAGACAGTATAATTCTTTCACCAACATTTCAGTTTTATCAAAATGTGTAACATATGTAAAACAAGGCACTAACCAAGAATAGCTCTGTGCCAGAGAACTATCACCTTTCAGGTGTAAGACTCTCGTCCGGGCGGGGTGCAGCCCTATCCTGACGCTGGCTCCTCACTTCCAAACCCTCTCCCACTAGGGATTCTCCACCATTCCTCAGTCATGGCTGCTGTCTACTTTATACCTATATTTTGACAGCATGCCGGTAAAGAGAGTGACAACCCAGTGAAATAATCAGAAGAACAGAGACCTCTCTGTAGAAGTGACTACAAACTTTTCAGATACACCAATAAATTATTAAAAACAAAATACCTAAACCAATTCTAACTTGAAAAATCCAATTGTAAAAAGACATTTTTTGAGGCAAACAGGGAAATTCAGTTATAGACTGGGTATTAGATGATTTCAAGGAATTATCACTAACTTTGTTAAGCACAACAATGGCACTGTGATTATGTAAGAAAATGGCCATATTATTAAAACAGATGTAACCTAAAATACATGAAGGTGAAATAATCTGATATCTGGAATTTAATTTAAAATATATCAGAAAAAAAGGAGGGGAGACTGTTTAAATATTAATGCATATCTATTTATGGCATATATACATTAATTTAAAGTTTACCAAAATTTCTTAATGAGTGGGAAATACTACATTATAATAAGCAAAAAAAGGATAAAACTTATGTTTATTATATGATTTCAACTATGTAAAACTGAGCACTGAAAAATTCTTTAAGGAAACAGATTAAAAGGTCAAAGCTGATTACATCTGGATGATGGAAAGAAAGGTAAAATTACTTACCTATCAACTTTAGTAAGTCACCTTATTTAAAGCAGCTGTTTTTAAAAAGCAATGTAAGCATGATCAATGTGTTTATGATGGTCTTGCTGAGTCTGAAGCATATGTCAGGCGTCACGTTTATTTGTGTCAGTCTAAGGCTTGTGGCAGAGTTTAGGGGCTGCAGGTAAAGGTTTTTAAGTCAGTACAGCACAGAGGTGGGCTTCCCAGGTGGCTCAGTGATAAAGAATCTGTGTGCTAATGCAGGAGACGTGGGTTCGATTGCTGGGTTGGGAAGATTCCCTGGGAATCTCCCTAGACTCAGGAAGAGCTTCAGGCAGAGAACTTGGAGGAGCAGATGTAAAAAGGTTGATAAAAGGAAATAAGGAGATCTCAGAATGAAAGAAAAGGAAGGACAGGCATAGATGTCTCTGAAGTTGCAAAAAGTTGAGAAAAGTATGCCATTTCTTAAGTGATGACCTCCCCTTCCTCAGCGAAGTAAGAGGCAAGGAGGTCTGCTGAGGTTGGGAGATCAGTGAAAGTCAGGAAGGTCTGAATAAGTGTGGGAAGGGTTTGTAGCAGTCTTAGATGAAAACGGGAAGGACAGTTGCCCAAGGTCATTTAAGGGGAAGTGGGCAATGAAAACCAGCTGAGCTGGATGGAGTGAGCGAGCGTACATGCGTGCTCCTTCACTTCACTGGTGTCTCTTTGCAACCAAATGGACTGTAGCCCGCAAGGCTCCTCTGTCCACGGGATTCTCGAGGCAAGAATACTGGAGTGGGTTGCCGTGCCCTCCTACAGGGGATCTTCCTGACCCAGCGATGGAACTCACATCTCCTGTGGCTGCCGCACTGCAGATGAATTCTTTATCACCAAGCCACCGGGAGAAGCCCAAACTGGAGACCACTATTTAAAAATATTCACTGAGAATCAACGATGTACTGGGGTGGCCAAAAAGTTTGCTTGGGTTTTTCTGTAACATCTTATGAAAAACACAAATGAACTTTTTGGCCAACCTAATACTAGACACTAAGGATATACAGTGAACAAAACAGAAAAGAATCTTCTCCCCTTACGAAGTTTACCATCTTGTGGTGGAAGGTAGTCAATAAACAAATAAATATTGAAAATAAGCAGTTTCATCAAATAGTGACAAATGCTATGGAGAAAAATAAGCCAGGCAAAGAGATTAGTGAGAGGCGGGTGGAAGAAGTATTAGGAGTTTGAAATAGGGTGATCACGAAGGCTTCCCTCAGAGGGTGAATGAACACTGAGTCTGTACTGTTACACAATTTCCTGGAACAGCGTTCTGTTATCCAGACAGGGTTAAGCTGGATGCAGCAACCATCCAGGGTTGGGATTCCTCAAAATGTCCTGGCAGAAGGGTCAACACTTCAAATGACATACAGCAAGGTCCAGCCTGAAGCCGGGAATGAAGGAGAGGAGACTGACAGAACTGGCAGCAGGTAGAAGAGACTGGGAGAGCCAAAAGGACAGGAGGCTGTGGTCAGAAGGCAGCACACAGGACTTTGGGACTGCAGAGACGGGGCATCCCCAGGGTCATTTCTCTGGTAGTGGATGTGGAGGAGGAATGAATGTGCAGGTCACTGCAGCTGACAAGATCAAAAAACCCATATGACCACTGAAGTCACCCAGAACAACAGCAGGATTTACGGTAAATCAGTAGTTCTCAAACTTGAAACTGCATGAGAATCACCTGGAGGCTTCTTAAGAGAAGAGATTATTGGGCCCCACACCCACAATTTCTGTTTAGGAAGTCTGAGGTGAGGCCTAAAAATGTGCATTTCTAACAAGTTCCCAGGTATTGCTGACGGCTGCTGATCTGGACTATACCTTGAAAACCAATGGGGCAGAGAAAAGATAGAGGCTAGATGCATTAATAAATGAGGGTTGGGAGGTTTGGAGGCTAACAGATGACAAAGATGAGACATGGAAGGTGATGGAGAGAAAAGGTTCTGTAGCATTAGCTTCAAATGATACAAAGGTAGAACAAAAACAGTGTAGAAATGAGCCTGGGGAAGGAGTGTGCTCTTCCTGTCTTCCAGAAACTAAGGTGAGTGGGATAAGTGAAAAGAGCAGGCTCTGAAAGTGTAAGGAAAGGGGTGACCCAAGAGGAAGCCACGGGTCATTTAAGAGGGGGCACAGCTGAACAATTTAAGGATGTAGGGGATTTCGTTGCCGCAGAATGAGGGATCCAGACAGCTGCGAGGACCAGGCAGTGCTGGTCTCTCAGTACAAAGTGAGGGTGAACAAAGGCGGCTCTCAAAGAGCCATGGAGGCATATCCAGGGTGAGCCTCTCTCCATTCCAATCAAGCTTTCATCTCTATTACTCCACTAAAACTGCTCTTAGCAAGACCAACAACCTTCAGATATTGCCAAATACAACAGTCAGTATGCAGTCATCCTTCTGTGCTGATCAATAGCATTTGGCACAACTGATCACTCCCTCCTCTTTGAGTTTCTCTCTTTGGTGTTTAGAAGGTTTCACCTCCTAGTTCAGTTTAATCTTTTTCCACTTCCCTTACTAGATGCTCATTTTACAGCCAGGATGAAGTAGGCTCCATCCTCACTCTTTTTCTAACTGCACTCACACCTTAGGTGACCTTCTCTAGTCCGTTAACACCATCTGTACAGTGGCAAAGCCCAAATTTAAGTCTCTAGTCCATATCTCTTCCCTGAATTTTATATCCGACTGTATTTAACATATCTATTGTCCAGTAGACAACTGAATTCTAACAAATTTAACCAAATTCTTTATCTTTCCTAAACAAGGAGGAGACAAAGCAAAAGATATGCAAAAACACCTTTTCCAACAAGAAATTGTCATAGATCGGAGGAGGCTAAGGACACATGCTGATTAAATGCAATGTGGTATCCTTAGGACTCTGTGCCTTCACTGCCCAAGGCTTGGGTTCAATCCCTGGTTGGGGAACTAAGCTCCTGCAAGCCTTGCAAAGAAAAAAAAAAAGAAAAAACAACCACCCACAAAGTGTGAAGTTTAGTTAACACCATGGTACTAGTGTTAATTTCTTGTTTTGATAAAGATGTTAACATTAGAGGCAGCTAGGTGAAGAATATATGGGAATACTCTGCACTACTTTTGCAATCTTTCTGTAGGTCTATAATGATTCCAAACTAAAAACTTTAAAAACAGAACACCGCTTTCTCTCCCCAAGCGTCACCACTGCAGTGAGTGGTATCTCGCCTTCTGAGCTGCTCAGGCACAACATCCTAGACTCCTCTCGTTTTTCTCCATCCAACATCCAATCTATCTGTAAATCCTGTCCACTTCATCTTCCAAACACACCCAGAATCTAACCAATTCTTACCTCTTCTACCACTACTACCTTAATCCATGTCTCCATCAAGTACCTGAATTGCTGCAAAAGCCTCCTAACTGCATCCTTAGAGCCTACTCCCTATACAGCAAGCTGGGTGATCATTTTAGATCATCTCTTTCCCGCAGAGTCTCCCAGCCTCCTAGCTGCTTCTCATCTTCTGACTCAGAAACAAATCTAAGAGCCTCACACAACCCTGCCTCTGCAGTCTCTCTGACCTCCTCTCCTACCCACCTCTTCACTGCTCACAACACTGTCCCTCCCACCCCAATCTACACTTGCTTCTCTCGCTACTTAAAATGTTCTTCTCCAGAAAGCCATGTGGCACACTTCTGCACTTCCTTCCCATCTCTGTTCAAATGCCTCCTCATCAAAGAGACCAACCTATGTAAACGGGCACCCCTATTACTCTGTCCTCTTAATCTGCCTTGTATTTTAGTTCTTATCATCACCTGACTGACTAAAATATTTAAGTGCTTTCTGCCTGTCTTCCCTGCCAGGAATGTAAATGCCATCAGTGCTGTATTCCCAGTACCTAGAACAGTGCTTGGCACAAAGCATTTACTCAATAAAAATGAATAAAGAGGTCTCAAGAAAATGACGGTATGTGACATCACGAGAGATTCGTCAGGCAGAACTGAGATGGCCTCCAAGACTCCCAGCCTTGTTGTGCATGCCCTGGATAATCTCCCCTTGAGTACAGGAGGAATTGATCTAATCAACTGAGTGCTTTTTAAGGAGTCTAGTGATCAAAGACAGAAATCACGTAAAGAATCTGGAGCAGATGGTTTCCTGCAGGCCCTGAAGAAATAAACTACCATGTTGTGAAAAGAACCACGTCGGCCCTAAGAGCTGAGAGTGACCCCCAGCCAACAGTCAGCAAGAAAATGGGGACCTTGGGACTTCCCTGGCAGTCCAGCGTTAAGACTGTACTTCCACTGAAGGGGGCACACAGATTTGATCCCTGGTCAGGGAACTAAGATCCTGCATGCCATGTGGTGCTGCCAAAAAAAAAAAAAGAAATGAGGACCTCAATTCTGTACCCATAAAGAACTAAATCCTATCAGGACTTCCCTTATGGTCCAGTGGCTAAGATACCATACTCCCAATGCAGGGGTCTGGGGTTTGATCCCTGTTTAGGGAACTAGATCCCATGTGCTGCAACCAAGACATGATGCAGTCAAATAAATAAATAAAATATATATTTTTAAAAAAGAACTAAATCCTATCAACAACCAGTGAGCATCAAAGAAGACCCCATCCCTCAGAAAACACTGCATCCCTAGTCAAACTGCAGTCCTCTAAGACCCTGAGGAGAAACTCAGCTAACCCGCATCCAGACTTCTGGCCCATGGTAACTGTCACACAGTAAAGTTGTGTTACCTTAGGCCATGACATTTGTGGCAATTCAGTATGAAGCAATAGGAAACTACTAAGCAGCCTTGAGAATTCAAAAACAAATCTGGTATAATACTGCCTTGGTTTACACTCATCAAAGTCCCAAGAAGGAGTGCCTGGTGAAGCAGATGAGAACTAGATCACTAGGCTTGTGTAAAAACAGGCCTGGGCAGGTGGCGGCCTCACGTGTTAGGCTGTTTGTTACATTAAACTGGAGGGAGACCAGCATGGTCCGTGAGGAAGAGCTGGAGGAATGAACCTACTTATCCTGGATAAAATATATACTCAGGGCAAATGACAAGTGTCTTCAATACTGCAAAGAACTGACTTGCCATGAGTCGGAGGGAAGCTGAGAGGAGAGAGACTAGTTGCTGTGTAGCTCCAGAGAACAGAAGCTGAACGAGGGGATAGGAAGGACTTACCAGAAAGAAGTTTTCAGTTTAATGTAAAAAGAACTCTCTAACAGCCAGAGCTGAGTAACTACTGTGTTCTAAGACCTGGGTTAGGCAACAGAGATTATAACAATGAAAGGAAAGCTGATCTTTGCCTTCAAGGAACATGTCAACTGATGGAGGGCACTGACACGTGAACAAATGATGGTTTCCAGTGGTGAAGCTAAGTACTCCAACAGAAGCATGTATGTGGATGGGGAAGACATGTCACCGGGCAAGCAAAGATCAGTGCTATCTGCGGAGGTGAGAAAAGGTTTTCTGAACATGTGACTGAACTATAGCTTTTGAAAAATGAGTATGGGGCTTCCCTGATGGCTCAGTGGTAAAGAATCCTCCTGTCAATGCAAGAGATGTGGGTTCAATCCCGGGTCTGGGAAGCTATCACATGCCCTGGAGCAACTAAGCCCGGGTCTGGGAAGCTATCACATGCCCTGGAGCAACTAAGCCCGGGTGCCACAACTGTTGAGCCTGTGCTCTAGAGCTCAGGCTGCAATTACTGAGGCCTGCACACCTGAGCGCCTGTGCTCCGCAACGAGAAGCCTGAGCACCGCAACTGGAGGGTAGCGCCAGCTCTCCACAACTAGGGAAGAGCCTGAGCGCGACAAAGAGCCGGTACAGCCGTAAATAAATAAAGGGATAATGAGGATGAATTCACCAGTGAGTCGAGTAGTCAGTAGCTAGTGTAGACAGAAGGGACCACATATGTAACCGTGTACAAAGGTGATGCTACCAGAGTCCAGGGAATAAAATGTGGTGGGGGCTGAAGCAGCAGCTGATGAGGCTGTTGTGTAAGGCAGAATCTGTAGGTGATGAGAAAAAGTGAACAGAGTCAAGCAGGGGAGTGACACAGCTCCATAAGTGTTTCAGAAATATCACTTTTGGGGGGGACTGTGTAGCATGGCATCCAGGATCTTAGGTCCCCAACCAGGGAGCAAACCCATGTCCCTTGCAGTGTAAACTCAAAATCTTAACCACTGGACCAACAGGAAAGTCCCAGAAATACCACTTTCTGATGCTAATGTAAGAAGTGAACTAAAAGAGAGAAACTGGAGATGGCAAGATTAGTCAGGAACTGTTCCGACCAAGCAAACAAGAGATGATGCACAGGCTGGAACTAGAAATAGTAGAAATATTACCATCCCTACTTGTGTTTTTTGACAATTCAAAAAAATCTTGTAGCCAAACAATCTGTATGACCTGTAGCTGTGCTTTTTAAAACCTTTACTAATTTCCTTATTTGTTAAGAAACACATTCCTTATTTGTATTTGCTTAGAATATATAATGGAGAAAGAAACGGTAACCCACTCCAGTATTCTTGCCTGGGCGATCCCATGGACAGAGGAGCCTGGTGCGCTACAATCCATGGGGTCACAAAGAGTTGGACACAATGGAGTAACTAACACTCTCACTTTTATGATACATAAAAACTAAGTAAGTGGCTCTCTCCCGGGAAGAGGAGCAGGAGGAAGCAGGACCCAAGCAGACAATGAGCGAGAACAGAAAGACTTTCTACTGTGCACCTTTTTATATTTTCTGGTTTCTAAATTGTGTGAGTGCATTACCAATTCAGAAATTAAAATTAAAAAAAAAAAAAGGAAGAAAGAAAACATTTCCACCCATTTAGGTAGGCTTACCTGTGTGTGTTTCCACATTCTTTAGCATGTGGTTCTGTTTGCCTCGGGGAAAAGATGCTACCTGCGGATCCTGCCTCCTTACAGCACATTTCTCTGGGTCAGCCCTTCTAGAAGACCTGCTGACGACTGCCAAGTTCCCACTGTCACAGGCGGACTTTGCTGGCCTTTCATTAAGATCATCCTTTGGAACGGAGGCCATGTTGTCTCTGGACCCTGCGTTTGTATGTCGTTGGCTTTCCTGTTTTGGTGGATTCCTGCCTGGTCGTGGCCTGGCTCCCTCCACTTCCCAGGGAGACCTTTTCTGTGGGTGTCTTCTCTGCTCGCCGCGTCTGGCCCCATCCGCTACTACTTTTCTAGAGGAAGCATCTGAAGAGTCAGGGTGGATAACCCCTGCTGGTTTGGTGTTTTCAGGTCCTGCCTCCTCAGGTTTGGGAGTCATTCTGTGACCCCACTCACTTTTGAGTTTCCCCTTGACTTTTGGTCCTCTCCCATAGCTGTATATAAATTGGGTTGCTTTCTTGGGTTTTGCCCCCCTTGGATCTGCACCGACAATTTCCTTCTCACTCTCAGAAGGACTGTGCTCTCTGAGATTTGTCCCACTCTCTGACTTGGCCACGCTTTCTAGGCCAGGTGCATCTGAGGTCTGGTCAGTGAGGCCCTGTGCTCTCTTGACTCTGATATGCTGCTTTTCACTCCTCAATTTCTGCCAAGGTTGATTCTGAAGGCCATGGTTCTTGAGAGATTTGTTAGTAACAGAGGACTGGAAAGAAGTCTGCTGACTCCTAGGTTTGCTTCCTGAAGGATGAAAACTGTGCTGATGAACAGCAGAGATGTCATCATAAGAGATTTGCCTGGAAAGGTGACAGGGAGGTGGTGAACTGTAATTTCTTCTACCGATTCTATTAGAATCTAGTCTCCTTTGACTCCCACAGTACAGACCAGAATTTTTTCTCTCCTGAGGAATAAACTCAGCAGCATCCGTATTGAACTTAAAAGCACCTAGGACATAAGAAATAGACACATAAGTAAAGAAATTAATTGGTCACTCATGAAGCCCCAAAGACTGTAAGCCAGAACTAAGAGTTCTCTTCCTAAGGACTTTGTATAAAATAGTCTCCGCACAAGGCCTGTGTTTTCTGTGAAGGTGGTGGGTTCAAGTTGCTTGTGGAAGACTGATTGGCAGCCTTACCGACAGCCACTGCTGAACTGCTAAGTAAAACTGTTCACCTGGGCTATCAGGCATTAGTTATAAACGTGTTTATTTCTACTGAGAAATGTAAGGTCAGTGAACAGTTCAGGGATGAGACATCAATCGGCAGGTTCCATGTGGTCTTTCAAAACTCTAAGGTAGCATTGCGTAATATTAAGTTAACAGGCTTTGGAGTCAGCCAAAATCAGTTTAAAGCCTGACCCTCCAGTTTATAGTATTAGCTCAGGAAAATCATTTGATTGCTTTTAGCTTGAGTTTCCACATACATGACAAAAGCTGATAATACTATTTCAAAGAGTCACTGTGGAATTTAAGTGAAGACTTCACATAGATGTACTTAGCAGGAAGAATAAATCCCACCTCATCCCCCCTGGAATGTATTTTAGGTTTTCCATACATAACCTCTGTTAATACGGTCAGAATCCCAGAGTCTCAAAAATTAAGCCTATGCCCCCTCAACCTACTCATCCATCCCCCACCTCCGCTGGCCACATGCTTCCTTGTCGTCAACTTTGTCCCTGAAGTCCAAAGATGAAACAATTCGCCTAAGGATACAAAACCAGATAGTAGCAAAGTCAGATTATGCCTAGTATATAGAATATTCTCTGAATCAGCAGGGCCTGGGAGATGGATTTAAGTCCCTGTCCATCACTTGTGTCTTTATGCAAGTTATTTAATCCCAGTTATGGAATAGTAAGAATCCCTACATCAAAGAGTTGCTATGAAGATTAAAGCAAGGTTAGTAACAAGTATAAAGTGGTTAAAATAGTGCTTTATTATCGCCGTTAAGATCACAGACTATCTGAAACAGACCTGACCGCAAAAGGCTTCAGTGCACAGCCTGCGAGTTTCAGGTTTAATAATAAGCCCTAACATTTATTAGGTACTTGCACTATTCTAAGCACTCTGCATATGTTAATTCATTTAATCCTTACATTCCTGATGAGAAAACTGAGACTCAGTAAAGAGTAACTTCCCCAAGGCCACAGGGGTACTCCAGAGCAGATTCAGAATTCAGGCCATGTGACCCTGGAGACCACACTCTTAAATTACACTCCACTGACAGAAGTTGGGTAGCAGGTACCATAGAAACACATACTTAAGAACTGAGCGAGATCATAAAGGTAATCTCTCACTCAATCCAGTATTTGTCCGGAAAGCTTTCACACACGCAGGATTCTGAGGATGGGATTGGAGAGCCTTACAAAATGGCAAGAGGATTAGACAAATTCAGAAGGTGGCAGAGAAGGTGTTCCAGATACATAAGAGAGAACTTAAGGGGGGAATGGGCAAATTAGACCAAGTAGGTATTGTAGTTTTCTCCTGCTCTAAGAAGCAAGGTTGTAAGAGGGGCAGAAAAAGGTCATTAAAGTGGTCCAGAATAGCCAGGTTAAAGGATACGAAGAGGGTGTTTTCATGTTAACCAGCAAAGAGTTGACTCAACTTGAGAATCTAGACAGAGCAGCATCTATTCATATAAAGTATGTGTTCCACCAAATGTGAAGTAGTGGACAAAGCCCTCAGATCATTCAGGGATATGAGGAAGGGGAAAAGGGTACAGGCAACTGGACACAAAAATCTGAGACACCTTTATTTTTTCACTGTTTTGAGCAGCTGAAGTTACTAAATAGGATATCTCATCCCCAAGGCTTGGCTATAGTGCAAGTGGTACTAGAGATCCAAGATAACACCATGGTGGTGACCTACAGGTGGGTGGAGCAGAGTAAGGGAAAATCCAACTGCATATTATAAAGTCCAGAGACAAAGGTGGCACTGGAGAGTCTATCCATGGGTAAAAAGATACCCCTTGGTGTTTCAGGCAAACAGCAGGTAAGAGAATTACACTGGAGTGAGGATGGAGGTGTGGGCTAGAGATAATGCTGAAATAAGAACATGGAATAGGAACTAAGGCCAAAGCAAACTAAGGCAGAGGAGACAAAGTGGGGAGGTCTTTGGATTACCAGACTTTGCCTCAATAGATGAGACAGAGGTTGTAACCTGGAGAGCAACACCAGAGGCCAAAAATAAGATTCACAACTAGCCCCACTCATTTCTGCTTCAAACACTGAATGGTGCAGAAATGGGCCAGATGTGAGCCTAAGAATAGGAAGACCAAGGGATCCAATTTAGAGAATCTGGGAAAAGAGTGAGTGGGAGAAAAACAAAACACCAGGCTAAATGTGGTTCCAACCCTCCAAGATGAATTAATACCTAAATCAGGACTAGGGTAAACAAACAAAAAAATGGACTAGGGTACACCAATGCAGTGTGTTAGCCAACGTTTTTGACCAAGATTCATGGTAACAAATACATTTTACCTGCCACCAAGTACACAAATACATATATAGGCTTCTTGGTGCCCCAACAGCAGAACTAAGACTCAAATTAATGACTGTTCACAAACCTCATGCTGCAAACTGCTGCCCTGTTTTTCAGAAAGAGTGGATCATGAAATCAAATTATGTAGTGGGTTGTGACAAGAATTTTTTCAAACGAAGTATGTAGTATAGAGTGTATTGGAGATAATAAGGAAAGCCACTGCTTCCTGAAATTTTTGGTTCGTTTTTATATTTGTGTGCGCTGAGATCATTATGTAAAATGCTCCTTTTCCGTCACTGTCCAAAGAGTTGGGAAAACAATGATCCAAGGTACCCTGAAGTAACTGGAAATCGTGTTACATTAACAGCCAGATGAGGTTGTCTCTATGTGTAGTTTGGGAGGGGAAGTAAGCTAACAATTGTGTAACACGTACAGTAGCGGCGGGAACCTTCACAGTAATTTATTTACTCCCAAGTCACAGATGAGGAAAACGAGCCTTCACATTGCGAGCTCATGGCAAGCTGAGACTGGAAACCACGAGTGTTCGGCTCGCGCCCACGCTGCTGCCCCAGGACGCACGAATACATCTCAAGCGCAGCGAGCAATCCCGCCACGCGTCGAGAGCTAGCCACCGTCACGGGCCGCCGCCCGCCTGTCGGCTATCACTGCCCCAGGAAGGCCGGGATGAGCCCTGGAAAGGGCGGGACACCCGCATCGACTCAGCGGGACAAACCGACTCTCCTTGGAAACCCAGCTGCCGGGCTTCGCCACCAGCCAAGGATGGTTAAGACCTCGGTACGCACGACGCGCGTGGCTTGGCCCTTCCGAGCCACTATCCCCAACCCCTGTACGTGCCATTCTCGCGATACGAATGGCCGGTGCCCTAGGACTCGTCACTGACTCAATTTCCGCTCCCCGAGAGGGGCCCAGTCCTGCGAGGGCCAGTACAGTACCTGAGACAGGAGGCGCCTCCGCCATCCCGTGCCGCAACACCTAAAGCGAGCCCTGCAGGCCAGCGAGCGCTGTCACCCGGTCATGTGCTCTGGACTTCCGGCGCCTCGAGAAAATCGCTTCTGCGCGCGCGGTAGACGGCCACGGAGTTTGCGCGGCCTGAGTCAACTGTGCGGAGCGTCGGTGACGTCAAACAGACGCGCCCGGCGCCGGGCTGAAGCCGGGTACTGGTAGCTGTAGGTAGCCAAGATCTCGGGAGGATAAGCATGCTCGGTCTTGCACAATCAATAGCTGTTTTCCTTTTGAGAGTCACTGTTCTCTCCTGCTACCATGTCCTTTAACCATCCCACCCAACCAGCCTTGCCTGATTTTCTGGAATCAGGTCAGACCGCATCTCCTTACTAGAGTGGATCTCATTTAGGATTAAAACGAAGACGAAGCAGTCAAAAGGCAGAAAGGGGAAAAAATGTCTGCAAAACAAACGATAAAAGGCTCTTCCAAATCAGCTTAGAAACAAAAAACCATTTATTAGAAATGATAAAGGACTTGAAAGGGCAGATGATAATACTAAAGTAGATACGGAGGGACTCAATATAAGAGCGGGTACGTTTGGGGGCACTGATCATTTTTAAAGTACAAAATGTTTTGAGTGCGTGGAATTTTTTCATTTGTGTGTTTCGCTGTTGCTCTACTAAAGAGAACACAGTACTTAAGTGTGAAGCATCTGCATTTGTAAAGTAATTCACTGCTCCAGACTTCCCCAAGAACACAAAGAGTCATTCATTAACAGTCTAATGCATACTTTTAGGCATTGCTTTAACTCCTGCGGGTTAATGTGAAAAAGACAAACAAGGTCCCTGCCTTCAGTGAAGTGCATTGACTAGTAGGTAAGGTTAAAACTAAGTAATGTGGGACTTCCCTGGTGGTTCAGTGCTTAAGTATCTACCTGCCAACACAGGGGTCATGGGTTTGATCCCTGGTCTAGGAAGATCCCACCTGCTTCTGGGCTACTAAGCTGATGCACCACAACTACTGAACCAGAGTGCTGGCACCCACTGAAGCTGGTGTGCCCTACTCGCCTGTGCTCTGCAACTAGAGAAACCACTGCAATGAGAAGCCCAAGCAAATGAAGACAGCAGCCCCACCCTCCCCCGAACAGAAAGCCCAGGTGTAGCAATGGAAGGTGCAGAAAGGAAAGATGCCCCTGTGGCCAAAAATAACTATAAAAATTATTTTAAAACTAAGTTTATTTACAAACTGGTGATTTGGGTTGTCAAAGAAATAACCAGGGTAACAGTGACTTACTAGGATCTGCTCTGGAAAAGATGGCTAGCCTTCTTTGAGTAGAAGGATAGATGAGAATGATCAACTATGTGAAAATTCAGAGGGAATAGCAGAAGGAAGCAGGTGTGAAAGCTATGGAGGAAAGAAAGGGCTCGAAGTGTTAAAGTTATTGAAATATTTGCTGGAGAGCAATGAGCAAGGAGAGTGGCACAATATTAAACTGGAGGTAGGTAATTAGATCACGTGATAATGGATTTTATTCCAAGAGCAACAGGAAGTTATAAGGTTCTAAGCAAAGAAATGGTACTGTTAACACTGAACACAGGTCTGCTCATGCAGTGTAAAGCAAAGTTGGTCCACTGACACCAGGCTTTGGTGAAGTACAGTGCTTACTGCAGGGCGCAAAGCAAGAGTGTGACAGACAAGCCTTAGATCCACTCCAACTTGGTCTTTGAGTTAGTTTTTATTTTTTAAAGGGAAAGATAAAAGAGGCTGGAATTAATCATCATCTTTGACATTTCTTAATCATAGTTTCGAGAGTCAAAGACATTTCTGGTTTACAAGTGTCTGGCTTGGTGGTCCACGGCTTGGGGAGCTCAGCTTGTCCTGAGTTTGTATGTTAATGATATATAATAGCAATTTTAGTTCATTAACAATGTTATTGACAATAGCAATTTTAGTCCTCTGATTCTGGTTGATTAGTGTTCAGTTAGCACAGGATTGAGGTCAGAGTGGACACAAGAAACTAAACATTTGGATAGAGAGATTAATAATAAACTGGGTAAGGGAACTTGGTTTTAGGGGCACTCAGTTTCAGTATCTGAATTACCCTTAAAGATTTCTCATACTCCCAGGGGAAGAGTGAATTGTAGGGGAGCAAAAATAGAAGTGGGGAGAAAATTTACATTTTTCTATTATGCTTATATGGAAGATGATGGTGGCTTTGAACTAGAGCGACAGCAAATGTGATTGAGAGGAGAGGGCAGATCTATTTGAGACAACCTTTATCCAGTTTCCAAATGTTTTCTAAACCAAAAGGCATGATGTGCTATCTCATTGTTTTGTTAATTTGAGTTTATCTGATTACTGAGTCCGAATATTTCTTAGTGACTTTGAGTTTCTCTTTTCAGATTGCTTGGTCACATCCTTTGCCGTTTCTCTGTTGGGGTTGCTCGATTTTTCTTGCTGATGGTTTTCTGTACTTTGTAGATATACAAGACTTGTATGTTTTGTCAGTTTTAGACATTTCAATTGTCTTCTCTTACATCCATTAATTTATTCCTTTATTGAACATAAATCCTTAATTTTGACAGTCCATCAAACAAAAAACCTTACTGTCTCCTACAGAAATTACCAGTTGTATTAGTCTGAGTCAAGTAGAAGAAAGGAATCATACAGTAATGTGAACAGGGAAGGTTTTATTTAATTTTTTTTGAAGACTTTGTCCAGTGAAGATCATCCCAGAGCTGAGGTGCAGACTTTGTTAGACGGGATGTGCCTGTGATGCCTAGATAGGGAAGCTGCTGTGGCGCTGCACGGAAGTGGTCGGAAATCTACCTTAGATGGTGCTGGGGAAAGCCATTCATGGGGAGCTGTCTCACAAGAGGCACTCTCCTAGAAACCACTTGAGGAGGGTGCCATGAGAAGTTGCTGGCTTTTGGCCACTATACACTGAAGAAACCAGGTACAGGAACCAGACGCTGGGGAAGCTGCCCACAGCACCTTAGCCTGTCCAACCCAAACACTAGAACAGGAAGGGAAAGCCTTTGCTCCTGCAGTATCTCTCTATTGCCCTCTACTGACAAAGCTTAATACCTGCCAGTTGGTAAAGGATAAATCTTTAAAGTGCCCAAATCCATTTCACAGAGCAGGCAAAAAGGATAAATTTGGAACTGAAGGTCAATAATTCATAACTGACATACTAGAGAACCCACTCATTATTCCCCAAACTCGTAAACAAATGGAAGTAAGCAAGCATTTATCTTGCCTTTCCTATACAGACACTGCTTCACACAACATACAAAGTTAGGACAAGCAACGAAAGCAGTACTCAGATGGAAATTTATAGCTATAAATACTTACATTAAAAAAGAAATTCAAACAATGGGAAATTATTCTGCACTAAATAGAAATTGAGCAATCACGCCATGAAAAACACATAAAGGAAACTTAAAACAATGTGAAAAAGCACATACTGTATGTTTTCCACTATTACATAATGACATTCTGGAAAAGGCAAAACTATGGAGACAGTGAAAAAAAAAAAAAAAGCAGTGGTTTCCAGGAATTAGAGGGCAGGAAAGGATGAAGAGACAGAGCACAGAGAATGTTTAGGGAAGAGAAATAATTCTGCATGGTACTATAATAGTGGACACATTGTCAAAACCAACAGAGGGTACACACCAAAAGTAAACTCTAATGTAAACCATGGATTTACATTACCATGAGGGTGATGAGGAGTCAATGTAGGTCCATGGGTGGACAAATGTGACCAACCACTCTGGTGCAGGATGTCTATAGTGGGGGGGTTGTGTGTGTGTGGGGACAGGGGCATATACTGGAACTGTCCATACTCCCTGCTCAATTCTGTTGTGAACCTAATCTGCTCTGAAAAAATTTATTAATAAATTAGATCTCAAATCAGAAGCCTAATATTCTACCTTAAGGATCTAGAAAAAGAAGAGCAACTAAACCAAAACAAGTACAAGGAAAGAAATAATAAAAGAGCAGGAATTAATGAAATAAATACAAAAAACAATAGCAAAAAATCAACAAAGTTGACTCATTAACCAAAAACATAAAAATTGATCAACTTTTAGCTAGACTGACCAAGAAAAACAAAAAAAGAGAAAATTCAAATTACTAAAATTAGGAATGAAAGAAGGGACATTATTCCCCAGCTTATGAAAGTAGAAAGAAGCATAGGTAATACTATGAACAAGTGTATGCTAGCTAATGGGCTTCCCTTGTGGCTCAGATGGTCAAGAATCCACCTGCAATGCAGGAGACCCAGGTTTGGTCCCTGGGTGGGGAAGAACCCCAGGAGAAGGGAATGGCTACCCACTCCAGTATTCTTGCCTGGGAAACCCCACTGACAGAAACACGATTGAGTGACTCACACACACACACACACACACACACACACACACACACACGCTAGCTAATCAGATCACCTAGATGAAACAAAAATTCCTAGAAATACACAAACTATCAAAACAGACTCAAAATAAATAAAAAATCTAAAGATACCTATAACAAGTAGAGATTGAGTTGGTAATAATTTTTTAAATGTCCCACAAAAGCTATTCCCGGATGGCTTCACAGGTAAGTTCTACCAAATGTTCAAAAAATTGATACCAATCCTTCAAAAACTTCCAAAGAACAGAGGAGAACGTAATACTTCCCAACTCATCCTCTGGATGAAAACTCTGCCTTAAGGCAATCATTTACTGCCTATCTCTTTGTTAACAAGTTCCCTGGTGGCTCAGGTGGTAAAGCGTCTGCCTACAATGCGGGAGACCCGGGTTCAATCCCTGGGTTGGGAAGATCTCCTGGAGAAGGAAATGGCAACCCACTCCAGTACCCTTGCCTGGAAAATCCGATGGACCGAGAAGCCTGGTAGGCTACAGTCCATGGGGTCTCAAAGAGTCGGACACGACTGAGCGACTTCACTTTCTCTGTTGCAGAAATGTATGGCATCAGACTGCTGAAAACAGATTCAGCCTCATCAGGCACCCTTGGGCAGTGGTTCACTGACTATACATGAGCACACCTGGGGAGCTTTTAAAACTTCAGGTGCCCACACTGTATCTAGATGTATTACATGAGAATCTATAAAACAAACATACAGACAAGCTCCCTAGGTTGGGTCCCCGGTCGCGACTGGTCCAAGGCCTGTCAGGAACCAGGCCACACAGCAGGAGGTAAGCAGCAGGTTAAAACCAAAACTATTCCACCTCCCCAGCCCCCTACCCAGAAAAACTGTCTCCCATAAAACCAGTCCCTGGTGCCAGAAAGGTTGGGGACTACTGCCACAAGTGATATGCTGCTGCTGCTGTTACTGTTATGTCTGATTCTTTGGACCCGTACAGATTATCGCCTGCCAGGCTCCTCTGTCCATGGAATTCTCCAGGCAAGAACACTGGAGCGGGTTGCCATTTTCTCCAGGGTATCTTCCCAATCCAGGGACTGAACCCGAGTCTCCTGCTTGCCAAGTGGACCCTTTACCACATGGAAGCCTGCCTTAGGTGATATGAGAATGTATAAAAATAAAACTAAGGGATATGGATAATAAAGGTAGAAGTGCCAAACTTCTATTGGATCTTCCAATCTCCTCCACCATTGTTAAACTCCCAGAGCTGCTAGATTACAATATAAGGAGACCATCTGCCCTCAATTCTGCTTGTAATGGTTAACAGGTAAGATACTGACAATGATGCTAATTGGTGGGAACTAGAGCAGTGACCACCAGAGGGCCCTCTGCTGCTGCTGCTAAGTCGCTTCAGTCGTGTCCGACTGTGTGTGACCCCACAGACAGCAGCCCACCAGGCTCCCCCGTCCCTGGGATTCTCATCACAGCATTTATCCTCTCCACTTAGATAAATTCACTGGGATTGACAAAGACCAGGGCCTTGCTTTTGGTCTTTTCCAGTACTGCAAGAATTAGCAGAATGACAAAGGTGTTAAGGAACCTCTGAAACAGAGTCCAGTTCCCCTACTCAGTTTATGATTAACCTTTCTATCCAAAACCTTGTTTCTGTATTGTTCCCTCTGACCTCAATCCCGTGCTAACTGAACACTATTCAACCAAAGTCAGATGACTAAAATTGATGTTGTCAAAAACATCATTAACATACAGACTCAGGTTATTTTTCCAGGGCGAAATGAGCTAATAGACCCCACCGCCCCCCACCCCCCAGGTCATGGACCACCAGATCAGAGACTCATAAACCATAGGTATCCTGACTTTTGAAACTACAGTTAAGACCTGTCACAAGGGGCTTCCCTGGTGGTCCAGTGCTTAAGATCATGCTTCCTAGATCCCACATGCTGTGCAGCGCAGCCAAAAAAAGTCACAAAATGACGACTAACCCCAGCTCCTTTTTCTTCTCCTTTAAAAAGGAACTCAAAGACCAAGCTGGAGTGGATCTGAGGCTTATCTCCCACTCCCTTGCTTGGCCCTGCAATAAACTCTGATTTTGCTGCCAATACCTGCTGTCAGTTTGACTTTCTGTGCCAAGGGCACATAAGCCCACTGTTCAGGTACAGCTCCAGGGAGGGGAAACTATATGAGCAGAGGCAGATGCAGGGGAACTAGAAACAGTTATTAAGAGCCTAACAAGCAGATGCTACAGAGAACATTTTCAGGACTCTTACTAGCAAGTGACAGGAACCCATGTCCAATCAGTTTAAAAAGAAAAGGGGGGTTGTTGGCAGAATTCTCAGCTCACAGAGCTAAAGGAAGAGGTGCAGAGACTTGGAGCCATCTGAGAATCTCAAGAAGTCAGGGCCTAGTGGCATGAGGACTCTTTCATTCTGCCTCTTGGCTGCTCTCTAGACGCAATATCTCAAACTTATCAGATATATATATATGTATAGGTAGGTAGGTAGGTAGATAAACATTTAAAAGGAAGCATTTCCCCTAGTTTCCATTTATAAAATTTGGGATATGAACTTCAATAGGCACATCCTGGTTACAAGCCCACTCCTATAGGAGAGAAATAAAAGTAGGGCTACTCTAATTGGTATTTTCACAATAATCACTTATTTGTAATCAGGGAGGCAGTTCTTTAAATCAGGGGTCCCCAACCTTTGGGATATAATACCTGATGATCTGAGATGGAGCTGATGTAATAATAATAGGAATAAAGGGAAAAATTAATGGACTTGAATCATCCCCCCCCACCCCATGCTGTTCGTGGGAAAAAAGTTGTCTTCCATGAAACTGGTTTCTGGTGCCAAAAAGTTTGGGGACTGCTGCTCTATATGAAAGAGAATTCTGTTCTGAAGAGACTACGCAATAAACCATTACAGAGAGATGGGGACCAACTCATAGGCAGCTTTTTACGTCTTGTTGGAGGTATCAGGAACCATGACTTTAAGTAAGAGAATATTGTCAGATTTGTATTTTAGAAAGATCAGTACAGCTATGTGTGATGAATGGACTCAAGGAAGTGAAATCATGCAAGAGGAGAAAGCAGGTCATTTATCTGAAAGGACTATGTGAGGGGTGTCCAAGCCAAAGACAGCTGTGAGATGAAAGGAGGGGTTGGATTTGAGAAACATTAAGGGGTTAAAAGCAGGGTTTAATAATTATAATCAAATATGTAGGATGAGGCAAAATGTAGGCATCAAGGACAACTCAAGAGCTTTCTGTTTTGAATGATGGAGAATGGCGGTTCCATTAGAGAGGCACACAAAACAGGAGAGTCAGGTCTGGGGGGAGACGATGGGTGTCTTGGCCATTTGAATGTAAAGTGTCTGTGGGCTTCTAGAACGTCCAAATCTGTCAGGCAATAGCTGGATATAAAGAGGATTCTGAAACTCTGGGGTAAGACCAGGGACACAAGTATAGATTTGTATAGCCTTCTAAGTCCACAGTTAAAGCCATGAGAATACTTGAGATTGTTATTAAATATAAGTGAGCAAACAAAGAAGTATGGTGGGTAAAGGCTAGACTCCTGAGGAACACTAACATTACAGGGCTGGAGAGATGAGGATTTCAGCCAGCAGTCTTAGAAGGAATAGTGGAATAGTCAGAACAGGAGAACCAGAGTACCATCACAAAAGCCAAGGGAGGAGTGATTTTGATAGAATGATTGTTCACTGGTATCCAATGTAATAAAGAAGTCTAGCTGGAGGACTAAATCTCACTTATTGAAACTGGCAATATATGGGTCAGAGACTGAACAGTACCAAGATATGAAATACAGCAGGAATGCTGACTGTGAGCTCAAGGTAATGAGCTTAACTTGGATGTTAGGTTCTAGGTAGTGGTAGGACATTTAATTAGAAATACTCAGAATTGAAAATAAGAATAAATAAAGGGGTCTGGGTTACTGAGTTATTTTGAGTCATTAGTTCATAGGTAATAGTTAAAATCATGGGCATGAGGTATCTCAGGGGAAACCATGAAGACTAAGTTCAAGACAGGAACAATGGAAGAAATAGCTAAAGGGTTGAGTGAGAACTTGTCAGGAAGCCAAGGAAGGTTTCAAGAAGGTAATGATGAATAGTGTCATGTTTGTGCCACTGGAAGCTTTCTGCAAGTGTGAGGTTGGTGGGGGTGGGAAAGGGTTACATCCGTGTTCCATTCTCACCTATAACAAGACAGTGAAGCTGTGAGAAAGGAGCTGTGACTGTTCTTGGCATCCCTTGGGTTGGTATACTCTGTGGGGCTGGTGTTCAAAAAATGTTTATTGATTTGCTGACACACAAAAGGCTGATGAAGTGACACTGTGAGGCCCCCAGTGAGGCTGGCAGAAGGGAGGATGGGTCCTTTAAGATCCTGAAATCTGGCAAGAATTTGGACTTGCTACAGCACTCCAGGCACCTCCCTAACAAGGAATAAGGACCCTGGTGTTTTTTTTTTTGGCTGCACAGGATCTTAGTTCTCTGACCAGGGACTGTATCAAGGGCTGTGATAGTGAAAGCTCTGAGTGCTAACCACTGGACTACCAGGGAATTCCCAACCCCTGTTTTTTAATGTTAATAATTATTAATAATTCATCATACTGTTAATAATACCTTTGGCAGTTAACAAAGTACTCAAGACAATTACCTCAATTATTACTTACAAAAGCCTCATGAAGTAAGCATGATTTTACTAGTAAGGAAATAGAAGTTGAGAGGTGTGAGTAGGCTACTTAGAGTTATTAGATGCAGACCCAGGCCCAAGCCTGGATTGCTCCTTGCTCTTTCCTCTGGGATCCAACGCTTGATGATCTGGAGTTGCTTTATTAATAATAAAAATAAAGGGCACAGTGGTAAAGAATCCACCTGCCAAGGCAGGAGATGCTAGAGACTCGGGTTCAAATCCTGGTGTGGAAGATCTCCTGGAGTAGGAGGAAATGGCAACCATTCCAGTATTCTTTGCCTAGAAAATTCCATATAGAGGAGCCTGCTGGGCTACAGTTCATGGGGTTGCAAAGAGTCAGACACGACTGAGTACACGTCCACAATAAATATAATGCACTTGAGTCATCCTGAAACCACCCCACCCCAGCACCCCAGCCCCCATGGGAAAACTGTCTTCCACCAAACCAACCCCTGGGGTCAAAAAGGCTGGGGATCAACCACAGCAACACAATGCTGCCAGTTAAATTTGACTTCTGTAGTTTTTAAGCTGAATTGACATTAAAATTATATTAAACTTGGTTTCTGTAGTGGAGGTTTCAAGCTGAGGTAGTATTATTAAAATAATATCCTTTTGAAAAATATTTATTGAGTATAAATAAATGTCCTATACATTAAATATCAAGAAATATTCATTATTGATTACAAGTCAGCTGTAATACTGAAGGAACCACAGAATCAAAATATCTACCCATGATACAGTAGTGATAATTCCATTCCAATACTGGACACAGTAATGATTTACTCACAAGACACAACAAAACTCACCCAAAAAGGCCATCACTTTAACCAACCTATAACACCACAAGATAAAATGGTTTTGAATCATAATATGGACAGTCCCATCATTCTCATCTTTGCTATCAATTTATCAGGTCAGTTTGAGATTGTGGAGATATGCTATCATAGAACTTAAAAGATTTCCATTTCCTTGGTTTTATTTCAAAATTATTATTAAGGAATTAAGACGGACATATTCAGTGATAATTTTAAGTTAGTCTTTCATAAGAGAAAAGGAATAAAAATTTAGTATAAAGAAAGCCTCCTCCAAGCAATGAGTCTCTTATAGGGAAAAAAAAAAGCAAAATAATTAACTTTTCCTCCAAGGAAAGGAAAGAAACCTAAATCTGTTATGGCAAACTTGGAAAGATAAATATCCCCCAGTCCCAGAATACGCGTTTATTTTACACGATGTACTTGAATGATGCAAGTCNTGGGGGGAGACGATGGGTGTCTTGGCCATTTGAATGTAAAGTGTCTGTGGGCTTCTAGAACGTCCAAATCTGTCAGGCAATAGCTGGATATAAAGAGGATTCTGAAACTCTGGGGTAAGACCAGGGACACAAGTATAGATTTGTATAGCCTTCTAAGTCCACAGTTAAAGCCATGAGAATACTTGAGATTGTTATTAAATATAAGTGAGCAAACAAAGAAGTATGGTGGGTAAAGGCTAGACTCCTGAGGAACACTAACATTACAGGGCTGGAGAGATGAGGATTTCAGCCAGCAGTCTTAGAAGGAATAGTGGAATAGTCAGAACAGGAGAACCAGAGTACCATCACAAAAGCCAAGGGAGGAGTGATTTTGATAGAATGATTGTTCACTGGTATCCAATGTAATAAAGAAGTCTAGCTGGAGGACTAAATCTCACTTATTGAAACTGGCAATATATGGGTCAGAGACTGAACAGTACCAAGATATGAAATACAGCAGGAATGCTGACTGTGAGCTCAAGGTAATGAGCTTAACTTGGATGTTAGGTTCTAGGTAGTGGTAGGACATTTAATTAGAAATACTCAGAATTGAAAATAAGAATAAATAAAGGGGTCTGGGTTACTGAGTTATTTTGAGTCATTAGTTCATAGGTAATAGTTAAAATCATGGGCATGAGGTATCTCAGGGGAAACCATGAAGACTAAGTTCAAGACAGGAACAATGGAAGAAATAGCTAAAGGGTTGAGTGAGAACTTGTCAGGAAGCCAAGGAAGGTTTCAAGAAGGTAATGATGAATAGTGTCATGTTTGTGCCACTGGAAGCTTTCTGCAAGTGTGAGGTTGGTGGGGGTGGGAAAGGGTTACATCCGTGTTCCATTCTCACCTATAACAAGACAGTGAAGCTGTGAGAAAGGAGCTGTGACTGTTCTTGGCATCCCTTGGGTTGGTATACTCTGTGGGGCTGGTGTTCAAAAAATGTTTATTGATTTGCTGACACACAAAAGGCTGATGAAGTGACACTGTGAGGCCCCCAGTGAGGCTGGCAGAAGGGAGGATGGGTCCTTTAAGATCCTGAAATCTGGCAAGAATTTGGACTTGCTACAGCACTCCAGGCACCTCCCTAACAAGGAATAAGGACCCTGGTGTTTTTTTTTTTGGCTGCACAGGATCTTAGTTCTCTGACCAGGGACTGTATCAAGGGCTGTGATAGTGAAAGCTCTGAGTGCTAACCACTGGACTACCAGGGAATTCCCAACCCCTGTTTTTTAATGTTAATAATTATTAATAATTCATCATACTGTTAATAATACCTTTGGCAGTTAACAAAGTACTCAAGACAATTACCTCAATTATTACTTACAAAAGCCTCATGAAGTAAGCATGATTTTACTAGTAAGGAAATAGAAGTTGAGAGGTGTGAGTAGGCTACTTAGAGTTATTAGATGCAGACCCAGGCCCAAGCCTGGATTGCTCCTTGCTCTTTCCTCTGGGATCCAACGCTTGATGATCTGGAGTTGCTTTATTAATAATAAAAATAAAGGGCACAGTGGTAAAGAATCCACCTGCCAAGGCAGGAGATGCTAGAGACTCGGGTTCAAATCCTGGTGTGGAAGATCTCCTGGAGTAGGAGGAAATGGCAACCATTCCAGTATTCTTTGCCTAGAAAATTCCATATAGAGGAGCCTGCTGGGCTACAGTTCATGGGGTTGCAAAGAGTCAGACACGACTGAGTACACGTCCACAATAAATATAATGCACTTGAGTCATCCTGAAACCACCCCACCCCAGCACCCCAGCCCCCATGGGAAAACTGTCTTCCACCAAACCAACCCCTGGGGTCAAAAAGGCTGGGGATCAACCACAGCAACACAATGCTGCCAGTTAAATTTGACTTCTGTAGTTTTTAAGCTGAATTGACATTAAAATTATATTAAACTTGGTTTCTGTAGTGGAGGTTTCAAGCTGAGGTAGTATTATTAAAATAATATCCTTTTGAAAAATATTTATTGAGTATAAATAAATGTCCTATACATTAAATATCAAGAAATATTCATTATTGATTACAAGTCAGCTGTAATACTGAAGGAACCACAGAATCAAAATATCTACCCATGATACAGTAGTGATAATTCCATTCCAATACTGGACACAGTAATGATTTACTCACAAGACACAACAAAACTCACCCAAAAAGGCCATCACTTTAACCAACCTATAACACCACAAGATAAAATGGTTTTGAATCATAATATGGACAGTCCCATCATTCTCATCTTTGCTATCAATTTATCAGGTCAGTTTGAGATTGTGGAGATATGCTATCATAGAACTTAAAAGATTTCCATTTCCTTGGTTTTATTTCAAAATTATTATTAAGGAATTAAGACGGACATATTCAGTGATAATTTTAAGTTAGTCTTTCATAAGAGAAAAGGAATAAAAATTTAGTATAAAGAAAGCCTCCTCCAAGCAATGAGTCTCTTATAGGGAAAAAAAAAAGCAAAATAATTAACTTTTCCTCCAAGGAAAGGAAAGAAACCTAAATCTGTTATGGCAAACTTGGAAAGATAAATATCCCCCAGTCCCAGAATACGCGTTTATTTTACACGATGTACTTGAATGATGCAAGTCTACGAAGCAGGGATCTGTGGTAGTCCAAATTCATCCACCAGGACTCCATCCTGTGAAAAGAAAGAATTGTTCAGTGTCACCACTTTCCAACTGACTTAAAAAAAAAAAATTGATTTCAAACATTTAGTGGCCAAAATTCATTTCCAAGTGGTTAATCAATGAAAACAAAAATCTCACTGAGAAGATGAGAACAACTTTTTTTTCAAGAGAGGTAAAGTGGCAAGTGATAAACCAGGAAAAGAAATGGAAGGGATCAAAAGGGATGATTCTGCAGAGTAAGGGAAGAGAGAGAGAGAAACTCAAGAGCAAACCTTGAAAGGGGAGAGGGGGCTGCAAGTATCCAGGAGTAAGGAGTGTCCAGAGTAAAGGCTGTGGAGTGAGCACTTGCCTCCAGAGCCCCACTTTCACTCTGGTCCCTAAAGTGAACCAATACCTTTTGTAGCCTCACCAATCCTCGAAGGAGTGGTGCCCTAGGACAGGAGTCACTGCCATATCATACTTTACTACAGACTTGTAGGCAGTGACTGGGCATCCCTGGTAGCTCAGACAGAATCGGCCTGCAATGAGGGAGACCCAGGTTTGACCCCTGGGTCAGGAAGATCCTCTGGAGAAGGGAATGGCAACCCACTCCAGTATTCCTGCCTGGAGAATCCCATGGACAGAGGAGTCTGGTGGGCCACAGTCCATGGGGTCGCAAAGAATCAAACATGACTGAGAGACTAAGCATGCACCCACAGGCAGTGACTATCAATTCAGAAACCATAGCTCAATGGCACATTTAAATCAGGAATCTGTGATCTTCTAAACATGGAAATAACATACATGCTTCAGGAACCTGTTACCAGGGATTTAAAAAAATGAGCTATGGTAGTGTTAATAAAAACTATTTCAGGAATGCTGAGAAAAAACAACCTACACTGCACCTGGCACCTTGAAGTGGTCAGAGTGGTGTGGATGGCATGGGCAGTAGAAAAAGATTAAGACAACTCCAGGCTCAAGGAGGAACGGGGGGTAAAGTAGGGGAAGACTAACCACAGTCCAACGTAGAACACTGGGCTTTAAAGGGTTCCCAAAATAATGACAGAGTCTTTCCTTCTTCTTACTTAATACCTTTTAGATTCCCAGGCTGATGATTAAGCATAAAGTCTTTACCATTTTGCATAGAAAATACAAACAGAAAAAGCTTTCACCTTGTTCTTCGTGTCAGTGGGAACACCTTCTGGAATTGCGGGCGCAGCTGCTGCTTCATCCAAATAAGAACTGTCTTCATCAGCCAGAAGCTCATCGCCCAGTGCATCCAACTCTAAGTTAAAACAGTCAACATTTCAAAAAAATGTAAGCAAAAAAATTGGAGGCTAGGGATGACTTCCCTGGTGGCCCAGTGGTTAAGAATTCATCTGCCAATGCAGAGGACGCGGGTTTGATCCCTGGTCTCAGAACTAAGAGTCCACACGCCACAGGGCAACTGAGTCAATGTGCCACAACTACTGAGCCCACGTGGCCGGCAATGAGAAGCCACCATAATGAGAAGCCCGTGCGCCACAACCAGAGTAGCTCCTGTTCACTACAACGAGAAAGCCCCACTCAGCAATGAAGAGCCTGTGCGCTGCAATGAAGACCCAGTGCAGCCAAAAAAAAAATTTAATTAAAAAAATAAATAATTTAAGAAAAAGAAAAAAAGAAAATTGGCAGTTCATGTTAAGAAAGTCAGACAAATTATTTGAAATAAGATGAAAATTTAAAAGCAGAGAAGGGATTATTAATTTCTATTTTGAAAATAAAAGATGGCTATTTCAAGGAAACTGGGGTGGTAAAAGTCCACGAAAAACAAAAATAAAACAACTATTTCCCACAGGTTTATAAGGCCCTAGTATTCATGAGAAGACTGTACAGTTATTAGCAAGCCAATTCAAATTAGAAAATCCTGACAATAACAAATGTAAAAAATTCTTTTCCATTTACTGATGAACTTGAAAACAGCCAGTGAGAGAAGGCATGAGACTGTTGTAAAGGGAGTGACCATGACATGAGATCAGGCTTTAAAAGTAAGCCTATGGCAAAGTCGGAAGTGACCAGGGGAATAGCAACAGCAAGTAGAAACTCATCAGAGGAAACCCAAGATGAGAAATAAGAAAACAGAAATAAACAGGGTCGGGGGAGAGAAGGGGCAGGGGAGGTGATAGTTAAAACAAGAACATGGAGATTAGTAGTAACGGGACAGGGCAATCATCCAACAGAAACCCAGTTACTCATGCTAGAAACTGACAAATATCTTTGACATCTCCCTCTCTCTCCACATCCAATCAATCAATCAATCAATCATTAAGTCCTGTCCATTCAACTTTCTGAAATTTCTTCAGTATATCCATATCCACTTCTCTGTCTTTGCTGCCACCGCCTTAGTCTCAGGCACCATTATGTCTTAAATGGACTACAGCAACAGTTTCTAAACAACTCTCCATGAGACCCCTTCTTAACAACCCCTTCCATGTCATCTTGCTAACCTCTCCTAATCCTTTGGGTCCTCTGCCTGTCCCTGACTCCCAACTAGGTTGGATTCCTCTATGTTCCTATGGTACCCCATACTACTACTTCCCGTCAGTCTGTGCTCTTGTAACTCATGCAGTTTCTTACTAGACACTAGAGGAGAGGGTTCAGCAGTGCAGGGATGGTGTTTGTTTTCTTCAATGCTGAATCCCCAGCATCTAATCCCCAGCCTGGCATATAGTAACTGATGCATACCAAGTATCAGTATCTGCCAACTACTGTTTCTTGATCGGCTTTACTGTTCTAAGGAAGAGGACTCAAGCAGGAAAATGAAGAGAAAAACATCAAAAGGAAAATGGCAGGGAATGACAGTGTTTGGTTGCCAAGCACCACGCCAGTGGAGGCCTTTGCCCGGATGTTCCTTCAGAGCTTATCCACCTCAGAGTTGGTGAGGTATGCCGGTCTGATGTGGTTGCCACCCAAGCTCTGTGCGCAGAGCCTGTACCACAGACGAACTTTCAGGGAACCCTCATAGAAACTCTAACGCTTGGGAGAAAAGATGCCTGACAGATGTTCCTTTCAGATGCGAGGCGACATATGTAAGTTGCTTTTCCTCGAACTTACCTGCTTCGAGGTCATCTTCGTCTAATTCTGGGGTGCCGTAACTACGACTCAGTGCTTCTTGGATTTCATTTGCATCTTCCATCATATCCTCTAGCTGGTCTTGTAGATCCTACAAAAATATAGATGACAGGATTTTTATTCAATTCTTATCATTTTTCTCTAACTACCCCGTCTCTATTCTCTCCCCTGAATCTTAGAAACAAGCCATGGACCACATAATCTTCCCCTATTTTTGGTGGTAAAAATGTAAACTTGAAAAATAAAGAACATAATTACTAACCTTGAATTTGAATTTAAGATGCTTCATGAAAAATCCAACTGCTATTACAAGAAGAGATGCCCATCTCTCTCTTTACAGAAAGTTTGCTTGAAACAGGAAATCAAGCAACATTTACAGTATCAAAAATCTTCAAGTTAAAAGAAAAGAAGGTAACTGAGACAAGCAAATTATGCTTCTCAGGTCAGCCAAAAACTGACTGTGCTGTGGAGGGTAAGGAAGCAGTAGCAGAAACAACTGGATAGTACAAAAAGTTGTACTGGGCACACCCTACATGGCGAAACAGAAGTAGATCAGGACAGGCTTGATATCTGAGACAAGGATGGTGAAAAAAACTGACTAAGGGAATAAATCATCTGGGAATAATCTGTCTGTACTTAATTAGGAAACTACTCAAGGGCCACAAAGAATGTAAAACCCATTTGAGAAGTGGTCCAGCGAAATAAAGGGCAGTTAGTACAATGGTAAGAACAACAGACTGTGGTTAAACATAACCAAGCTAAAGTTTTATTTCATATTCAATAAAAAGTAACGTCTCTTAGGCTTAATTTGCTCATCTATAAAATGAGGTTATTAATAGTCATTCTTCATAGGTAATGATTTATTGTAATAACATATGTCATATATGTGTCAAACACTAAACACTTCATATTATACATTGTCTCTTAGGTTAAGGATGTGCACAACAATCTTTTTCACATGCTGAAAATTCCACAGAGGGGAATGGACTCTTGCTGATAATGCAGAGGTTCTAAATCAACATTGCTTATTCATCAGGATTTTCAGAGCAATGCAAAACATTTTTAAAACTTTCTTCACTCCCAAATTAGAGGTTTGTTTTTCCGTATCAGTTCAGTTCAGTCGCTCAGTCGTGTCCAACTCTTTGCGACCCCATGAATCGTAGCACGCCAGGCCTCCCTGTCCATCACCATCTCCCGGAGTTCACTCAGACTCATGTCCATTGAGTCCGTGATGCCATCCAGCCATCTCATCCTCGGTCGTCCCCTTCTCCTCCTNAGCTTGGAGAATTTTGAGCATTACTTTACTAGCGTGTGAGATGAGTGCAATTGTGCGGTAGTTTGAGCATTCTTTGGCATTGCCTTTCTTTGGCATTGGAATGAAAACTGACCTTTTCCAGTCCTGCGGCCACTGCTGAGTTTTCCAAATTTGCTGGCATATTGAGTGCAGCACTTTCACAGCATCATCTTCCAGGATTTGAGGAAAATACTTTTTTAAAAAGAAAATGCTTTCTGTTTCCAAGTACCAAACTACCACACTGCATATACTTTAACAGTCTGATACACAGAGAAGCACTGGCTGAAACAGTAATTAAGAGGGTGAAAGTAACATAACTAATTAAGTTGAACTTACTTTAGACTTCTACATATCAAGATAAGTCACCCAAAATTTCAGAGTGATCTGAAATTTTTTTATATCTAATAGGATCTTATAATCCTATTAGAAAGAGTAGGATTTCTAGCAAGACTCCAGGATAGGCACAGGAAAAAAATAATCACAAAGAATTAGCAGGTTCAATTCTGCAAAAACAAAAGCAATACAAAACAAATACAAGCATAAGACTGGACCACAGAAATTGGGAAATAAGTCACCCAAAATTTCAGAGTGATCTGAAATTTTTTTATATCTAATAGGATCTTATAATCCTATTAGAAAGAGTAGGATTTCTAGCAAGACTCCAGGATAGGCACAGGAAAAAAATAATCACAAAGAATTAGCAGGTTCAATTCTGCAAAAACAAAAGCAATACAAAACAAATACAAGCATAAGACTGGACCACAGAAATTGGGAAATAAAAAAGAAATAGGAGAACACACATGTAGAGCCAAAGTTTTAAAATGAGCACTGCTGCTGCTGCTGCTAAGTCGCGTTAGTCATGTCCGACTCTGTGCGACCCCACAGACAGCAGCCACCAGGCTCCTCCATCCCTGGGATTCTCCAGGCAAGAATACTGGAGTGGGTTGCCATTTCCTTCTCCAAAATGAGCGCTAGAAAACAATAAAAATTCTTTTCAAGTAAAATATTTTAGGAAAACAAATGGGATTCAAATTAGCCAGCCCAGTCAAAGACACACACCCATATGCATCAAAAAAGTTAAGAAAGAAATGGACTCTCCACCTATTATGCAAGCAAGTCTATTAGGGCAGGGGTCCACAACCCTCAGGCTACAGACTAGTACTGGTGCATGGCCTGTTAGGAGCTGGGCCTCACAGAAGGTGAGCTGTGCGTAAGCGACGTTTCATCTGTATTTTAAGTTGTTTCCCATCACTCACTTTATTGCCTGAGCTCTACCTCCTGTCAGATCAGTGGCAGCAGCATTAGATTCTCATAGGAGCATGAACCCTACTGTGAACCGTGCATGCAAGGGATCTAGGTTGCATGCTCCTTATGACAATCTAATGCCTGATGATCTGAGGTAGAGCTAAGGTGGCGATGCTAGGGCTGGCGAGTGGCTTCAAACACAGAATATCATTAGCAGAGAAGTTTGACTGCACAGAGACCATAATAAATCAATTGCTTGCAGACTCATATCAAAACCCCCAGATGGGACCATCTAGTTTCAGGGAAACAAGCTCAGGGCTCCCATGGATTCTGCATTATGGTGAGCTGTATAATTATTTCATCACAGATCACAACGTAATAATAATGGAAATAAAGTGCACAATAGATGTAATGTGCTTGTATCATCCTAAAACCACTGCCCACCACTCAGTCTGTGGAAAAACTGTCTTCCACAAAACTGGTCCCTGGTGCCAAAAAGATTGGGGACCGCTGTATTAGGGGACAGGAGAAGGAAAATCAGGTGGGGGGACAACCAGACAACCACAAGCGAAAGACGAAGAAACATAGAGAAAACCAGAAATACCGAAATTTCTATTTTGTTCATTAAACAGCACTAATTAAAACAAAAGAACCCTGAAAGTAGAAAATAAAATTCAGTTCATTGTGTTTGGTTATCAAATAACATGATACAAATAAGGCAGGCATACTCAGAACATTTTTCTCAGTGAATCTCTATCACTAAGCCTGAATTCTTGGAAGCAGAAACTGGTGGAGGATTAGAGAGGGTCCCAGCAGTATAAGGAGGGGTGCTGGAAAACAGCAAGATGGGAAGAACACCTTCACTTACCGAAGACTAGAACGATCAGGAAACACTGTGCAGAATCAGTAAGATGCTGGAGACACATTAAGAACTCAGCTAACAAACCCTGATTAAATGAGGCAGAACCGCTTTATGGCACTGAGTAGCCTCTCCTTCATTTGTTCACCAATCATTAAATAAACCAAAGGCCAGGCGCTGTTTGGGGCACTTGGGAATAGTGAACAAAACTGAGTCCCTGTCCTCTTAGAAAGAGACATTCTACTTAGTGTTTCGGGGCAAAGACCACTATCATACGTGCAGAGACACCTTCTCCTCTGACCATCACCACTCCCTCTGCTAATCCTGTCTGCCATCTGGGCTGCTCAACTGACAGAGTTAAGAGATGCCGAGCTCCTAGGACTCACCACCTCAGCTAAAACATGATTTCAAAAACGAAATATAAATTTTAGGGACATTATTATTAAAAACCTGAAGAGATGGGGGAGGTGATCAAGAGGCACAAACTACTATGTATAAAACAAATAAGCTATCAGGATATATTGAACAACACAGGGAACACAGTCAATATTTTATAATAACTATAAATGAAATATAACCTTAAAAAAGATGACTAAGCTCTGGGGATCTAAAGTACAGTATGGTGGCTATATTTAACAATATTTGAAAGTTGCTAGGAGAGTAAACCTTAAATATTCTCATCACAAAAGTAATACTAATTATGTGAGGTGATCTTACAGTGGTAACCATTTCACTATATATTTCAAATTACCCCACTGTTCACATTCAACTTACACTATATTCTATAGCAAGTATATCTCAATAAAACTTGGGGTGGGGATGGGCAGTGAATCTAGAAAGAATTACTAGAAAAGGGGAACCAATTCTATACCAGGAACCGTGCTAAGCACTTTATATATATTGTCAATATATATATGGTCTCAAGTGTTACTTGGGGACAATCCTAGGAGATGAGCAGCAACATCACTACTTTATAATTGAGGCAACAAGACTAAAAACCATTAAATGAGTTAGTAGTAAAAGGAAACTGGGCATTTATTCACTGGGTGTTTATTATGTGCCAGTCATTGTGCATTTAGATACACCGGCTCATTTATTTCACCCTCATAATGACTAGAGAATCCTGTGGACAGAGGAGCCTGGTGGGCTGCTGTCCATAGAGTCACAGAGTCAGACATGACTGAAGCAACTTAGCGTGCATGCATATGTTGGAGAAGGGAATGGCAACCCACTCCAGTATTCTTGCCTGGAGAATCCCAGGGACGGAGGAGCCTGGTGGGCTGCCGTCTATGGGGTCGCACAGAGTTGGACATGACTGAAGTGACTTAGCAGCAGCAGCAGCAGCATAACAACTGCATGTGGTATTAGGATCCTCAGGTTAACAGTGAGGACCTTTGATGCTCTTTCCCAAAGTTACTCCATTAGTAAATGGGAGGCCCAAGATTCCGTCCCTCTCCTGGGCTCTTCCCATCACATACACATTCATTTGGATGCTTTGAGAAACCAGTGTACATTCTTACAGAAACCAGCACACATCTCACCTCAATCTGGTCAATTTTCACTTGCTTGTATGCTTTCTTCATTTCCTTTACTCCCAATTTCATAGCATCAACCTAAAAAAAGGAAAGAGAACATATCATTTCTTAAGAAGCCGTGACGGTTAAACTGTCTTTTAGAAACTATACGAAAAAGAGCACAGGAGTACAAAAATAAAATGAAACCATGGGAAAAAGTGCTTTGGGAGTACCGTGGTCTTGGTGTCCTTCAATGACTGGATGGTGTAGTTGGCTTGCTCCATATTAAATGACTGTTGGGCGAGATTGTCCCGCTGTTGCTCGTACCTTTTCAGAGTCAAATGAAAACGGTAATGTGAAGCAGACAGAACTCTTCAGGAAGAAAGCATCTTTAATACTAGATAAAATAATCTTCTTAAAGACAACAACAAACCTTAACAAATATACAGAAAAAATGAGAAAAACAATTTAATCCATCTTAAATATCATCTGACGTTCCTCCAATCTTCTTCCTTGGAATGTACTGTAACTATAACACTGTTTTCCACTTAACATTATTACTGCTGTTTTCTACATTGCTAAGAAGTCTTAATATATGTTTTTATGTTTTAGATTATTTCCAATGCTAAATTCTCAGAAGTAGAATTCTTAGGGGGAAGGAGCAAGACTATATTTAAGGTTCTCTGTATTATAAGGTGAAACTTTTTCCAGTAGACTGAACTGCTTGAGGACTGCTATTGTATTTTATTAATCTTGTATCCATAAATAGGTAATTTATCCAAAACTAATATATTGTTTGGCACTTCAACTATTTTTTTAATGAAGTTTTATATCAACTGATAACACTGTCTCAAAGACTTACATCACTATAGTCTTTATACAGTATTTGAAAACCATCTAACCATTCAATCAGAAGAAAAACGGTCAATGATGCAGGCAAATGGTGGTGGAATATTATCACACCATTAAAAAAATATGTTTCCAAAAAATACTTAGAGGAACAAAAATACTTGTGATACAACATTAAGCAGACAAGGATAACTGATATAATACATGCCATTTGCTTTCTTCTAAAAGACTGTATGTACATATGCCATGTATGCACAAGCCGAGACAGAAATTACAAGAAATTAGCATTTTAAAGGTGGTTATTTCTGGCAACAGGAATCTTGGTGAATTTTCTCTTCTACTCATGTTTATGTACTTGACAAATTTCCACAATGAACATGTATTCTTTTATTAAAAAAAAAAAAAAAAGCTACTTGACTTCCCTGGTGGCCCAGTGGATAAGAATCCACCTGCCAATGCAGGGGACTTGGGTTTAAAGTCAGATCCAGGAAGATCCCACATGTTGTGGAGCAGCTAAGCCCATGCATCACAAGCACTGAGCCACTGCTCTAGAACCTGTGAGCTGAAACTACTGAGTCTTCATGCCTAGAGCCTGTGCTCCACAAGAGAAGCCACTGCAAAGAGAAGCCCAAGCGCTGCATGGAAAAGAAGCCCCCACTCTCCGCAACTAGAGAAAGCCCACACAAAGTAACAGTGACCTTTTTGGTGTTTGTTTTACTATTTATTTTTGGCGCAGCCAAAAATGAAAAAATTTTAAATTAAAAAATTGCGATGCTACCAATTTAGGAGGTAACAGTTTTACTACACCCTCTCATTGCTCTAGGCATCATAATTTTCTTTTTATAACTCTGTCTAATCTGAAAGGAGTAAGATGGTATCTGATGATTTATAAGAAGTCATTTTGTAAACAAGAATAGAGATACCAATAATCTTTCTGCTCTTTAGAGGTCAGCTGATTCCACCTGACCTCTGCACTCCTGCAGAAGGTCTCATCAGCTGGAGAGCCCACAAGGTTAAGAACCAAAGATAATGCTGGGTTTCTGCTCAAACACTGGGACATAGTCACCTAAAACAAATTAAGGACTGCTAAATCTTCTGAAGAAAGGGAACAAATATTTAAGTTTCCCAATTTTACAGGCAAACAAATGAAATTTTAAAAGCCACATTCTAATTACATAAATGGGAGAGTCAAACTCTACAGATCTGGGAAGTCTATTCAGAAGCCTCTAGACATACATGGCTAAATTGTTAAAATTAAATAAAACTGGACCTTGAGTTCCTTAGTCATACTAGCCACGTTTCAAGTGCTCAATAGGCACACGTGGCTAACTGCTATTGTACTGACGAGCACAGACAGAAAACATCTCCTATCACAGCAAAAAGTTCTATTTAAATGGACAGTGGTGCAACAGATGTTGCTGAACATGCAGGGGGAGAAATTGTAGTTAACTGTGTAAATGAAATTTGCAATTAACTGAAGAATGCTTATAAAGTGGTGCATACGTGCTAAGTCGCTTCAACTGTGTCCAACTCTTTGCGACCTTATGGACCATAGCCTGCCACGCTCCTCTGTACCTGGGATCCTCCAGACAAGGATACCGCAGTGAATTGCTGTTCCCTCCTCCAGGGGATCTTCCCAACCCAGGGATCGAACCCCCATCTCTTATGTCTACCTCTCTAGCAGGTGGGTCCTCTACTACCATGCCACTTGGGAAGCCCTTATAAAACGGTATGAAAATCTAAAGGAATGGAAGACCATTTCCCTTTTGGTTAAACCTGTTAGAGGAAAGGAGATTATACTTATGTAACTTACATCCGCTTTTGCTTTAAAACCCGCAAGGCTTTCTGCTTGACCATATTCTAGGAAGAAAAATAGATTTTAATGAAAGGAAGTAGAAAATATACAAATGGTAAAAGAAACCTCCCATATCCTCAAACTCACATACCTGCTTCCTCTCATCTTCAAAGCAGCAGCCATGGTGGCTCCCAGACGGTTTACCTCCCAAGCGGGCTCTAAGCTCCAGCCCGCCTCAGTCGTTTCATCCCACGTCTCAGTACATTTCCTTTTCTAGGGCATATTATTTCTACTCCAAGAGGGCCAATGTTGTATATTTAGGTGCCTTAGAGAGATTCCAAATTTGGACAGTCTGCTCTCCACTCAAACTCACCATGCCCAATCTCTTCAACCTGCTATCACCTTGGAAATGACTAACAAAGGCCCCACCAGTCTCTCACTTCTCTAGGCCGAAAACTGTTACACCAACCTCACCTCTCCTCTCTCTGTTGTCTCCTCATGACTGTCATCGTGTTAGATTTTCAGAACTCACTTTCAAATTGATTCCTCTCATGTCATTCTCATGACTACCACCACGGCTTAGGCTTTCATCTCCTCGAATCTAGGTGAGCTGTCTTCACTCCATGCCATCCAACTACGATGGCAGAGAAAATCCTCTGGTCACTTCGCTTTCTATACTGTTTCATAAATCACTTTGTCTCCTCCAATGAAGATGGAAAAGCATGTATTATTACTTCACAGATGATAATAATACCTAACATTTACTGACTCCTTCTATGTACTAGACATAGTGCTATGAATTACCTTGACATAGGTCGCATGAATTACCTTGTTTAATCTCACGGTATAAAGTAGATATTATCATTTTACAGATTGGAAAACTGAGGTTCAGTGATGCTAAGTAACTTGCTCTCACTTAAATGCCTAATAAGTTACAGAGATGGGGTGGGAGAAAAAAATTTCCCAACCCAGGGATCGAACCCCCATCTCTTATGTCTACCTCTCTAGCAGGTGGGTCCTCTACTACCATGCCACTTGGGAAGCCCTTATAAAACGGTATGAAAATCTAAAGGAATGGAAGACCATTTCCCTTTTGGTTAAACCTGTTAGAGGAAAGGAGATTATACTTATGTAACTTACATCCGCTTTTGCTTTAAAACCCGCAAGGCTTTCTGCTTGACCATATTCTAGGAAGAAAAATAGATTTTAATGAAAGGAAGTAGAAAATATACAAATGGTAAAAGAAACCTCCCATATCCTCAAACTCACATACCTGCTTCCTCTCATCTTCAAAGCAGCAGCCATGGTGGCTCCCAGACGGTTTACCTCCCAAGCGGGCTCTAAGCTCCAGCCCGCCTCAGTCGTTTCATCCCACGTCTCAGTACATTTCCTTTTCTAGGGCATATTATTTCTACTCCAAGAGGGCCAATGTTGTATATTTAGGTGCCTTAGAGAGATTCCAAATTTGGACAGTCTGCTCTCCACTCAAACTCACCATGCCCAATCTCTTCAACCTGCTATCACCTTGGAAATGACTAACAAAGGCCCCACCAGTCTCTCACTTCTCTAGGCCGAAAACTGTTACACCAACCTCACCTCTCCTCTCTCTGTTGTCTCCTCATGACTGTCATCGTGTTAGATTTTCAGAACTCACTTTCAAATTGATTCCTCTCATGTCATTCTCATGACTACCACCACGGCTTAGGCTTTCATCTCCTCGAATCTAGGTGAGCTGTCTTCACTCCATGCCATCCAACTACGATGGCAGAGAAAATCCTCTGGTCACTTCGCTTTCTATACTGTTTCATAAATCACTTTGTCTCCTCCAATGAAGATGGAAAAGCATGTATTATTACTTCACAGATGATAATAATACCTAACATTTACTGACTCCTTCTATGTACTAGACATAGTGCTATGAATTACCTTGACATAGGTCGCATGAATTACCTTGTTTAATCTCACGGTATAAAGTAGATATTATCATTTTACAGATTGGAAAACTGAGGTTCAGTGATGCTAAGTAACTTGCTCTCACTTAAATGCCTAATAAGTTACAGAGATGGGGTGGGAGAAAAAAAGCAGCTCAAATCCATGCACTTACATAAACCACTCTATGTTTCTTTCTAACAGAAGAGGAAAGTAAGGAATTAAGTGACTTTATAAAGGTCACAGATAGTAGGTAGTGATGGTATTAATAGAACACCAGTACTTTTCTCCAACATGCTATTCCTTTACCAATCTATTATATTCACCTAACCTGACCAGCCAAGCAACTCATTAGTCTGAGCAGGCCCAGCCTGTCCTGTCCAGATTGCCACCTTCTCAGTAGAATATGCTAATTCCCACATACATGTTTCTGGATGTGTGATCAACATCTCTCCACCAGGTCAAGGCCCAGTTTTCCTCTCATATCTGGCTGCAAATTCTCTTCCCTGAAGGACACACCATAACATATGTTTTCCCTTTACCAGACTGTGAGCATCTCTTCTATATTTCTCACCAGCCCTTACCACCAGGCCCTACTTCCACAGGTATTCAAATCAAGGTGTCACAATTTCTGCAGGAGCTGTCTACCTTACCTTTGCAGGTCCCTCCCTCATCTTCTTGATCTGATCCTTATACTTCACTAGTTCAGCATCCAGCCGAGANCTTACCACCAGGCCCTACTTCCACAGGTATTCAAATCAAGGTGTCACAATTTCTGCAGGAGCTGTCTACCTTACCTTTGCAGGTCCCTCCCTCATCTTCTTGATCTGATCCTTATACTTCACTAGTTCAGCATCCAGCCGAGAAATCTTCTTGTCAATGGATTCTGCTCTGCTGTCCACCTTCAGCGGAAAAACATCAAAGGCAGTGGTAGTTATTGCAATACCTTGACATGAAACGTGGTAGGAGAGGAATGAATAGAGGAAGAAAGGAAAAACAAAGAAAAGCATATGATGAAGGTTGAAAACAGCAATTCCTAACTGTGGAGAGGCGGGATTCTCAGAAATCCTGGGGGGCGGGGTTTAAACTGTATTCCACCCCCTTCCCCTTAGACTCTAATATTCCAGGGGCGTCTTCAAGTGTTTGAGCAGAAAAAGAATTTGAGAATCACTCAATCGAGTCGAAATTTCCCAAGAATTGGAGACTAGGCCAGCAGAGGGCTTAATCAGAAAGTGTGTGAAATGAGTTACTGCCCAATGGACCTCGGCTAGGGCTGCAGAGCTAACGCTATTCACTTGGATAGAAGGTGGTGGCCTAATGACAGGAGCTAGAGTTCTGAATTTTGTGTAACAGATCCAGGATTGGGTTACAGATATACTGAGCTAGGATATCAAGCCGAGATTCCTGACGTCGGAGAAGGATGAGGGACGGAAGGGTAGGGTTGGATGAGGTGGGAAGGGTGTCTAGGCCGAGTGGACGCGGCACTGAGCAGCAGAGAGGGTGGGGCGCAAGTAGGGTTAAACAATGATGGGTTAGGGGTCCCTGGTTTGTGGCGTCAGCAATGACTTGGGTAACAGGAACGAAAGTGGGGTGGAGAGAGCTAAGCTGTAATGGGCCCGGGAGCCAGGAGTCGACGCCGAAGTCTGGGGTGGACGGGTTAAGGGGTGTCAGGGTTCCTGAGCCTAGTTAGCAAGTCTAAGTGCCCACCGTGCCAATGCAGTCAGTCAAGCTGGGCGGCGGAGCCTTGGGTTTCGCTTTCCCGAAGAATCGGTTCATTTTGAGCGGCCGCTAAGAAAACCTAAACACTGGAGCAAAACCAGAAACGGAAGCAGAGTCACCTCCCTCTCCGACTTGACTTCCGGCCCCCCATGCGCAAGCGCAATGTGCCTATTGGCGTTTCCCGATCGTTTTTCCGGATTTTCAGCCTGATCTTCCGGGGAAGGGGAGCTCCGGGAAGTTGGAGGTGAGGGACAGAGAGTCAGCAGGGGGCGTGGCTCCGGTGGCGGGCGTGGGCGTGGCCCCAGATAAGCCAGGCGGGGCCTCGGCTGAGTGGGTGGGGTAGGGGGCGGCTTCAGAGGAATAGAGCCCGGCTGCAGCGGGGCTGCTCCGAGGGGCGGAGCCGGTAGGCCCGGGAGGGGCGGGGAAGTAGCCGAACTGGGGTGGAGGGCCCCAAGCTAGCTACCATCGCTGGGCGGGCGACAAGCGCGGGTCTGGCGGAGCGCGGGGGCGCGCGAAGACCGCGAGGCGACCGGGAGCGGCTGGGTCCACGGCGGCGCGCGACTCGGCCGGGCCGGGAGCCGCGCCAGTCGGTGCCCCAAGCCGAGCGCGGTCCGCCTCCCTCCCAGAAATCAGCCGTCCGGAGCGTGACCAGAGGGCATGCCGGATCTACCAGAGGCGCCGCCGCCTGCGCTCGCAGGCCGCGGGTGAAAAAGAAAGCACGGCCTCGCTCGGCCCGGAGCGAAGAGGTGTCCCGGAGCGAAGAGGTGGCCCCGAGCGAAGAGGTGGTCCTGAGCGAAGAGGTGGCCCGGAGCGAAGAGGTGGCCCGGAGCGAAGAGGTGGCGCGGGGCGAGGAAATGGCGGCAGCCGGGCTCAGCGTGATCGTCACCCACAGTGAGCATGGGCTGCCGGGTGGGCTCCGTGCTGTGCCACGAAAGTCCGGCGGGGTCTCTGGGTTTGGTCGCGTGCCCTCCCGAAGTGTGTGTCCTTGTATTTGGAGTCCAGAAGCGTGGGATCTCGTGTTCGTGGGACCGGCTTTTTCTTTTTTTTTTTACTGGTCTCCTGTCACACCTTTCCACGTGGCAGGTGTATTTTGTCTCAGGCCATTTGTTAGATCCTTGATGCTTCACGTCGTGGTCCTGGTTGTATGTCTTAGGGTGTGCTTTGCAGTTGTTGCGGGCCTTTGTGCCTGGCTTGTATTTGGGCATGTTGTCTATGACTGCTGTGTATCTGGACACCTACTTGTGTGCAGGAGTCAAAACTCATGTGTGCTGTTTGAGTGAGGTGTGAGTCCCAGGGTACACTCTGGGCACCCTTGGGGTCTATCTACTGTTGGAGTTGACAAAGAACTAGGCAAAGACGGTTCTCCAGGGACCTGAGTCCATAAGGTTTCCTCAGGACCAACTAGGGGAGACCCCAGGGCCTCAAAAATCTGGAGACCAGGATTCTGCACATTTGGGTGACCTTGGGATGTCTCCTTTCTAGGCATCTGGTTTCTTCTATGCAAAATAGAGTTGGTAACACCTGTCCCGCTGACTTCATGGCTGTTGAGTAGGCTTAAGGCTTGGCGTGATGCACTGGACACAGGCTACGCCCTTGCTGTCCACATATCCAGAAAAGAATTGACACCTCTGCTCCAAAAAGAAATTTCTGCTGTTTGAGTTTTTTCACTCATTTGTTTATTTATTGGCCACACTAGGTCTTCATTGCTTTGCTTGGGTTTTTTCTAGTTGCAGTGTGCAGGGGCTACTCTTCCTTGAGATGTGTGGGCTTCTCATTGGGGTGGCTCTAGGCCTGTGGGCATCAGTAGTTGCAGCATACCGGCTCAGTAGTTGTGGCACACGGGCTTATTTGCTCCATGGCATGTGGAATCATCCAGGACCGGGGGTTGAACCTTGTGTCTCCTGCCTTGGCAGGCAGATTGTTATCCACAGCACCACCAGGGAAGTCCCTCATTTATTTTCTGGGCACCAACCATATGTGTCCAGGTGTGCCCAGTGGGAGAGACCTAGAAGAAAAGCAGTTCCTTGCCCATTATAGCAAAGGAGATAGAAACAGTTCCTCGCCCAGTACAACACAGAGGAGAGGACAGTCAGGTCAGAGGAGGCAGATGGCTTGTAAAGAAAAGCATAGAATTTGAAATCAGATAGATCTGAGGTTAAGTTCTGATTGTAGAGATGGGTCTCACTAGGCAAGTCTTAACTGAACTGATCTCACATTTTGCTTATCTGTGAAATGGGGAATAATAGGTAATACTGGCTTCATGGGTACTTCATGGGGTTGTTCTGAGGATTAATTAAGATTATGCATAAAATAAGCCTGCTGCTGCTACTGCTAAATCCTTTCAGTCATGTCTGACTCTGTGCGACCCCATAGACATTAGCCCACCAGGCTCCTCTGTCCCTGAGATTCTCCAGGCAATAATACTGGAGTGGTTGCCATTCCCTTCTCCAATGCATGCATGCACACTAAGTTGCTTCAGTTGTGTCTGACTCTGTGCAACCCTATGGACAGCAGCCCACTAGGTTCCTCTGTCCACAGGATTCTCTAGGCAAGAATACTGGAGTGGGTTGCCATTTCCTTCTCCAAAATAAGTCTAGTCAGCCCCTTACATATGTTAAATGCTTAAAATGTTAGCTGATATCACTGATATTGTTAGTTCCTGTAACAATTCCCAAGGAAACAAAATCCTTGAGCAGGTCTTAAAGGCTGGGATAATGAAGTGTCAGCCTCTGTTTATTGGTTTGTTTTCTTCAATGCTTTTCTCTCTTCCCAGGCAATGAGAAGCACGATCTTCAAGTTACCCCACAAGAAGGCAATAGTGAGCCAATGGTCCAAGACCTGGCCCAGGTGGTTGAAGAGGCTACAGGGGTTCCACTGCCTTTTCAGAAACTCATATTTAAGGGTAAGCCTTTCTCTTCCAGCTCTGAGCCTATTTAAAACTATTTAACCTTACCGAACAGTAAGGTCAGGTTTTCAATCTAGTACAGTTCTTATTTGCTTGTTAATTCCATCATTCCTTCAACAAATATTGAAGTACCTACTATGTAGTGGACACTTGCAAACACATGCACAGGTATTAGAGTTGAAGTCACATGAGGGTGGCGGAAACCTTATCATTTTTGATGAGGCACACGGGCAGTCTTCCCTGGCTAAGTTATATCCTCTTCCCAGTATATGTTCTTGTGGCACTCCCTCCACTTCTGCATAGCTTGTATTGAGTTCAGTTCAGTCGCTCAGTCGTGTCCGACTCTTTGAGACCCCATGAATCGCAGCACGCCAGGCCTCCTTGTTCGTTACCATCTCTCAGAGTTCACTCAGACTCACATCCATAGAGTCCATGATGCCATCCAGCCATCTCATCCTCGGTAGTCCCCTTCTCCTCCTGCCCCCAATCCCTCCCAGCTGATATCCCAGAGTCTTTTCCAATGAGTCAACTCTTCACCAAAGTACTGGAGTTTCAGCTTTAGCATCATTCCTTCCAAAGAAATCCCAGGGTTGATCTCCTTCAGAATGGACTGGTTGGATCTCCTTGCAGTCTAAGGGACTCTCAAGAGTCTTCTCCAACACCACAGTTCAAAAGCATCAATTCTTCGGCACTCAGACTTCTTCACAGTCTAACTCTCACATCCATACGTGACCACTGGAAAAACCATAGCCTTGACTAGACCGACCTTAGTCGGCAAAGTAATGTCTCTGCTTTTGAATATACTATCCAGGTTGGTCATAACTTTTCTTCCAAGGAGTAAGCGTCTTCTAATTTCATGGCTGCAATCACCATCTGCAGTGATTTTGGAG